>JACDJE010000086.1:842411-1044851 GCA_016647715.1 Pavo muticus | reverse complement strand
CTGGTGGCCCGCGGTGCTGGCGCTGCTGGCGGCGGCGCTGCCCCCGGCGCGGTCCCGCTCGCTGTACTCGCCCAGCGACCCGCTGGAGCTGCTGGGGGCCGACACGGCGGAGCGGCGGCTGCTGGGCTCCCCCAGCGCGTGGGCCGTCGAGTTCTTCGCCTCCTGGTGCGGGCACTGCATCCACTTCGCCCCCACGTGGCGGGCCCTGGCCGAGGACGTCCGCGGTGAGTCCGCGCCCCTAGACCCTCGTGGGCATCCCCAGCAGCGGCCCTCTGCGCTGGCACCCGGCCCAGCAGTCCCGGAGCGGCCCGGCCCTGCCCTGCCCGCGGCCATTGGGGCATCCCACCACCCTCCGGCATCCCCCCGTGCCGTCCGCTGTGCCGGACCGGGCGTGCAGCCCAGGTGTGCCCTCGCAGCGCTGACCTTGGCGCGTGGCTCGTGCCGGCCCCCGCGCCGTGTCGTTCCCCTGTCACATCCCGGCTGCTCCCTGTGATTGCGCTAATGACAGCGCGGTCACTGCGGCTGAGTCAGGCTGATGGCTTCCCTCAGCGGCCCGACGGGAAATGGGGGACGGGGTGTCAACGCTGTGCCCCCTCCAGCGCCGTGCCCCGCAGGGAGCGGCAGTGCTGGAGCCGCCCCGCTGGGGGTCCCTCCTGTCCCCCTGTGGCACCGTGGAACCCCTCCGGCCTGCTCATTTCAGGGGCTGTCCCCGTTCTGCTTTTGGCACCTGCTGCTTGGTGTACCCAGGGCTGTGAGCATTGCCCCCTTCCCCAGCTCTCCCGTTTTGGGTCATTCCCTCTTTCTTATCATGGCTGAGGTGGGAAGAGCCAGAGCCCAGCTCCCAGCTGCACCACAGCGGCCATCCCTCTCCAATCCCGGCGAACCGGCTGGTTGGGCAGGGCTGGTGCCTCCTCACCCTGTGCTGCCATCGCGTTCCCTGCCTGAAAAGTGGGGCACAGAGTGCTGGCCGGGCTGCTTGTGGAATGGAGGCACTGAACAACTGAGGAGCAAAGGCTTTGTGTCCATGCGCAGCACTCTCGTGGGCCCGGCAGTGCAATGGGGACTGACCTGTGTGCTGCTGGTGGCAGGCTGCAGGGCCTGGCTGCTCCCCAGCTCTGTGTTCAGGTCCTATTTCTGAGAGAGAAAATGTGGGCAGGGCTCCAGCAGCAGGAAGAATCTGTGTCGTGGTCTGGCTTTTTTCTTTGTATGGTTTCTTTTTTTTTTTCGAGGATTTTTCCAAGCAGACATCAATTGGATCAAATCTCCCGAGCCTCAGGAGGCAAGAAAAGAGGCCAAGGCGCTTAAGCCGTCCTTCCCCCCGTGCTGTGCGGGAGGAGATTGGGATGGAGAGATGCGGGGATGGCGGTGCAGAGCACTGCAGCCTGCTGCAAGCAGTGATGAGCTCGGCCTTGGCCCCGTGCCTGGCTCTGTGCGAGCTCTCTGCGTCCACCATCCTTGCTGGGAGGAATGGGGAGTGGATTTCCCATCAGTGGGGAGCAGCACAAAGGGACATAAGCCCTGGGGGCTGCTTAAATAGCAGGGACGCTCTGTGGGGCTGTGGCTGTGCTGACCCTGTCCTCTGTGCTGCAGAGTGGAGGCCGGCAGTGATGCTCGCAGCGCTCGACTGTGCTGATGAGGCCAACCAGCAGGTGTGCGCCGATTTTGGGATCACTGGCTTCCCCACGCTGAAGGTAAGGTTCATGGGGAGGGCGATGGGGATGTTTGTTGGGGTCGGCAACAGGGAAAGGCTTAGCACCCTGTTTTCACCCTGCTTTTCTCCATGGCGTTGTCCGTCTCTTGCTCAATTGGGCTGACATCATTGTGGCACCAAAATATTCCTGTAGGGATTCTGCAGGCAGCCTCTCCCCTCTGGCTGGCAGGGTGCCTGGCATGCTGCTGTCCCTGCTGCTGGGCCCCTGCCTGCCCACTAAGCTGCGCAAACACACTGGCTCCCAGTGCTGCCCTCTGCAAACAGAGCCCCAGCTCCATGCTGCAGCAAAGCCGGGGCTCCCTGAGCAACAGGATGCTGGCCCCGCGAGCTGCCATTGCCTCGGGATGAGGAAGAGAAGACCGGGGTTTGGTTTTGAACTGTTTTTGGTGCTCTAGAGGTGGGTTCTAGGGTGGCTTCATCCTTTGTTGCTTAATTAAAGCAGGGCTGATTGCAGCTTGGTGAGCTGGAACCAGTCAAACACCCTGTGTGCTGCGTATACTGTGGGGCTGGCTGGGCTCCAGTGGGACTTCACAGCAAAAATAGGGGATTTGGGGCTGCAAAAACCCATCTGGCTTATCACCCAGGTGGGACCCGGGGGCTGGCAGCCTGGTAAACTTGGCATGGGGTCTGGGTGTGGGGATTCATGAGCCATGTTCAGCTGTCCTGGCGGCCTCACTGGGCACATGACGTTTAGGAAATGTCTCCGGGGTGTTGTCTGCTCTTCCCACCACCCTCAAGCAGCCGTGCGCCCAGCCCAGCCCGCAAAGCAAACACCCGCATGACGCCATCCGGCTTCATGGCAGTGGGGCAGGGCTGGGGGAAACCCTTCCTCATCCCTCTCTGGGAGCTCCAGGGCAGCAGTGTGCAGGACTGCAGGTGCCCAGAGGTGTGCATGCCGCTTGCAGTGCTCAGCATCCCTCCCCTCAGGGCCAGGCGCATCCGGAGCCGAGCAGCATCCTGGTGTCATGCTGAGGCTGTGCAGGGCAGGGCTGGGAGCAGCACACAGGGATACTCCATGAGGTGGAAGTGCTCTGCATTGATTCATTTTTCTCCTTTCAGTTCTTCAGAGCTTTCTCCAAGAAAGCAGAGGATGGGATAAGGATTGCTCGTGAGTGTTCACAGCCATAGCGTTACCTATGCTTTGGGGTTTTGAGGGGGGTGGGTCAGGTCCTTGATTGGAGCCCCGGTGTCCTGTTCCCACAGACCCTGCTGCCACCGTTGCAGACCTGAGACGTGCCATCATCACCAACCTGGAGCAGAGCGGGGATGCCTGGCCACCTGCATGCCCTCCGCTGGAGCCAGCGAGGTATGGGCATGGGAAAAGGGGTTTCCCAGGGAAATACTGAGCCAGAAGTGCTCAGAAAGCTCATTTTAGTTGTTATTATTATTATTTTCTTAGTTATTTTCAATTCAACCTGGCTGAAAGAGAGCAAGCGGTGCGTGGCAAGGGAGTGTTTTGCTTTCCCAAAGCGATGGTTGGGCCAGGGTCACACTGCAGCTCTCCGTGTCCCAGGAAAGAAACAGGACACCAAACAAGTTGGCTCAGATTTGTGGCTCTTGTGTTGTTTCTTTCCCCGTGGGTGAGCACGCAGCTCCGTCCTGCCCTGCCTCCCCTTTGTTTTCTGCCTCCTCGCCTGACCCTGTGGGCTTTCAGAGCCTGTGAACCGGAGCAGAAAACTGGGCTGGAAACCTCAGTGGGGAGGAACCAGGGCTGGAACTGCACTGGTGGCATCACAGCCCCGATCTGTGTGGGTAAGGGATGGCCCTATTCACCTTGGGGGACAAAGCAGCCCACCACTACCACCATGCTCCTGTCTTTAGCCCAGAGAATAGAAGGCTCTGGGGAGACCTGAGGGGGCATTTCAGTATCTAAAGGGGGACTGTAAGAAGGAAGGAGACATTCTTTAGCAGAGTCTGCTGCGACAGGACAAGGGGAAATGGTTTCAAACAAAAATAGGGGAGATTTAGACTGGATATAAGGAAGAAGGTTTTAACAGTAAGGGTGGTGAGGCACTGGCAGAGACTGCCCAGAGAGGTGATGGTGCCCCATCCCTGCAGACAGCCATGATCAGGCTGGACGGGGCCCTGAGCACTGATGGAGCTGTGGGTGTCCCTGCTCAGTGGAAGGAGTGGGACCAGATGGCCTTTAAGGCTCCCTTCCAACTCAAACGATCCTATGATTCTCTTGCAGTGCTGAGGAGGTTCGCAGCTTCTTTCACAGGAACACGGAGCAGTACCTGGCGCTGATCTTTGAGAAGAGCAATTCCTTTGTGGGCAGAGAGGTGGGTACGGCTGTTCCTCTGTGCACCAGTAACCTGTGGGCACCTCCAGTGTGTTGGTCCACCCGGTGCTGCCTTCTCCTCCTTGAATGCGAAGTGGGGAGGATGGGGATGCTGGCCCATCTCCCAGCATCCTGACGCTGGGACTGCTTGCAGGTAGCACTGGACTTGCTGCAGTATGAGAACGTGGCGGTGAGGAGGGTGCTGAGCAGCGAGGAGGAGCTGGTGGAGAAGTTCGGTGTCACCACCTTTCCCTCTGCCTACCTGCTGCTCCGCAATGGCTCCTTCTCCCGCCTGCCCGTGTGAGTCGGTTGCGCGGGCAGGGAGCACTGGGGGGCTTCTTGGTGTGGGGTGGGAGGGGGCTGCTCACTGCTCCTCTGTCTGCAGGCACGCCGAGGCGCGCTCCTTCTACACCTATTACCTGCGGACACTCTCTGGTGTCACCCGTGGCTCCTACAGGCTGAATGTCACCAGCAGCGCCATCAATGAGACACGCTCACTGCAGCTGGCACCGGCTGACCGGTCAGAGTGCTGCTCTGGTGTTATGGGGTGGTGTGGGGAACGGGAGGGGGTGACGCTCCTATGGGTGGGACCCCACCCCCCCAAATCCTGTGTTGCTTTTGTATATAAGCCCAGCTCCTTGCAGCTGGCTCTCTTGGGGTATAAAGCGAAGCGCTGATGGGCTTCTTGTCCCCACAGCTCCAAGGTGTACGTGGCTGACCTGGAGTCTGCAGTGCACTACACACTGCGGATGGAGGCCGGCCGGCCAGCAGTGCTGGCAGGAGCCCAGCTGGCTGCCCTCAAGTGCTACGTGGCCACGCTGGCCAAGGTGAGGAGCTGGGAGGGGAACCACCTGCATGGGGGACCAGAAATGTGAATGCGAGTACATGGGGCTGACCACGTGTCCTCCATGAATAGGTGTCTGAAGGTGGTTTTGCTGGTAGGCTTTGGGCTGGATGGTGCCAGATGGTTCTGGGCAAGAACTGTCCCTCCCAGCCCTTAGAAATCCCCTGGCAATGGGCAGCTCCCGCTGTGCTTTTCCTCTGCTGGGGCTTCCCTGGGATGTTGAACTCATGCTGCCTTTCCCTGCTCCTCCACGGGACGGAGCAGTGACACCAGGATTGCTGCCAGCCCAGCTGTGCCTTAACCGTTGCACACCCGAGAGGTGTGAGCACAGTGCGGAAGGGAATGTTGGCTGGAGAGCAATATGTCGTAGCTTGAAGGGAACGCATCGTATGGCAAAACCTCACGTGGAAGGGAAGAATGGCGCTTTGCAGCAGAAGTGTCGGATGGCAGATGAATTCCCTGCAAATCTGGGAACTGTGGTGTAATTCGAGCACCCAGGGAGAACAGATCAGCCTTGAAGAAAGAGCTAAGCGCTCCTTCCTTTTTCTTCTTGGCCTCTTTTACTATTTGCTGCCACTGTCGTTCTTGTAGCTGTGGCACACGTTGGCCCCTCCATCCATCCATCTGCCCACGGATGCCACACGCTCATGGACCACCCCCCACTTCTCCTTGGTCCAAGAGCATTGCCGCTAATCGGATTTGTACTGCCTTACCTCCGGAGCAGCTTTGTGCCCTGCTCAGACAGCTGGGCACTGGGGCTGCTGTTCAGAGCCTGCTGCAGGGGAAACTCAGTGCAGGATGCTGGGGATCCCATGGCTGGGAGCTGTCCCGGAGCTGGGTTCAGGTGTCCTCACCACATTTTCCCTGTTTTTGGCACAGTACTTCCCTGGGCGCCCCTCCGTGCAGACCTTCCTGCAGTCCCTGGACAGCTGGCTGCGGAACTGGACAGAGCCTGAGCTGCCCCGCAGCGCCTTGAAGGAGGCGGTGAAGAATAAGGATGTAAGGCACCCCCCCACACACCCTTTATCCCACCCCCATCCCACCCAGCAGCTCGGTCACACTGCATCCATCTGTCCTGCAGGCCTCCCCTGCCGCCGTGCTCCCCACCAACATCACCTGGGTGGGCTGCAGGGGCAGCGAGCCCCATTTCCGCGGTTACCCCTGTGGGCTCTGGACCATTTTCCACCTGCTGACAGTTCAGGCTGCCCAGGGCGGCCCTGACCAAGGTAGCGGGATGAGGGGTGCTTCATCCTGGGGGAAACAGGGAATGGCCTGTGGGCGATGTAGCTCTGTGGGCTCCTGACTCATCCTCCCCTCCTCCTCCCAACCCTCTGACCCTTTCTCCCCTAGAGCTGCCGCTGGAGGTGCTGAACACCATGCGCTGCTATGTCAAGCACTTCTTTGGCTGCCAGGAGTGCGCCCAGCACTTCGAGGCCATGGCAGCCAAGTCCATGGACCAGGTGAAGAGCCGGAATGAGGCCGTCCTCTGGCTCTGGTCCCACCACAACGAGGTCAATGCTCGCCTGGCAGGTACGGGGCTGGGATGGGGGGAAGTAGGGGGCAGCACAGTGGTACCTGGGGGTGCAGGGAGCAGAGCCCCAGGGTGGTTTCTCAAGGGAGGGGAGCTGGGACCATCGGGGCACCCCTTGTCATGGTCAGTTGGTCAACAGCTCCTTTAGGGTGAGGGGGACCCATGGTAGTGGGGAAATCCCGTAGCAGATGGTTGTGTGGCATCAGAGCTGTTGAGCTCCCCATAAGCATCCCGCTCCCTCACAGGTCTGGGGTGCTGATCCCAGCACAATGGGGGGCTGCGCTGTCCCTGCTGCGTAGGGCACCTCTCACTTCTTGCCCCTCTAGGTGGTGACACAGAGGACCCCCAGTTCCCCAAGCTGCAGTGGCCTCCGCCAGACATGTGTCCACAGTGCCACCGGGAGGAGCGGGGTGTGCACACGTGGGACGAGGCGGCTGTGCTGAGCTTCCTCAAGGAGCACTTCTCCCCGGGCAACCTGTGCCTGGACCACGCCTTCCCCATCCCCAGGGCCAGGGAGGAGGCGGTGGTGAGTGCCAGGCTGGGCACTGCAGGCCCCCGGGAGAAGGAAGAAGAAGAGAAGAAGGAGGAGGAGGAGGAGCGAGAGAAGGAGACAGAGAAGCCCGATAGGGAGGGCGAGATGGGGCGGCCGGGCTCCTCAGAGCTGCGCCGTCCCAGCATCGTGCGCAGGAACCCACGGCTGCAGGCACTGGGGGAGGACATCGTGGACCTGGACTCCTTCAGTGAGCAGCACTTCAAGAGCAAGGCGCTGCGGGCAGCGGGCCGGCACCGGCGGCTCAGCAAGAGGGACACCGTCGCCCTGCATCACGACGCCGGCTGGGAGCGGCTGCAAGTGCCCGAGAGCCGAGAGGAAGAGGAGGAGGGGGGCTTGCGGAGGAGCCCCTGGCTGCGGGTGCTGGGCTTGGGCTTCTCCCGCCTGGACGTCAGCCTCTGCATCGCGCTCTACTTCCTCTCCTCCATGTGCCTCCTGGGCATGTACACGTTCTTCCGACTCCGTACCCGTGCACGGAAGGGCCGTCCTGGCTTCCCTGTGGCATGAGAGCAAGCCGGACCCCCTCTGGGCTGCAGGACCCCCCCGGGCTGCAGGGCTCCCCCTTGTATCGCCCAGGGTAGAGGTTTTGCTGGGTTTTTTTTTGGGGGGTAGGGGGTTGTCCCTCTGTGTGCCACATTCCTGGGGCTGCAATGCTGATGTTGCTTTAGGTCCCGGCACCCCACTGCCCTCCGCATGGACTGGGCTGGTTTGGGACTGGGCAGCCTGGTCCTGTGCTGGGGCAGCCTGTGCAGGAGGCACCTGCGGCCAGGAGCACCGCGTTGGTCCTCCCCCTGCTGTTTCCTCTGCCTGTGGGGGCACCGGGGGTGGGTTTCAGCATTTTGTCCTCCTCCCCATGTCGTTGCTCGCTCTCTGCTTGTCTTAGTGGAATAAATTATTTTTGCCGACGGTGCTGTCGGCTCGTCCCTTATTTTGTTCTCTTGCCTCGGGCTGCGTCCAGCCCCACGTCCCCGGGGTTGCAGTGTCCCCAAGTGGTCGGACAGCCCCTGCAGGGGGGCGGGGACACAAGGAAAGAAGCTGGCAATAAACCAGCCCCAGTGTTGGGGCTGCAGCTGTGCCCTGGGCAGGACGCAGGAGCATCCCCGGGGACCGGGAGCTGGGCCGGGCGCTGGCCCCGTTTCTCCCTGCCCTTTTATCCTTGTTAGGAATCATTAAGGAAAATGGTTGTTTTCTGAGGTTGCGGCCATCTGCTCCTTTGGCGCTGGCTAAATCCCCCTGTAACAAATTCATTGGGATTACGCAGCCCTCCCCTAATCCCAGCCCTGCCCCCCGTGCGGGGATTTAAAGGGATTAGAGTCCGGCTGATAATAAACTTTATTAGGGGGTGTGCGTGAGGGGGGTGTCAATCCGATTTGGAGCCATTTTCTTGATATCTTCACTTCACCCAGGTGGGAGGAGAGGGCCGGCAGCGCTGCGGGCCCATCCTCCTGCCCTTGAAATAAATCGTCTGTCGCCGCTGCCTCCCTCTCCTTGATTTCCCTGGAGGGGGAGGTGCCCATCCCCAGCATCCCTCACCCCCCCGTGCACCTCTCCTGGAAGCAGATGCTCCTCTGCACCCCTCCCCCACCCCAAAGCAGTGGTGGGAGATGCGGGGGATACGATGTACTGGGGGGGGGGACTGCCCAGATCACCGTTGTGGGGGTAGATTTGCGGGGCTGGGAGCTAAAGCCACCACGCACACGGGAAAAAGAGAGTCCCGTAAATAGACTTTCCGTAATCCTGTTTGGTGCCGGCCCGAGGCTCGCAGAAGTGGCAGCGCTGGGGACCCCCCCACACCGATGGGCACCCGATGTGGCCCCTGCGGTGGGGCAGCACCGCGTTGTGCAGTGCTCACAGGTGGGCTGAGATGCGGGAGGAGGGTGGGGGGGGCCGTGCTGCATCTCCCCCCGGGGCCGCCCCTTCCCATCGCCGGTAATTACCCAAATGGCGCAGGCTGATGGGAGACAGTCGCTATTCCCTAATAGAATTTGCCCTCAAGTGCAATTTAATTTTCCTGGGCCAGCCGGCCCCCCCGGCTCGCTGCTGCCCGCCGCTCCCTTTCTCCCCTCTTTCCTTTCCCTCCTCGATGCAGGCAGGAGCGTCTCCCTGGCCATAAAATCACGGGGCTGGGGGGGGGACACCTTTCATGTCTGCTAATTCTCAATTAAAATTAACAGCGCCCTGCTTCGCACTCCCCGCATTCTCCAGCAGCCGGTAAGTGCCCGCTCTGTGATTTCTCCATGCAATGGGGTTGGTGTGGGATGCGGGGGTCCGGATAACTCCCTTCTCAGTTGGGGCAGCATGGAGGGCATGGAATTCTCTAACCCTGACGCCCTCTCAGGGCACCGGGGGGTACGAACCCCAAAGCCATCCGAAGGGCAATACCGCCGGGAATAGATGGGCGAGGGTAGGTGCGGGAGGGAACAGAGCGGGGCGAGGATAGGGGTGGTGCGGGGAAAGTGCTGCGGGGGTCGGGGAGAGCCCCTTTGACCGCGTTCTTCAGGGATGGGCTATGAGGTTGGCGGTAGGCAGGGGGGTCTGCACCGATGTGCGGAGCAGAAAGATGAATGAGAATGGAAGCCCCACGGGAGAAGGGGACTCGTTGGGGCAGAAGGATCCATCGGAGCCCGCCGGAGTGGAGGGGACATAGCGCGGTGACTCTGGCAGCGGCGTTTGGGGAAAGGCTTGGGAAGGGGATGGGGGAAAGAGATGTCCGAGCGTCCGCCTGTCCGTGCGTCCCAACGCTCCGGGACCGTTCTTCCCGACCCGCACGGAGCTGCCCAGTGCCGGGCGGGCACGGCCGTGTTGCGGGTAGGATCCGTGCTGCCGGGATGGGTTTCGGTGCCAGGGCCCTGTGCCCCGCGGGAGATTTAGGGGGATTTCGGCGTCCCCAAGCCCGGCTCACCGGCACCGAACGGCCCCAAGCCGACAGCAGTGCGCCTCTCTGCTCTCGGCCACCCACGGCACCGTTGAACAGCGCTATGTCACGACAGCCCCGTGTCGCGATAACGCCAACCACGCTCTGCAGCCTCCGGAGTCCCGGGGCGTTGCGCCGTCAGACCCCGCCCCTTTTCAACAGACCACGCCCCCGCCACAAATCCCCGCCCTCTCCATCTCTCAAACTCCGCCCCCCGCGGCGTGCGGCGTGCGGGGATTGGTGGAGGGCGGCAGGCCCCGCCCCCGGCCCCCTGCGGGCGGTGACGTCAGGCGCGCTCCCCGCAGGGGGAATGAATGGGAGGCGGGCGGTGCTGGCGGCACAGCTGCGGCGCCGCGCCCGGGCCGGCACCGGCACCGGCACCGGCACCGGCACGGCACAGCAAGGCTGGGCTCGGCTCGGCTCTGCTGCGGGAACCGGTGCTGCCTGCGGCCGGGGGCCGGCCCGCTGCCCTCTCCCTGCCCTCTTCTCTCCCCTCCGCCGCCCCCGGGCCAATAAAATGATGCAAAGCTCAGCGCTCGCTGCCGAAGGGGCTGTCAAGGGGCTGCCGGAGATCCTCGGGGTGCCGGTACAACGTAAGGACGCGTTTCTCTTTTCCCCCTGTCCCCTCCCTGCGGCCCGCTGCCCCCCAGCCGCGCTTCCTTTCCTTTCATTTCTCCCCGTGTGCGGCAGTGCTGCTGCATGGGAGAGCCGGGGGGGCCCAGACGGGGCGGTCAGCGTGGCTGTGCGTGCGCACGGGGCTGCGAGCGGTGCCCTGCTGTTGTCGTGTGTCGCGACACGCGGCCCCGACCCACCTCTCATCTCTCCATACGCACATCCATAGGTACGTGCTGCAGAGCTACAGGTGGCGCGGCGCTGTGTGCCCCCCCGGGAGGGCCGTGCGCACCTGGACGTGTGCGGGGACACTGCGGGCGCGGGGGGAGGGGTAGGGGGGCGAGCAGTGCCGGTCGGGTTTCGGTTGTATTTGTTATCGTTGTAAGCATTTATGATTTGCATTCGTGTTTATTACCGTCGTTATCATCGATTATTGCTATTACGGTTCCCCCTTCCCCCCACCCCGTTCGTAAACGGTTCTGGAGAAGCGGAGCGTCCCGTGGAGGGGGGGTCTTGCAGTGGGGGGGAGGGCAGTGCCTCATCCGCACCCCCAGCCCGATGTGGGGCTGTCTCTCTGCTTCTGCCCACACCAGGGAGCAGCGAACGAGATGTTGTTCTTCTCGTGTATTTAAGCACAACAAACCGGTGGCGAAATAGCGGTGTTTGTGCTGCCGAAGTTCCCGTGGTGCTGCCCAGGGGGGAAGAGACACTGCGTGGGGTCGCCTCGCAGTGCGGTCTGCGGGGCTCCGTGGGGACGGGGGGAGTCCGCAGCGGCACCGCGTCGGAACCCCCCCGTGCTATAGGGAAACCGTGCGGTGGGAAATAGGGGTATTAGTGCGGGGCCTCCAGGCGATTCGGAGAGAGGGAGAGGGGCTGCAGTCGTCCCCCCCCCCCCAGGGGTTGCTCTATCATTATTATGGTATTTTATTCTTTTTATTTTGTTTTATTTTTGCGCCCCCTCCCATCCCCAGCACAGCTCACAGCGATGGGCGCCCTTTGCCGTTCGCGTTTCCGATCGCTGTGAGATCGCGTTTCTCCCCCTCGGACCCGCACAGCGCCTTTCTGCCTTAACCCCGACGTTCTGCATCGACTTCAGCTCAGCTCTGGAGAGCTGAGAGCTGCGGGGTGGGCCTATAAACTCCCCCCACGGCCCGCGCTAATTGACACCCTCATTAATAAAGCTATTTCTTTAGAGGCAGGTGGGCAAACGTGCGGCAAACCTTTTGCCGAACCCAAACTTCTGCCCAAAGCACCTTCCCAAAATAACAATAAATAATAATAACAATAATAAACGAATACATCGGCGGAACGATCATTAAAATAATAGTAACAAGAAGAAATAAGAGAGAAATCGATCTCTGTAGATGGAATAAAACCAACGGGCTGTGCTGCCAACTTGCAGTGCAGTGGGGGGGAGTGGGGCCGGATTGGCCCCCCTGTGTGTGTATGTTATATGTATATATATATACGTGTGTGTATATATGTGTATGCATGTATATATGTGTATATATACGTGTTTATCTATGTACACACAGATGTGTGTGTATATATATATATATATATCAGATCAAATGGAATTATCCGAAGTACTTTAAAATAAACATAAATACGCCTTTATTTTAATAGATATTTGTTAATGTACCGATCGATTTCTGGAGCTGTATGGGGCAGATATGGCGATGCACACCGCGGGTGGTTCCGGTCCCGACACGCGGAGGTGCCGCTGCCTCCAGCGCTGCTCATCCCCGCATCGCTGCGCCGGACACGCTCCGTCCCCCCCCCCAGCCGTCCATAGGGATAACGAAGGGGGTTCCGTGCTCCGCGTTGCCGTGGGGGGGGTCCCGCGGGATCGGCGGCGTCTCCGCTCCGTGCTGTTTGTTGATACCCCACCCGAGGCTTGGGGTCACCCCGCTGCCCCACCGCCGGGCCCCGCCGTGTGCACCGCCCCGCTGTAATCGGCTGCCGTGCCCTTTGCCTTTCCCCCCCCTTTTTCTTTTCCTTTTTTTCTTTTCTTTTCTTCTCTTCTGCCATTTTCGTTATTTTTTTCCTTATAGCTGCCTTTCTTTTTCTCTTTTCCTCCCCCCCCTTTTTTTTTCACTTTTCCTTCCATCCCTTCTTTTCATTTTCTGTTTTCCTTGTATTTTGCTTTCTTTCCCCCTTTTATTTCTCTTTCCTTTCCTCTTCTTCTTCCATTTTATTTTCTTGTATTCCCTTTATTCTCTTTTCCTCCATACATCCATTTCCCTTTCCCTTTTCCATTTTTCTTTTCCTTTTTCCTTTTTTTTTTGCCTTTTTCCTTTATTTTTTTAACATTTCTTTTCCTTTATTTTCTTCCTTATTTTTTCCTCTTCTCTCCTCTTTCCTTTCCTTTCCCCCGTTTCTTGTTCCCTTCCCTTTATTTCGTTTATTTCCTTTTTCTTTCTTCTTCCCTTTTCCTTTTTATTTTCCTTTCTTTTTTCTCTTCATTTTTCTTTCTATTCTTTTTTCTTATTCTCTTTTTCCTTTCTTTTTTTCTTCCTTCCTTCCTTTTTTCTCTTTCTCCCTTCTCTTTTCGTTCCCTTTTTTCCTCCCTTTTCTTCGACATTTTCCGTTTTCTTTTTCCCTCTTTTTTTCTCATTTCCTTTCTTTTCCCCCTTTCTTTTCCTTTTCTCTTTTCCTTTTCTTTTTCCCCCCTTTCTTTTCTTTTTCTCTGTTCCTTTCTTTTTTTCCATTTCCTTTTCCTCTTCTTTTCCTTTTTTTTCTTCTTCTTTTCTCGTTTCCTTTCTTTCTCCCCTTTCTTTTCTTTTTCTTTCTTTTTTTCCATTTTATTTTCTTTCCCCCTTCTCTTTTCCTTTCCTTCCTCCCTTTCCTTCCTCCCTTCTTTTTTCCTCCCTTTTCTTTCTCCCTTCGTTTTTCCTCCCTTCTCTTTCCTTTTCCTTTTTCCCTCTTCTCGTTCCCTTTCCTTTTTCCCTTTCCCCCTTCCTCCCTTTTCTTTCCATTTTCCGTTCCCATTTTCCTTTCCGTTTTCCTTTTTTCCCTTTCATCCTTCTCATTAACCTTTCCCCTTCTCCTACTCTTTTCCTTCCCTTTTCCTTTTTCCAATCTCTTTTCCCTCCATCACTCCATTCTCCCCTTCCTCCACCTCCCCGTTTTCCTCTCTCTCCCCTTTCCTTCCCCTCCAGTTCCCCTCTCTCCGGCTCTCCATCGGGGAGCGCAGGAGCGCGAAGCGACGCGCGGTGCCGGCGGTGCTGAGGCCGCTCTCCCCTCCGTCCCCGCAGAGATCCCCCAGTGCGCCGGCTGCAGCCAGCACATCCTGGACAAGTTCATCCTGAAGGTGCTGGACCGCCACTGGCACAGTTCGTGCCTCAAGTGCGCCGACTGCCAGATGCAGCTGGCCGAGCGCTGCTTCGCCCGGGCCGGCAGCGTCTACTGCAAGGAGGACTTCTTCAAGTGAGTACCGTGGGGACGCTGCCCCGTCTCCCCGTCCTTTCCGCACGCTGCCGGCTGCCGTGGGTTGCGATATGGCCGTGAAATCCCCGATGCTACGCTCGCTGCCCGGCTCCGAGCGAGAGGCACCGCTCCGCTCCTTTCTTCTTCTGTGCTTTTTTTAATTTAACCTTTCCCTCCACCCCCCCCCCTCTGTAGATGGAATAAAACCAACGGGCTGTGCTGCCAACTTGCAGTGCAGTGGGGGGGAGGGCAGTGCCTCATCCGCACCCCCAGCCCGATGTGGGGCTGTCTCTCTGCTTCTGCCCACACCAGGGAGCAGCGAACGAGANCTTTTTATATTCGCTCTGTGCTGTGAGACGAACCTCCCTTCCTTTCACCGCTGCTTTCCCTCTGAGCCGTATGCTCGTCCATCTCCCCGGCTGCCGCATGGAAGAACAAACAGCCCATTTACCACCCCCCCTCCTCTGCCCTTCCCCCCCAAAATGGGCTTCCCAGCACAGATGCTCTATCCCCGTTTTCTGACAGAATCCGGGGGTTTTCCTATGGGCTGGTACTGCATCTCCCATCCTTCATCCCCACCAACCCGCAGGATGGTGATGATGTGGCCATAATCCTAGGGGGATGTTCCCAGCTCAGCAGAATGGAGGGGGCTCAGCATGTTTTCTGTGCCCCCCCGGGGGAGCCCAATCTCATTATCAGCCCTCAGGCATGGCAGTGCCAGCACCACATCCCTCTACTGCAGCCACTGCAAATCGTGGCATGAAATGAAGCTGATGATCCCAAACTCACTCACACTGATGGCCGAAAGATGTGGGGATCGATGATATCTGCACTGGGAGCTCAGTGGTGGGCTCATGTCACTTAGATCATCCTGTGCCAATCCGTAGCCCGGTGGCATCACCTTTTGTTCATCCACCCTTGGGGCCCGAGGTCTGCTTACCTGAAGCTGCCCAGAAGGCCACACTTAAATATTCTTGCACATAGAATCATTAAGAGTGGGGAAAAAACCTCTCAAATTCTGAAGTCCAGCCCCAACCCACCCCCACTATCGACCACATCCCTCAGTGCCACATCTCCACAATTCTGTAACCCTTTGGGGATGGCGACCCCACTGCTCTCTGGGCAGCCCTTTCCTTGCATGCTCCTCCGTGCCCGCTCTGCACAGCTTTGTTGCACACTCCGTGCACACCTTTGCTGCACACCCCTGGCGGCCCACCCCGCCAGCACGGCACAGCACCGCCACGCTGTCATTATGGCGTAAGAGCCCCATCATTCTGCATTAATCTGGGATTCATCATGCGAGCGGGGCGGTGTAATTAATTTATTTGGTATTAATGTGGATGAAATATGTACTGTCCTTGCAGGGGAAATCAGGCAGCCTATAAGCATTAGTTAAAAGAACCATTAAACTCAACCCTTCCCCAGCTCCATTAGGGCAGCCGCTGACGAAGATGAAGCCGCACCGCGTGAGGTGTCACACGTAATTAGCCTGATTGCTGGGTTAACTCTGCCCCGCCGGCCGCTTGTCCTTGCAGGCGCTTTGGGACCAAATGCACGGCATGCCAGCAGGGCATCCCCCCCACGCAGGTGGTGCGCAAAGCCCAGGACTTCGTCTACCACCTGCACTGCTTCGCCTGCATCATCTGCAGCCGGCAGCTGGCCACCGGCGACGAGTTCTACCTGATGGAGGACGGGAGGCTGGTGTGCAAGGAGGACTACGAGACTGCCAAGCAGAATGGTAGGCACGGCCCCTAAGCTTGTATTTTGTGGCCCCCAAGCTTGTGTTTTACTGCCAGGGCTGCTCACACCACTCATTTGCTCCCAGATGACTCCGAGGCGGGGGCTAAGCGGCCCCGCACCACCATCACGGCCAAGCAGCTGGAGACGTTGAAGAATGCCTACAAGAACTCCCCCAAGCCTGCCCGGCATGTGCGGGAGCAGCTCTCCTCCGAGACGGGGCTGGACATGAGGGTGGTGCAGGTGAGACCAAGGGCAGGCCTCTGCCCACAGCCCAGCGCCAGGCTGGCTGCCAGCAAGGGCTTGGGTTGGGTTCCAGGTGCTGGGATGCAGGGGTGCTGTGGTGATGTAATGCTGGATTGCAGGGATGCTTGTTTGCAGGGTGCATGGAAGCCGGGATGGGGGGTGCTGGGCTTCCTACTGTGTGCAGATGCAAGGTTGCAGCAATGCTGTAGTGCTGGGTTGCAGAGGTGTTAGACTGCATGGATGCCAGTGTGCTGAGTAGTCAGGTTGCAGGACTGCTGGCATGCAGGTTCGCGTGGGTGGTAGGCTGCATCAGTGCTGAGGCCATGGTAATGATGTGCAGGTGTGACGGATTGCATGGATGCTGGGTGTCAGGGGTGCTGGGTTGCATGGATGCTGGCCTGCTGGGGCACTGGGTTGCAGGGTCACTCATTTGCACAGTGTTTGGATGCTGGGATGCTGGCATGATGGGGTGCAGAACTGCGGGGATCCTGGTGTGTGGGGATGAAGGGTTGAAGCAGTGATGTACTGATTTGCAGGACTGTTGCGTTGTATGGGTGGTAGGCTGCATGAGTGCTGTCATGCCATGGTAATGCGGTGCAGAGGTGCCAGATTGCATGGGTGCTGGCATACTGGAGTATGCTGGGTTGCCAGGGGTGGTGGGCTGCATGGACGCTGGCCTGCTGGGGCATTGAATTGCAGGGATACTCAGATGCGCAGTGCTTGGGAGCTGGGGTGCTCAGGTGCTGGCATGATGGGGTGGGGAGTTGTTGCAGGGATTCTGATGTACTGGGTTATATGGGGGCTGGGGTGCTGGCATGCCAAGGTAATGGGGTGCAGGATTGCACAGGTGCTGGCATACTTAGTTGGACTGCCTGGTTACACAGCTGCCTGGAAGCTGGAGTGTTGGGTTATGGGGGTCCCATTGTGAGGGGACGCAGGGTTGGAGCAGTGATGGATGCTGAGTTGTATGGGTGCCAGATGGTGCGGCTGGGAGGTGCTGGCATGCAGAACGCTGGGATGCCAGGTTGCAGGGCCACCACCGAAGTCCCCATTGCCCGCCCCAGGTGTGGTTCCAGAACCGTCGGGCCAAGGAGAAGCGTCTGAAGAAGGACGCGGGGCGGCACCGCTGGGGCCAGTTCTACAAGAGTGTCAAACGGAGCCGCGGGGCAGGCAAGCTGGAGAAGGAGAGCTCAGCTGAGGACTGCGGGGTCAGCGACAGCGAGCTCAGCTTCCGTGGTGAGCGGGGCAAGGGGTGTGGGGCGGGGGTCCGCGGGGCTCCCCATGCACGGCTGACACCCCATGCGCTCCGCTCCTTGTACCAGCAGACGACCAGATCCTCTCCGAGCTTGGCCACACCAACCGGGTTTATGGCAGCGTTGGCGACATGGCAGGAGGACAGTTGCTGAACGGTGGCTTTGCCATGGACGGGACGGGGCAGCCATACCAGGACTTGCGGGATGGCAGCCCCTATGGGCTCCCCCAGTCGCCGTCATCCATCTCGTCGCTGCCGTCCCACCCGCCCTTGCTCAATGGGTTGGACTACGCCATGGACAGCAGCATGGGGCTGGGGGCGCAGGGGGTGAGTCAGACGCTGCGCGCCATGGCCGGGGGGGGCCCCACCTCTGACATCTCCACGGGGAGCAGCGTCGGGTACCCAGACTTTCCCACCAGCCCGGCCTCCTGGCTGGACGACATGGATCACCCCCCTTTCTAAGCGCTGCTCGCCCCCGCCCTGGCCCCCTACGTGCTCCCCCAGCCCGCAAGCGCAGCGCCGGAGATGCGAGATGGTGCCAGGATTTCCCGTGGGAAGAGGAGCCGGAGGGATCTGTGGGGGCTCGGCGCCCATCCTTGGGGCATCGGCGATGTCCGGGGCTCGGGATGGGGCGGGTGCCTTTGGGTGTAAGCACAAGGGAGGTGCGGGCGCACAGCACGGCGAGGATGTCGGGGTCACCCCGCCTTGTCCCTCCTGGTCGGCGGAGAGCCACGTGTGCAGGAGGGGAGGACAATCAGGGATGGCACAGCCTTTATGGCAGAAGGCTTCGTTTCAGAGCGTTTCTCCCGGCCCAGGGGCCGTGCTGGCTGCTGGCTGCAGCGCTGGGCGGGTGGGAGCGGGGCTGTCGCGCTGCGGCTGCAGAGCCGTGATTTATCCCCAGGCGTGCAGGAGTGCTTACGGTGCAGCGCTGCACCTCGCTGGCTGGCGGGGAGGGATTGCAGCAGGAAGAAAAGCCTCGAGGCTGAGAGGCCGAGGGCACGGGGCTGGGACACGGGGAAAGACGATGGGGAGTGTGGGGTGAGCCTCTGCTGCAGGATATTGCAAAAACGTTCCCCAAAATGGTGGGAAAAAGGGTCCATGCTCGGGGATGTGCGTGGTCGGTGGCGTTCGGTGACATCAGGCTGTGCTGGCTGCTGCCCGAGGCCGAAAGCGAAGGGAATTACAAGTAAACATGAAACCAAGTGATAAAGCATATGGGCAGGCTGTCCCCCGGCTGGGTGCGTTGGTGCTGCAGGACTGCCCAGCCGCACCTGTGTGCCCCTAGCCGTGCCTCCCCGGTGCTGCTCTGTGCCAAGCCCCCAGCCCCTGGGTGGCACAGGGAGGGGGCAAAAGGGGGGCTGTCCCTGCAGCAGTCCCTGCTTGCTCGCCATTCCCATCCGATGCAGCCAAACGTCCTCCCCTCCCCTTGTAAATGTTGTACAGTTCCAGAAAGTGAGAGTCTTGTTTGCTGGGAAGAGGGGGGGCGGGGTGGGGGGGGAAGAAAACAATAAAAAAAATTTAAAGAATAAAATCTTATTTATTGCCATGTCTTTGGGGAGACACGACCCCCCCCACCCTGTCAGTGGGATGCTGCTTTGTACCCTGCCTCCTGTGCCATGGCATGAGCTGTGTACGGTCCCTGCCGCGCCGAGGGCACACAATGTCAATAAATTCGGGTCTCATCTGCAGCTGCTGTCTCTGGGCTCTTTTTCCCCACTGGGGGGGCAGCAGCATCACCTGCTCTGACCCTACTTGGGGCTATTTGCAGCCCCCCAGGTAATTTGGGTGAGGTGAAGCCTGCGGGTACATTGGTCCAGGAGGGAGATGGAGTGATTTTGGCTTGTCCCACTGAGCTGCGGATGGGGTGACAGCAGTCCCAGCAGCCTGACATGGAGCTGGTACACCGCCATGCTTTGCAGTGGGCACTTCCATCCCTGCCACTGCCCCCTCTCCCCCCCGTGCCCCAAGTGGCTGTCCCATGATAGGGGAACCTCAGCTCTGTGCAGGCTCAGGTGAGACGTGCAGGGGGCTGAGCCCCGCCGTGGGCACCGGTGTGTTGGCTTCATATATTTTAATCATTTTAACATTTAATGCTTCTCAATTAAAGTGATTTCCTGGAGTAGATGCCAAGCTTAGCCCGAATGCACATTAACCACTTTCTGTATCGGTAGTTAAAGGCACCGGGGGATTTAAGCAGCAATCCGCAAGGCTGTTGGGGAAAGGTTTGGCTGAATAAAGCAGATTATAAACAATAATATATGTCTTTCTCATTTTTAGCCCCCTCCTCCTTTTTTTTTGGAAAGGCTCCAAACTCACAAACAGACCTAAAGTGCTATAAACATCTCCAGGGCTGCGTGCTGAGCCCCACATGTGCTCCCTGAAAGCAGGGGCCTCAATGCTACTGCTTCTGTCCTGGGTTTAAGAGGGCGTTTTATTGCCCATTGAACCTAAGTTCCCTTCACACTGGGGGCTATGAGAGGTACGGTTTGTCCCCCCTGCCTTCCCACTGGGTGCTCAATCACTGGTTCAGGCTGTGAATTAGCATTTCAGCTACAGTGGGTTTGCTGATGCACCGCTGGGCTGTCCTAGGTGCATCCAAAGTGATGCAGGAGACACAGCAGGCTGGCTTGTCCTTGCCATTGACCCAACACCTCCTGCAAGGGCTGGAAACGACCCTAAGTGTTGGAATCTGTTGAGGAAAGGCACAAGGGAACACACAGCCCACACCGTTCCATCGTTGCTGCTGAGACTGCCCCGTGCTCGTGGGCAATGTGGTGGCACAGCGTTGGCTGCCAGTGGGGTTCAAGGCAGTGCAGCAAACGCCATCAGCATCAGCCCAGAAGTCTGGTGTCGGCAGCTCTTATCGTCATTGGAGATGTTACCATACCTCATCTGGGGACAGACAGATGGATGTAGGACAGAGGATGGCACCTCCCATCCCTACAGCCTCCCAGGAACCAAGTTGCTCATTACGGTTGGAGAAGACCTTTGGATCACCCAGTCCATCCATCACCCCATCCCCACCATGCCTAGTGACCACGTCCCTCAGCACCCTCATGTTCCTCCCTGCAAGAGAAGCACGCAGAGACCCTGTCCCAACACTGTGCTTGTTTTATTTATAATACTTTGCTTGGACCCAAGAGAAAAAAAACCCCGAACTGTAATGCAACCCCACGGCCCCAGCCATGCCAGCAGCCCTCCCTGGAGGTGTGCACTAAAACATGGGGGCCTATCCAAGCCCTGTGCCCCCTCCCTCCCCTGGAATACTGCTAGATGTCAGAGCATGCAAAACCCTGACCAGCAGCCTGCTTGGAGGAGAGCAGGGCTTTGCTGCACGACGGTACCCATCCAGCCGCATGGCGTGGCTACACCTTGCCTGCTGTGTGCTGCTGCAGGGCCGAGGTGATGGCCTTACAGTCTGTCACCTCCTCTGGCAGGCAGCCCTCCTTGTCCCGCAGTGTGGGGTCGGCCCCGGATTGCAGCAGCAGCTCCACGATGTCAGAAAACTCACAGGCAGAGGCTGTGTAGAGAGAAGGAGAAAGAGCAGGGTTAGATCTCGGCCCTGGGCTGCTTGCAGGGCTGCTTCCTGCCGGATCAGTGCCTCTTTGGTTTTAATTATATTTCAGGTCCTTTTACAATGTAACCGACTAACTCTTTTTTGCCGTTAAATGCTGTAATCAGAGATCTTTTGCATTACTCGGCAGTTCTGTGCTGACCTGAAGCGAAGAGCGGCAAAGTTTAATTAAAATAAAAGCAACGTGTGATTGAAGCTTATAAAAAGAAAAGGAGGAAGGGAAGGGGATGATGCCCATCTAGAGGTTGGCAACCCTGCCCATGGTAGGGGGTTGGAACCCAATGGTCTTTGAGGTCCCTTCCAACCCAAGATGTCCTGTGGTTCTATCAGGGGGCAGCAGGGCTGTGGGAGAGACCAAACAGAGAGGACACGTCCTGGGGTGGCTGCAAAGAGGGGATTTCCAGGGCTGCCAGGGAGCTGCAGCCCAACCCTATAAGCATGGTGCCCATCCTCACCCTGCTCCTGTGCGCCCTGGCTGGTGGCCGCATCCCCACAGGGGCCATGTCCCCACAGAGCAGCCCCACCACCAGATTTATGGCACCCTGGGCACCTCTATTTGTCAAGGGCCGGAGCGGCACTCCTGACACCGGCACGGATGAAGATGAATTTCCATTCAGCGCAGTTCGCCTAGTGACTCCATTAATCCTCAGGGTTTGGATGATGAATTTCTTTCTCTCTCCTATTTTTTTTTTTATTTATTTCCCCTCCGGCGTCCCCTCCCTCCGCCCTGCCACCGCACCGAGCCGAACAGATGGCTCTTTCCAAGGAAGACGGAGCGCCCGTGAGGATGCAGAGCCCGCCCACCGCGCAGCCACGTGGCCGCCAGCGCTCTGAGAAGCCTTGATTTCCTCTGGGAGCTGCAGTGGGATGAGTCTGGTATTCCCGGCGGGTAGGAGGATGGATGGAGGCGAGGAGATGGGAGGCTGCGAGGCCATTTAGCTGGAGCCGGGTCCCAAAGGCGAGCAGAGCCTTCGGGATGAGGCTGAGTGCTGGCCTCCGCTTAACCTCCGATTAAACCCAGGGTCAGCAGCGGGCAGAAGGAGGCAGAATTTATCACCCAGCGCAGCCCGCGGTTCGAGGCCGGCTGTAATCAGGAGAGCTGTCGCCACAAGGACAGCTGTCAGGCCACGCTCGCTCGTAAAAAGGGATGGATGCACCCTAAAAGCAGCCTCTCGTGGGGGTTAACCCTTCCCGGAAAGTCCTCTAACAAAAGAGGAGGCCTCGTTCCGCTCAGCACCAGCCCCCTGAGCCCATGGTGCACTTAACAACTTGGTTACAAAGTGCTTACATCAGGACATCTTCAGCAAGTCTCAGTTTCAGGCCGCTTGGATCAGAACAATTAACTCAAGGCTGTGTTTGAGATTCGGGTGGTGTGTGAGCAGATCTGCTATGGAACGGAATGGGAAGGAAAGCTCCTGCAGCTTAGGAGCGTTGGCACCCATGGGCTTGGCACCTGGAGAGGTGTCCCAAAGGCTGCTTGAGCGGATCAGAGAAACGACTGCAGGAATAATGTTAATTCAATCAGTTGTTCACCAAACACAACAGATCTCCCACCTCAGCCAGAACGATAAGAAGGTGAAAAATGAAGTATCCTACAGGAAAGATCACACAGGGACCATTCATACATTATTGTAATTACAGCCTTGGTTCAGGGGCCTGGGAATCTGGCCGTTTAGATCCAGATCCAAATGCTGTGTCTCGGACTGATGGACTTCAGAGCAATATTGCCATCCTGCTAATGTCCTTGTGGAGAGATCAGAGAGAGGCACAAACACTTCAGAATGACAAGTGTGCTCTTAATTACACAGTGACAGCCACTGAGAGAGAGTATAAAATAATAACTGGACATGCCTTAATTTTGGAACAAATTACGATGGAGATGAAATAAATTTTTTTCCCTATTCCCTGCATATCAGCACTGCATGTGTCACTTAAGTCTCTCTACTTTTCTCATTTAGAACACTCTTTCAATTAAAAGGATTGCTATAAAATCTCGTATTTAATTAGCACGTAGCTGTAGGAGTGAGGCAAGCTGTAACTTCACTCTGCTTGGTTTGGTAGTAGATCCGTTGTGCTCCCAGCTGACACCAAACTGGTTTGTAACCAGGACACCCGGAGGTTAGCATCACACTGCTCATGGGCTTTGCCATTGGTTAATCAAATCCATCCTTCCTATAATGCTGCTGCTGAAATTTGCTTTCTGTACGGAGGTGATTTGCTCCAGCTGCAAATCCATCCTGCTAAGAGGGAACAACCGTGCTGAAGGGCAGCTTACCGTAATGGAGTGCAGTCTGGCCTTCCCCATCCTGAAAAAAAACAAGACTTGCTTTTAGAGGTGTAAGCAACGCCATAGGGATAGAAGTAAATTCCATCCTTAAATAAATATGGTGAATCACAGCAATACTTTAACTGATCAACAGCCCCGCGCACCCAGCTATCTAGCAGCCAGGCTTTGAATCAGCATCTGCCATCAATCTGTATTGATGGGTAATCAATACCTACCCACGCACCGGAGCGCGTGGATCACATCATGGCACGGGTATAATTCAGTTCACAGCATTATCACTTCCAGCTCATAAAAATGAAGGATTTCAGTCCTACAGCCTTACTTTGGGACCCTCGGTAATCCTGAGTGCACCTCTGGAGATGCCTACCGAGAGCTTCCTTGCAAGCACAGCCTCGGATGACTATTCAAGACACAGGTGAGGCACGTGGGTGCTTGTACAGCTCAGCAAACAGGGAATAAAACAATTTTTTTTTCCCCTGCTGAATTCATCTTAGGTCCCTGCTCTGCAGAACTCAGGTCTGTACAATGGCGGACTCAAGGCTGAAGTCATTTCTGTTGTGCTTCTGGAGTCCTCACCTCTGCAGGTGAGGAAAGGAGCACCACAACCACAAGGAATGATGGCTGCTGACATGCCTGGGGAGCTGGGAGACGTGTTGTGGAGCTGGGTGATGTGCTCCCACACTTTGGGGTGAGCGTCCCACCCCCAGACCCAGCAGCACAGACCTGGGCATCTCCTGCTCCTGCCACAGGGACAGGTGAAATAACAGACGGGAAGAATTACTGTCCCCTTTGCTTTCACTGCCCCATCAGGATTAGCCTCTAATTCAGCTCCTTGCCTCCTTAATGTATTTGCATCTGTTTATGTAGACTTAAGTTTTTAATTACCATCATCTTTGGGATTAAGGTGCAAATTCAACAGCCCGCTGGCAAAAGGGGAAAAAAGAAGAGGAAAACAGGTGGAAATCACCCAGAAAACTGCTCGTCAGAGATTGCTGGTTTCTAAGCCTGGTGATATCAAAGGCTTTAAGCACACCCTGCTGGGAAGCCAGGAAGGAGTTGTGCTGCAGGGTGAGACGCTCTGCACCGACCTGGAGCGGGGCGGGAGGAGAGGCGGGCAGCACAGATGAGTTATTGGAGAAGCAGCGTTAAAATATGCAGGGTGTGAGAGTGCTGGGGGATGGGAGGCGAGCTCTGCATCGCCGCCATCAAAATTTGAGCCAACAACAACAAGATGGATGGGGCAAGTGGATGGGACTGGAGGTGCACAATGGGACCTGGGCACCCTGATGGCGATCCCTGTCTGGAGGATGGCTCAGAGGGTTGGTCCAGGAATGCTCCAGACATTTGTTCCTCTTCCAAAGGCCTGTGTGAAACACTGCTGCTTCAGCAGAGCTGTGCCGGCGAGGCTGGCGAGCCCTTCATTTCAGAGCTGGCATTTATTAGTTGGAGAAGGGAGCAGGTCCCAGCACACACAGTGCATCTCTCCAACCCCAATGCCATTAAAAAAAAAAGACTATTAATCCAGTGTTATGCAAACGCTGTTTACACTTTATTTACACCAGATTTTTTTCCCCTGCGAGCCTGACCGCTGGCCAGGTGCCATTTGTTCTACTTCTCCTATGCTATTTGCTTCTGTTTGCTCCGTGACAAATTTTAATCCAGGGAAATGGAAAAAAAAAAGCTCTGGTGGTCACTGGTGAGTGGGAGCCGCTCATTCTTCGCTGCTGAAACCGATGGGGATATTGGTTGGCTTAGTTTATAGAAAGCACCAAGTCAGAGGGGCATGTATGGCTGTTGTCATGACTGCTCCATCAGTTCTTTCCAAACTGTGAATACAGACAGTTAGGTAATCCCAAGTGCTGGTGCCCTTAAGGCATGCTAAAAGAAGTTAGAAACGTGCTTGTATTCTGACAGAACTACAGGAGTGCACAGAGTTTGTCTTGCAGCAACTGCCTCTTTGGGAACCGCTGTATCACACCCCATAGCAGTACCGGCCGAGCCAAGAACTTAAGAACAAATGCCCACATCCACTGAAAGCATCAAAACAAAGATGCTACAAAATGACCCGCACCTTCCACACCCCAGGTCTGTGACAGATGTCTCTCATTGAAAATCCAGCTACCAGTGGGCAACTTATTGGATAACGGGATTGCGCTGCGCTCCTGAGAAATTTAAGTGAGAGAAATGAGAGAAGATGGACTGAGCGCAGATGGACCGATTGCCTTATCCGTTAAGTGGTGCTATGGCTCCTGCACGCCAATTCTGTCCTATAAGAGAGGATTATATCAGAGCTTCCATCCTGTCGCTCGCTCCTTGGGAATTTCTGCTCCCTGCTGTACCTGAGATGAGGATTCTGGAGCTACAGAGGTGTGGGAGCGCCTTGGCCAAGCCAAGGTGGAAAACAACACATATAGTAACCTTTCCTGCTGATGGACGGTATACACACTTGTTTTTTAAGGTATTCTTCCCCTCTCCTTGCTGCCTTTTCCTGTTTGTTCATGGGACGTTTAAGGGAGCCACTCGCTCCTACTCGCAGCTCCCAGTACTGGCAGGGATCACAGATAAGAGCGATGTAGAGATAAGAGTGTTTAACAGTTCAGGTTCAGCAGCGTGGATGGGCAGAGAAGATAAATATTTACACGAGGTCTTTAGAAGGTGAGTGAATAAGAGGGCTGGAATTATACAGACTCTGAACAAGCATCGGTGCTTAGGAGCTGTGAATATTAATCCCTGCAGCCGCACGACGCAGGCTCACTCAAGCCGGGGAGATAAAAAATAGCAAGAAAATACTTCCCTCCGCTTGTAAAAACTACTTAATTTCTCATCTATTTCCACTTTAGACTTCAACTTCCCAACAATTTACTTAAACCTCATCACTGGTACAGGTTGCCCAAGAAGGCTGTGGATGCCCCATCCCTGGAGGCATTCAAGGCCAGGCTGGATGTGGCTCTGGACAGCCTGGTCTGGTGGCTGGTGACCCTGCACATAGCAGGGGGGTTGAAACTCGATGATCATTGTGGTCCTTTTCAACCCAGGCCATTCTATGATTCTATGATCTTCTTTTTCTCTCTCTGCAGTTTTACCCCTGAGATGACTGCGGGTGAGATGGCAGCTGAAAGCCCACCACAGTATATGTGTTCATGGTAATACTGAGCAACGTGAGCAGACACATCAAGCCTGAAATCCACTGGACAGCTCAGGGGATGGCCCTCCATGGCCTTTATTTTCATTTTCATGCTTCTGTGGCTCACAGCAGACTGGGTTTGGGCACGTGCCATTATCACATGCAAAATGAACGTTTGTGCAGTTGAGGCGCTAGATGAGTGAATCACTGTGGGTGTAAGTGCTGGCATTCCAAAGCTGTGGTTCAGTTTGGGATCTGATGTTGTTCTTTAAGGTCTCTGTTATATCAGCGTGCACCCACACGCACCCAGACTTTTGCCTTTAATTGCCTCCTGATCCTCAAAGCAAGACCAGTGACCCCAAGTTTAGGAACAATACCACCTAACAGTGTTGTGTGGGAACACCCAGAGTCCCAGAAAGCTCCAACCATAGGAAAATGAATCACACCTTTGTGTTTTCTTCTCCTTTTGCACCTTTTGATTTTGCTAAAGCAAAATACACTTATGACTGCTTCCCCTGCTGGTTTACAGCAAGTGTCCCATACATGGGTTATGAGTGGTCTGGTGTTTGAGAAGAGCCAGCAATGTTACAGCTGTGAATGTTGAGCATGGGGACACTGGGACAGCTCAGGCATTCCCAAAAACAGAGCAACTTCCAGCAGAAGCAAACCCAAAACCCAGGCAACAGTCACACACAGATTTTACTTGGGGTTGCAAATTTCCCAGATAGGGCTTGGGTATCCCACCACTATATCCCCCATTAAATCTTGCAGGCAGGCAGGCTTGGCAGTGTACTGAGCTCACTCCTGGCACTGAGCTGCCCCTCTCCCCTGCCATGTCAAGGCACGGGGCAGACATCCCGGGGGATGGGAGGTGCTAGACAGATCTTTATCATCACCTCTCCATCCCTTCTCTAAAGCCTATCACCAGGCTATCACAGGTCTATCTCCTAAGTGCCTCCCAGATAAATTAGACCTGCATAGAGAAGCAATTATTACATTTCTAATGGTATGGACCCTTACAGCACAATCTCCTACTGAAAGGCAAAGGAAATTGCATTAGCTTTTGTTTGATTCAACATTATGATGGAAGGAGGAGGGGTGCAGAAGCCCTTTAAAGCCAAGCTTGGGAGCTGAGGTTCCTACTCTCTGGGGACGCCCTTATTCCTACCCATGGCCTGAGTGTCCCGATTCATTCAGGTGCTATAACACGAAGCTGCCCTCCACTTCCAAAGCCAGGTGTAAGAAATCTCAGGGAGCATCTGATGCCCAGGAGCTTGCACTCCCTGGAAGCCTGCCTTTGCTAATGCACCCAAACCCACTGGCCCTGGGAGTTCAGAGGGCCAGCGTGACGCTAATCCCTCATCGCCCTACTTTCCAACTGGTGCTGCACCTACATTTCCACGTGCGATTTCAATAGGATTTATCACATCCACCACCATCAGCATCTAGCACTTCTGGCACAGCCAGTGCCTCAATATCTCCATGCAGAAGGGGCTGTCCTTGATTGCACAACGAATTTTCACCCCAATTTGCACTCGGTGCCCCGAGCACAGCTGGGTATTTGTACAGATGTGTTTGTAGGTTGCCCCAGATAATGTTTGCTGCTGTCTGTTGCCTCCAGCATCAGGTGTTGTCTTCCCTGCGTGTTAGTGTGATAGAATTGTGTTAGCATAAGACAAAAACTGCTGGGAAGCTCCGGGCTTCCTCATCCCATCCCAAGAACAGGGATCAAAACCAGGTCTGGAAGGAGCCAGCCTTCCCCAGAGCTACCTCGCAGGCTGCAAGCAGGACAGCCCAAAGCGGCTCCTTCTCTTTCCTTTGAAGTCAAACATTGCCAAGACACTAAAATATCCCTTCTCTGGGCGCTTCCCTGCCCCCTCCCCGCATAAAAGTTCCTCGCTCCCTGTTCTGCTCTTGTGCTGCTTTATCACTTTAGCAGATACCTGGTTATTTAAGGGGCAGGATAAATGGGCTGAGACAGCTTTCCCATCCCCAATTCACTAGGGAACGCTTGGAAATTCCACCTGACACCAGGACCGAGCTCTGCTCTTAAACAATCTCCCGTCTGATCCGATTGTTCCCCAGTGGGGAGGCAGGCTGCAGCTCGCTCAAGAGTCATTGATTGGATTAACAGCCTAATTCCCAACAGATGAATAGAATACTGATGTCTTGTCAGCCCACATCATAGAAGGAAAACACAATCTGCTTCTACAGCCCCGAAATTTAACCCTTTGCTTCCCCCCCACCGTGCACAAGGGTCCGGCACTTCCAGCTCAAGATCCTTCCATTTGCATGACAAAAGCTCTATTAACCTTTGGGACGGTTGGCCTAGTCAATCCAATGCTGGGGGCTCAGGTGTTATTCTTTGTGAGGTTGGTTTTCTAAGAAGCTATGGAAGAGATTTATACCGGGACCTTCACTTTTTCCCTATTTCACAACCTGTCCTTAAAGGAAATACTGTATGCTTCACCCTAAGTGGTGGAAAATTCATTAGCTTAACAATATTTATCCTAAAATACATTGGGATTAAGCATTTCTGCTGTACATCACTCAGCCGTGCCTCCGTCCCGGCCGGGATGCCCAATGATCAATCCCACCTCGTAGAGCTCCAGTTCAGCTCCTAATGGAGACATTAATGTTTTCTTACCTCATAGAAAGACTGTGATCAGAAATTAATTGCTATTGGTCAAACTTTCACTGCTGGAAGAGGAGGATCGTGTGCATATTAAAGAGATTCTCCCAGAAAAAAAAAATGTACCTATGAACTCCTTGGCTTTACCTGCTTTTATTTCCTTGCTCAAGGTGTAAGGAAAAATAAAAATGATATGATTTTAAGAAGCACATTCAGAATGACCTATTTCTTTGAATATCATTGGCATCCAACATGCTCTGTGTTCTTCTAACAGCCACCCTTTATGTTTGCATTCACAAATACTTAAACCCACCTTTAAATACTGCAATTTCTCAGTAGCAGTCCCAGAATACACAGAAATAGGGCTACAGCCACCATGCCACGGTGGTAACCCATACAAAGAAGTGGTCTCTACAACATCTCTGGTCTAAGTAGGATTGGCTTCCCACCCCTTCAGCATTCTTCCCACCTCTGCAAAGCACAGCGTGGGTCACCTAAGACTGGCCAGGTTGGGTAATATTTGGATTTTACAGCTCCCATCAACACTGGTAACATCCCTTCCATCACTCCTTAATTCTAAAAGAGCTAATTAGCCCAGAACTAGCACGACAAAGTGTGTAAGGATGCATATGTACATCCTTTGTTTTTTCCCTTCCAACAGCACCTGTTAGCCACGATGATCTTCCAGGCTGTCATTTCACAACACTAATATGCATACAAAAGGCTGAGCAAACAAAGCATCCTCTTTGGGTCCATCCCTGCCTTTGGCCACCCCTTCAGAGGTGCTCCTTGCTCACAGCACGGACAGCGGGGAGGCAACAGGCTGCACCAACAGCAGAGCTGCCCTAAGCAAACAATTAGCGAGCGACGCTGTGCCGAATCAAACAATTCAATTAATGCAGTGTCAGTGCTGTTATTTTATGCCATCCTAATTATTAGCTCCCTTGGCAATTTGATACCATAATGTTTCATTTTCATCCCGGATTGAACTGCTCTACGAAGGCAATAAATAAATAAGCGGAGTGACCCCTGTCCAGCCCAGCCCTGCTCTGTAATATGGCTGCGTTGTATATTCCCCAAATCCAGGTTAAGGATGGGGACTGGGGCAGTTGTGCCCTGGAACCAGCAGACTGCAGGTTTTATAAATACATACAGAAATAATTAAAATCTAAGGGGTTTAGAAGGGTTAATCTCCTTTAAATAATCTCTGTCACAAAGCCTGTAAAGTCACTGCTGGCGCTATGCCTGCGTGGGGCCGGCTGTCGGAGCTCGGGGCAGCACGTGCGGGCTGTGACACGGCCCTGGCACGGTGGTGATGCTGTAAGCACAGAGATCCACGTCCAGCAGCAAGGTGCCGTGCTGCTCTGCCAGGCTGCAGGGAGGGAAGCCTGCTCAAGCTGCTAAATGGAGCAGGTGGGATGGGAGACAGCGGGAGATGAGAGCGCTGCTGCTCTGTTTGGCTGAGCCTGTTGGGATGTCAAGGCTTGTGCTGAAAAGAGTGTAAAGGGGCTCAGGACTACTCTTACTAGGAAGGGCTGAGCCCACAACCAGAAGTGGCCAAGATGTTGCATTTCTGTCAGCTATAACGACATTAGAGCTACCACCCTGCACTTCACTACATCCTCTTCTTTTAGAGTGCCATTTTTAAAGCCAATGGCTGAGTGACCAGTAGAGACAAAAAAACAAAACAAAACAAAACAAAAAAAAACAACCAAAAACAAAAAAACAAAGGGAAAGCACAGATACCAACCCTGTGGAGGTAGAGCAGTACCAAACCAAGGGGTTTGGCTTCACCTCCAGCAAAGGCAGGGGTAGCTGAAACGGTGCATGCATGCACAAGCGCCACAGTGGCTGCAGGGCTGGAAGGGAGACTCCTGCCTCCCAAACCCCATCCCTACACCTGTAGGCATGGCCCAGGAAGAGCTGCATAATGCCTTCCTGCACTCCTGCACTGCAGCCAGGAGTAATGCTGGCTCCAAAAGGAGTGGGCACATGGCAATTAGTACCATGGTTAGAGGCACAGCTCGTGGCCAAAGGGATGGCTCAGTTCCTTTTCTGTTTTTAGGCTGGTGAGGATAAAGAATCCAGAGCCTTTGTTTTTGTCTCATAAACTTTCCTCAGCTCAATGTACAAAATCCAAACTCCCCATACTCGGATGGTCAGAACCATCCTTGGGCTTGGAGTTGTGCAAACTCACTAAACGAGTCCATGGGTCTCCCAGGACAGCCGCCTTCCTCCCGAGCACGCCTGCTTCTTAAGCCTGACGACTGCTCTGTGGCTAATCTGGACTTAGCAGGCATTCGGCCAGCTGTCTGCTGGGGGAGGCACCAGGGCCTGGCCCCTGTGCTCGGTGCACTGCTGCCAGGGAGGAGCTGGGTGCAGGAGCCCATATAGATGCTTCCTATCCACATCCACAAACTCCCAGGGTTGCCCAAGGAGGCTGTGGATGCCCCATTCCTGGAGGCATTCAAGGCCAGGCTGGATCTGGCTCTGGACAGCCTGGTCTGGTGGCTGGCAACCCTGCACATAGCAGGGAGGTTGAAACTAGATGATCATTGTGGTCCTTTTCAACCCAGGCCATTCTATGATTCTATGATTCTATGATTCTTTCGCCCGAAGGGCTGCTGCTTTGTGATGTCTAATGGCCCTTTCACAGCCTCTGTGAATAGTATCAGGAGCTGATTTAGCATTTTTTATAAGGCCGTTTGTGCACAATACCCCTTTTTCATTTTATCATCCACCACCAACACAACTACAGGTTGGGCTCTGAAAGCTCTTGGTTTATGATCTGCAGGACTGTTCCCTGATGGAAGAAGGGAGAAATAAATGAGAGGAAGAAGGTTTGTTAGTGCTGCTCTTTCACAGCCAGCCAGGTTTCCAACCAGTTTTTATAAAGTGCCAGTACTGAAGAAATAAAGGTAGGAAAGCCATCTGGAGGAAGCTGCCTGGGGTCATCCCACTATCAGTAGATGGAATTTCTCAGCGGAACCACAATACTGTTAAAACACAGTCAGCTAAATACAATTAGTGAGATGCAGAATGGATCTTCACTTTAAGGTCTCTTTCAGAGCCCATGGACAGCCCTTGCTCCCTTCTCGCTGTATAACAGAAGTGTTCCTAATGAAATGCAGGAGGATCAGGAGGCGACTGGGGAAGACCGTGGCCAACTATACACCAGACAGATTTATGCTCAGGGATGCTCTGTTTGTGAATGAGATGCAGGAGGAACAGGCTTGCCATTCATGGCATAAGGTCAAGTTCCCCAGCACTGCTCGGTCTGAGGGCCAGGGCTGAAGTCACAGTGCAGAGCAGGGCCGCCCCATTTCCTGCCCCATCAGCCCCAGGGAGCTTGCTGGGCCCCAACATCTGTCCCAGCACACAGCAGTGCAGAAGCACGTGTGGCACGGGTGGGCTGTGGGAGCAGCAGATGGCATGGGCTGGTGGGCCACCGACCCAGGGCAGCGCTGACCCCGGGGTGAAAGGCTGTGCACCTCCCATCACCCATTCCCTGAGCCCCTTTGAAGCAAGTGTTGATGCATTAATCTTCGTGACTGACAGAAACAAACTGCAAATGGAAGGTTCCACAGGGAACCTTTATTTATTTGGAACTGAAACGCTGCTTAAAAACATAAAGTTAAGGTCTCTCTTTGATTTCATTCATTCATCAGTAGTGTTGCTGCTCAATGGCATTTCTTCCCTCCTGAGAGCAAAAGCACCGAATGTAAAGAGCGCATCACTGCACGTCAGCCCCGAGCACAGCCCTGCAGGACAGCGAGGACTGCTGCAGTAAATAATGAACTGGGCTTGTGCTTCCCCCGCACAGCCCTCCTGACCTGCTTACCACCAGTCAGGGTGCTGAGCTGGCCAGGCAGGCGAATGCCTCCACATCGGGACACTTCCCAAAGCCATCATGCAGAGGGGTCAGGCTGCTGTGTGCTTGTTGGGGTTTTTTTTTTAAACCACACAAGCTAATGCTTTAAGAGTGTCTTGATGGAATCAGGGAAATTGGATTGTCCCCCCATTTGCTGGCCTAAAACAAGCCTTTTTTTATTTATCCCATTAGAGGAACACAAAAAAAACCTTTTAAATGTCACTAAAATTTCCCCTGCATTGCAAAACCCAGTCAAAAGGGTTTTAATTTTCCCCAAGACCTCTTAAGTAATGCAGCGTGTCAAGGTTTAATACATTGTGGGTAGGGGATTGTCTGCAGCCTGTGCTGTTCCACCAGGGTGACTCCGGAGGGTTGGTCCTGTTTGCTGGATGGAATCCTCGGCCGTGCTGAGCTCCCCAGCATGCAGCACTGAGGTCAATTGTGGTGGTGAGGAGTGAGATGTGGTAAGGGGACGGGATGGACCTTCCCCTGGGGTCCCCAAAAATGCAGCGGTGCTGATCCCTCACCTGTCATTTTGGTTTGTGAGTTTGGATGCTCTGGTTTTGTGAGTGCCTATAATTTATAGGCTTTACTTATTTATTTACGAGGACTAAAGAGACTTGGCAAGAGGCACTTATGTATGCTGACACGAGGCTCCAAATTCCCCTGGAGTATTTAATATGACAGACATCAGCTTAATACCAGGGATGGAGCCCAGAACTGACAAGTGGAAGCACACAAAGCCTTCATGCTGTAAGAGAAGCACTGAACGGGGCAGGACGAGGCTCCATCCAGCAGCCCCAGCATTGGCTTGGTGCCCCCTGAGCTGCCCAGGGGTGCCCAGGGGTGCCTTGCTGAAACATGCCCACTTGTGTGGCTCTCCAGGGTGTCCTAACAAGTCTGAATCTATGCAATGAAGGAACCTGTGTCCAAGCATCAGAGCCAGGACTTGAAGCATCCTCTGGGCTAGATGGGACCAAGGGACCAGCTGCAGTCACTTAGGGCTGTTGGCTGCATAATTCCCCTCGCGCCTCCAGTCTTGGGAGAGATGGGGAACTGGAGGGCTATGTGTGCTTGAGCCCAAACCCATGGAGAGCTGGGGAAGGTGCAGACCCAGCCAGAGCAAGGAAGAGGAGGGGGATCACAGCCCCTCACTGAGCCACAACAAAACACACCCCTGAGACTGAGATGCTGCCTCCTGAGCTTCCCTATAGGGCCACATAATCTGCTTTACAATACATCCAAATTCAGCACGAAAATCGGAAAAAAAGGGGGGAAAAGCCCCCCGAAGGGCTGGTTATTGGAGCAAGGGCTGCGTTAAAAGGATCAGGAGGTGGGGGGCCCAGGGGGTGGGGGGAGAGGGAATGGGATAAAGTAGCGGGTCTAATCAAATCAGTTTAAAAAGCTGCAGCCTCTCCGAGTTAACCTTGCCAATCAGCCTGTGAGCGGGTGCATGTCTGTGCACATTAAAGTGGAAGGGCGTCCTTGAACCCGCAGCCCGCTCCGTCCTCACCGCAGCCCACGTGGATGCTATCGTGGTGCCCAACAGAGAGCAGCCTGGGCTCAAGGCTGCCTGTCGATGCCTGAGCCCAGCTCAGAGCCATGGGGCTGCTCCCCGAGGTGAGCTCGGGGGAATTAAGCCAGAAAGAGTTGGTTTAAAAAGGACAAAAAGAAGATAGGAAACAAAAGGAGCAACCCTCCCCTTGACAAAATGCGGTTGCATTGAGGCTGGCAGCTGTGAGATGCATTACTAACCTCCGTTAATGACTGAGGGCACAGAAGTCACTTTAAAATAAATATTCACTAGGAATTACACGGGTAATCTAAAGGGATTATCCTGCTGCCTTAACAGGTCCATAAACTAAACGCTAAATGGTCTACACAAGTGTTTGTATTAATTCTGACCTAAATCAACCCTCCTACTAAAAGCCAGATTCGGTTTTGGAAACTGCGTGTCTGCTTTCAGTTAGCATGCTTGTGAACGTTCCCAGATTCTTGCGTTCGTGGAGGAAAAGCAGGATGGAGCTGCTGGAAGCCACAAGTGTGCCAGCAGGCAGGAGAGCTCCAGCAGAAATGTGTGTCCAGAACAGAAGCACCCACATCCCAAGTGTCAGCTCCAGCACATGGCACCCAGCATGGGGAGAAGGGTCAGGAGAGCGGGGCTTGGGGCACATGCTTCAGCCCTTTGGATCCCTGCAATCCTTCCAATCCGGAGCCCTCAGCCTATAGAACCAGTCAACGTGTGTACCTCTGAAGACAGCTGAATTCAGAACACAACAAGACTGAGAAGAGGACTCAATGATCAATATGGGTCCCCAGCAACTTGGAATACTCCATGATTTGCTGGGAGCTCTGGCAGTAGGAGTGGAAGAGCTGTGTGCAGGCAGTCAGGGTAGTGCTCCAACACGTTCTTCCTAATCTCCAACGTCATGCAAACATTTAACAGCAAATAAAGCCAAGGCTTTACAAACACACTCAAATGAAAAGCCATACCCCTAGATCAGATTCCTTCCCTCCTGAAATACGTATTGCTGTGAGCTCCTACACCCATATTAGGGAAAAATTAACAGACAAAAACCAAGACTTCTGTTTTAAAAGAAGATGAATGTTTCCCTTCCTTTTTAAATGAGCAGTTTGCAAGTTTTCTTCAGATACTGTAAAAGAATGACAATGGGGATTGAATCCTCACTCACACTTCATGAGCCTGAGAGCATCACTTCAGCCTGCACTAAGCCCTGCTCTAAAACAAAACTTCACTAATAGCTGCAAAGCAGACACAGTTGCTCTTTTCCCTCCCAGTCCCGGCTGGCAAGGTGTGATGTCAGGCAGGTGTAAAACTAACCCAGCCGACAGCAGCCCTGTGGGGCAGGTGCCAGCACAGCACTGCTCAGCTGAGATAACCCCAGCAGCAAGTGTACGTGCACTTACTTGCCAAGGAAGTCTAAAGCCTTCAAGAGGGACTCAGAGCAGGGCAGGATGTGAATGGGCAGAGACCACATCCATGTGTGTATCAATGGGAACGGCGGCGGGACCAGCTGCAAACACTCCCAACTCCTGAAGCAGCATTATGGCAGAGCCTTGCTATGGAGAATCACAGAACCATCTGAGTTGGAAGGGACCCTTCAAGGCCATCTGGTCTCATTTCCTGCACTGAGCAGGGACACCCACAGCTCCATCAGCACTCAGAGCCCATCCAGCCTGACCTTGGCTGTCGGCAGGGATGGGGCACCCACACCTCTCTGGGCAGAATTGGTGGCTTCAGATTCCTTCTCCTTTGGGAAATCTATTCTGTTGTTGGCAAGACAAAAAGTTTGAAGCCCTTCTTTTATTGCTCCTTCCTCCAACCGCATGACCCCATGAAGGGAGCAGTCCCCAGGTCCCTGTGATTTTATGCAGCTGGAGTGGAGCAACTGTGCGCCAGCATAAAATTCCAAGATAGACAGCTTCCCTTGGTGGCTTCTCACACCTTGAGTGCTCAGGAGACAATACCCTTCTCCGAGAAGAGGCACAGTGCTACCGAGTGATGGTACATATTAATTTCTAAAAGAGGATTTTAATCATGCAACGTCCTCTGCAGTCGCACAGAATTTAATCTCATTGCTGACAGTGGGTGATGGGGGAGCATGTTAAGTGGAAAAGTTGTATTCCAGCCCTCCCTGCAGATGTGTGCTCCCGGCAGACCCCGGGAGGATGGCACAACCCACCACGCTCTCTTCCTGCCGAGCAGCCCTGGCTGAGGGCCCCCAGCACAGTGCAGCCCAGCAGACACACAGCGTGTTCCCAACCTCCCGTGCCAGGCTCACCTACACGTACTAACACGGTTAGCATTTATCAAGGCTTACTTTACAAATATGGATTTATTAATCTAGGCAAGACCCGGGGATATATGCACATAATACTGCCAGGTTACTGAGACACACAGAACATCCACCCCCTGGCTGGTGGCTCAAGGTCAAGCAAGGAATGCAGCCCATGGTGGGATTAGCTTCAGGATGCTGAGCTCCTTGCGCTGTGCTGTGACCATTAGGACATGCTGTCCTTTGCCACATGAGGTCTTCCCTCTTCTAATGAGATCTGCCCTCACATAAGCCAACATCTAAGAATCCTGCCTTCTCTGAGTAACATGGGAAGGGAAAAGAACCCAGAACCAAAGCCTGAAAGCTGTGAGCTGAGACCCCCCATAAATATATGTGAAGTTTGGGCAACCTAAGTGATGGCTAGAGCAGAAAACAATTCACAGAGTCACAGAACGGCTCCTGTTGGATCACTGAGCTCCAACCCCTGCTGTGGGTTGGCTGCCTCTCATTTCAGGCTGCCCAGAGCCCATCCATGGCCTGGGGCACCTCCAGGGATGGGGCATCCACAGCTCTGGGCAGCCTGAATTCCATATAATCACTGCACATAAATGAAAAAGACATACCTTTTCAGGAGGCACACTTTGGATGCCAGGTAAGTTACACACAAAACTCCTGTAACAACTCTTGGGAGCTACAAGAGCAGTGTTGAGCTATTTGTAGATAAAAACAAGGTATGAGGCAACAGATCTACTAACTCTACAATCCTGAGGAATCTGAAACAATGACATTTTGCTTTTGTACACAACAACCGTGTCAGCACTGTGGGAAGTGAGGAGTCTGAGTGAGAGCTGCATGCGTACATCTGAAGGAACAGCTTTTAGAAGATACAGAATCCTGCAGAAAATTATGGTTTTCCAACCTTAGTGATCCTATGATTCTGTGGCAGTCCATTGTGCACACTTGTGATTTATGTCCCATAACGCATGGTATGTTCTTTGTGCTCCCAGTCCACTTGGAGCAGGGGCAGAAAACATCTCCCTTCCTAAGTGTGTCACTCATAAATGCAAATAAATGCCTTTTTATTTCCCCCCTTCCAAACACAAATCCATCATAAGAGGTACAGCGGGAGCACGGCCAACCCCAGCACAGCCACCCCAACCCGCAGCCACTGCACAGGCCTAATGCATGCAGCCCTCTCCCAAACCAAGTGCATCCCTTAATGCGTGGAACCCGTTAATGCGTCCTATTTTCCTGCATTAACCAAGCAAACATTGCAAAGTGGGTCCCTGTCACAGCCTGACCCATTTTGAGAGCCCACCGAAGCCAAACTGACTTTTATTTCTTAGCCAAAAAAAAAAAAAAAAAACGGGGCTTCAATATAAAGCAACCAGTTGCAGCCTTGCGGGATTAGTTGGATGAACCCGTCAGTGGATATAATCAGCTTAATGGCAACAAAGATCACGGCACAGGGAGTGCAGCTGTGACACTCAGGCACTGCACCGAAGGGACAGGTTTGCATAGGCCTGGGCTGCCCTCCTTGATTTCCAGCCTTTTTTTCCTCTCTCTCTGCAGTCAACAGCCCCATCAGCTCCATTAGCATGAAAGAATTAAGGAGGGGAATGGGTAGGGTGGAGCAATTTACGTCCGTGGGTCAGCATGCTTACACAGCCGCATATAATTCAATTAAATGGACAAATAAAGCAGTGCTAGTTGTTTTCCAAACTCCGGTTAATTTTAAGTTAATTCCCACTCTGCTGTGGGCTGAAGGGCTGCCTGCTGGTGCCTGAGCTAGAAGCTTTGGTTTTGAGGTATCTTGATTTACGGATTTTGCCAGTAAATCCAGGCACCAGCCAGTAAGTAAGCAGCTATACCTTAATCTATGTGTAGAACTGTCAAATGGTTTGGGTTAGAAGGGACCTTAAAGACCATATTGTTCCAACCCACTGCCATTAAACATTCCATTTCTGGGGCTCGGGGTCTCCCCCAGGCAAAATCCCCTGAAATCCAGGTGAATGCAGTTGATATAGGTGAGGATATATACAGATGTTGCATGAATCTGTCATCTGGAGGAAAATGATGGATAGATGTGGCACAAGGGTGAGCTTATTGAGGGGAAACGGTCTCTGTACAGCTTGCTAAGGGCTTCTGGGCTCCGAGCTGGTGAAGCTCCAGCCTGTGCAGTCACGCTTTCAAGTAAGAGCTCCAAAAGATAATTTATTTCTGCTCTTTTCTTTTTGCAGAATAAAAACCTTTTTCAGTACTGCAAAGTGCAAAGGACCAACGACACGAAGTTTTTAAGTCCTTAAAATCAATCAGTGCCTGCAGATCCATGGCACCTCCCATACATAACACGTGCTCAGTCAGAGCTTCCCCTGCTTTCTCCAAAATGCCCATTCAACGCTCGCTGCCACCAGAAATACCTACATTTCAGCAGTTCTGAGTGTACATAATTTGTAAAGCGCTAGGCAAATAAGCACGCTCTTAAAGGAAAACCTTTTTGACAGGCTACCTGGCACTAAGCTCACAACCCACCAGGAACGTCAGGAGGCCAGCTTTGCACACGTCAAGTCCATCATCTTAGGATGCTTTCAAAGTTTTGCTTTTTGTGACTGTACAAGACGCATCTCTGGAGCCATTATAGGAATTAGTTGGAAAGGGTGGGGGAGAAGGAGGAGCGGTTAAGAACGGCCATACACCCCTATGAGGACATTCAGAAGCATCTGGCTCTGAGATATTAAGAAAGGGGAAAAAAAAATTAATCACGTTGGCTAGGAAAAAAAAACCTGGCATCAGCACAGCAACCTTGTCATAAGGCAGATATTAATAATGTGAGCCTCCAGGGAACACTCCGACATCCGAAAGATCCACTCGCTGGCTATCACAACATGGGCAGCTTTAACTGATGCCTTTTTGAAACCTTCTGAATCTCAGTCTTAAGCACTGCTTAGGAATATATTTTTTTTGCAGCAAAATGAAACCCTCGGTGTTAAAGATCAAACGTTCAACGCATTACTCTCTTTCCTAGGTGTTAAAAAGTGTGTGCAAGGGAAAGCAATGCACCTTGCTGCTTTTAACCATGGCCACAGCAGAATGGAAGAACGCCCAGAAAGTGGATGCAGAAATACTGGATACTGGAGCTGTAGTCAGCAGGTGAATAGGACTTTAGGAAAACAACATGGTGTGTTCAAGAAATGCGCAGATGTAGCTCTGAGGGACATGGTTTAATGGCTAATATTGGTGGACGGTTGGACCTGATGATCTTACAGGTCTTTTCCAACCTTAATGGCTCTACGATTCTAAAAGGCTGTTTTTCCAAAGACACCTGGACACCTCATCCCAATGGAGTAGGAGAGCCAGAGTCTGGGGATCCCCCCCAGTGTGGGGATCTCTTGACACAGCATCTAAAACAGAAATCCCCAGGATTTGAGTAGGACCTCAAGTTGGTGACACAAACCCAAAGCTTTAATACTAACGACTCACTGAGCAGCAGCAATAGCTAGACCATTCAAGAAAATGTATTCAATGAACAAAACATGGCAAAACTCTCTCTTTTCCTATTACTTCTGCAGGGCTGCAGAAATGCTTCCTCCCTAATGCCTTGAAAATGAACCACGATAAAGGAGCCACCAATTTGCTTGAAGAGCGCTGCTAAGAGCAACCTTATGTGGATTTTCTCATCTCTGGGGCCATCCATGACCACCTCCAACTCCAGGTGCATGGGATGCATAGCCAACTCAAACATAGCAGCAGCTACAAAGCGAGCATCTCCAGGACAGAACGATGATTGAAAACCATGGAAGTGGGTCTCTATATGCTATTTGGTGATGCAGGGGATGCTGCCATAGGAGCTAACAAGCAGTCACATCAAATAAGATGGGTTGCAGCTGGCAAGCCTAGCTGGGCAATTCCCCAGCTGGGGAATATCACAAAGGCACACTCCATTTAGGAGCAGCAAACTCTGATGTTGAAGTGGATGCTGACCCCCTGGAGAGCAGCTGGGCACAAGGTGGAAAGCAGCATCCCTTAAGAAAAGCAGGGCCACCATGAGTACCACTGTCTGCTCAGATTTAGGAATAATTCTGCAGCCTGTTAAATCACCCTGTCCCAAGAGGAAGCATTTTCTGCATGGGGTACAGCTGTGATACATTCCTATGCAAATGAATCAATTTTCTCTTCTCCTCTATGAAAAGTCTCCCATTTTTTCCCCATCACTGAATTTATCTCCCCATGGACTTGATAAAAACTAACACTGATCAAAGAAATGGATGCATTCAGCCCAGAGATACGTGTAGATAAAAGTCCCACTGGTTTCAGTAGGAAACTCACATGTTTACCCTTCATCAGAAGCCCTTGGTAATGACACCTTACCAGCTTTTAAGCCCTCAATGTTAGAGGACCCTGCCATGACTCAGTGTCACTGCTGGCACCGCCTGGGGAAGTGCCGAGCCAAGAATGCCATTTTTCTGCTGATCTCTTTTTCCTCCTCTCTTACTTCCATTCCCTCAACCTTTCCAACTTCCCTACCTGTCGCACTGCATTTGGTGCCAAGAGGAACTCTTTGGGATAGGGTCAGTGTTTGCTCTTGCCTGATGCCTTGACTGGCACTGCTACCAGCTGCAACAAGGAGCTCAGGGCAAAACCAACCTATCGACGTGCCTGTCCGTGTTTCTCATAGTTTCTCTGTGACTGTGTAGTTGTTCTTAGGTAAATTCAGAGAGCTGTTCTATATTGCTATGTACATACATGTTCTATATTACTATGCGCACAAGAGAGCCACGTGAGCTGATAAAGACAAAAAGGAAAAATGAGATGATGTAATACGGATCAAAATGAATGATTCCCACATACACTCTGGTTCACATCATCTTCAGTTTTAGACTCTAATAGATACACGTTCATGAACCACAACGTAAAGACTGATGACCCCAAGCTGCTGTGGTTTAGGAAGTTGTTTCTTACCAGCTGATGAGTGCAGCTGACCACATCCACACCGAACTTTTCCATCCAAGAAGAGAAATTAATGAGCAGAAGTCAGCACAGCTCCCAGATTTTCTGCTGCTGTGAAACATTCAGATCTGAATGCTGTCATGGTAGGCATTAACCTCGTTGCTCTGCAATTAGGGCTGGAGGTGCGGGTGCCCAGGACCACCTCCTGTTGTTCAACAACAAGTGCTTGGTTATCAAGCTATGAAAAATCGATCACCTGCAATTGCTGAGCCCTAACTTCACACGGCTCTTCTGACTTGGACCACAGGAATTTAAAGTGCAATGCTCAATTTCACACCGCTTCAGAAGGCAAATTGCCATGTAATCGGTGAGCATCGCTTGGAAATATCCTGACAACAGCATAGGGAATAGGGCAACATGGAGAAGGCAACGGCATCTGGCTTCAGCCTCAGATTTCATCTGAGTGCGGCTGTGATTAAAGCTTGAGTTCAGAAAGAACAAGGAAAGAAGAAGCAGCTGAAATTTCCTGCAAGCAGTGAATGGCTGAGCCCATACGCCTAGCGAGCTTTCCCTGCAGCATGCTGCAGCCTACTGCTTTCTGAAATGCTTCTCTGTGTTGCAGAAAGCCAGGCATTCACAATTCCTTCCTTACTGTTTTCCTTTCTGTTCATTAATCACTATCTTGTTTCGAGTGCCCAGCTGAAAGGGTGACATTTCTCACTGAGCACCAAGCCAGGGCAGGAAAACAGCTCTAAAGCTGGGCTTTTCCTCCTTTCCATGCGCACACAGCTACCTCCAATCCTATCTCCAGCCCCATGCCAGCCCTACCCTCGTGGTCTGCATCCCAGCCAGGGCTGCTGGGGACACGTGCATGCTGTGAACCAGACCTCTGAAACCAGCCTGGGTAACAATAACCTTTAGCACCTTTCCCATTCCTTCCACTTTCTTTCTGAAAATACTGCTGGATGTACAATAAAGGAAGGAAATATTGTAGAAGGAAAAAAAAGAAAATCAATTCAAATAAATTTGCAAACAGCTCTGTTAGAGCATCTCACTTAGAGCAGCCACTTCCTAGTTTTAGGGCAAGTAATTGCGGTATGATCACAGCACTAACACCGTGCATGGAGGAGGTGACAACATTTTTAGGGGTATTTATTGGAAGCATACTAAATTCAAGACTGTACCCCGCAAATTAATTTTCGAGGGTGGCAGAAGTCAGCTGGCTAGGGCTGTTATTGCTAATAGCTAGAAAAGAGCCACTTAATCACTTTGCATTTTTATTTGTAGAAGATAAAGAAACATTTCTTTCCCTAATAGTTTCATGCTTGTTTCATCTCATTTCATCTGGACTGCAAGATCTGTTTAATTTCATTTGATCCGTTTTCTCAGGGTCTTCGAACTACCATATTTTTATAATCTTGTTATATCCGTGAGATAAAAAACAATTATTTGCCCCACCATTTCCCAAATGGGAAAACAAGGCGGAAAGAAATCGAGTGACTTGTTCAAGGTCACGCAGGATTCTGTAGCAAAACTGGGGAATTAGAAACCTGAACTCAATTCTTAATGCAGCCATAAAGGGAACTTCCTCACTGAAGCAACAGGGGTTCTGCAGACTTTGGTTGTTGGTTCTGAACATTCCAAATAGCAGGTCTGCATTACAGGTGTGTTTCCATGCTGAGAAAAAAGAATTATAATATTCGTATCTCAAATTTTTGCTCCCAAACCTTATCAGAGTTATGATTCAAGTTACAGGGAAATACCCATTTCAAAGTTCTGTACATTCAGCATATGCATGGTGCAGTACAAGAACTGTTCAGCACGATGGTATGCCTATATTTCTCTGTTAGCTTCTATAACAATGTGAAAGGTGTGACAGAAATTACTCAAAAACCCGACTATTAGACTGGAGATGAAGAGATCTTCTGATTTTTGGCAAGCCAGGTGTTAACAGGTGCTTTAGCCTTATCCAGCATTAATGGGGAGGAGGGAGCACAGCAACCAGGCACTGGCTGCGCCCGAGCTGCACTTTCCATCTCACTTCCAAGCCATGCTGAAGTACATTGGCAGAACAACATCCATCAGAGATGTACCGACTGCTGACCACAGCAATATTTGTCCTCTACAAAGAGGATACGAGCAGAATAGTTGAATCTGCATAACTATTGCATTAATAATAAACGGACTGGGTGAAGATAGCATTTTAATACTGAACACCAGCTGAAGTACCTACCTCCAGAGCTCAGAGAAGCTTCTTAGGTTGCTGAATATTGCAGTGCCCATGAACAGGGCAGAGCTGCCATAATGCCACAGGTCTCAGGTTAGGGCCTCGCTGCTTGCCCTGGGATCATCCTCTGGTCATCACCAGCACATACAGAGCCAGACAGGCAGAGGGGACATCTCACAGCTCAGAGCAGAGACACCCCATTTCTGATGAACAGGTGAAACCCCATTTCTTCTGGCTTCTCTAACATGACAGATCTACCTTGGTGGTTATTTACACTTCCCTCTTCCAACACTCCCTTCTCCTCTTCTGTAAACACGCTATAAATACAGACTTGGCATACAGCTCAGCTTGCCCATCCTAAAGGTCTTTCTGTGGACAAGCTGTGATTTAGCTCCAGGTTCCTGTAAGCCTGAGCAACTTCTTCCAACCTCCGTCAGCACTAATGTGACAGTGCCCTTGTGCCTCTTCCGAGAGACCCATACCTGGAGGAACCGAATCCAAGTTCCAGCATGACTCATGTGGGCTTCTTTATGGGCTTCTTCCTGCTGCGGCTCCCACGAGCCCTTTATGGGCTCCTCAGGGTTTTGGAGGAGCGCTGATGAAAGTCACCCTACCCCGTACACGCCACAGGACGCTGCCCTTAACAAGACCAAGACCTCTGACCAGTGTCAGATAATCCGTCACTATAAGCTACTTGTATCCAAGCCAGATATTTATTGCTATTGATCTGCCTGGTCCCAGCGAAAGACTTTTGTTCTCCCAACCCGGGACTTTGACCTCAATTAAGTTATGAATTTCAATCCGATAGACTGCTCCACTTACCCTGCTGCTCTCCCTGACTGGATTAATTAGAATTAGCTAGGCTGGGAGTCACCCCGAGCGCCTCATGGATCATGTTATTTTAATAATAAATAAAGAGACGGCAGCAGCATACAAGGAAGGATTCTGAAAGATTGTTCATCCAAAAGCATCACTCAGAACCTGCCAATACTAATTTCTCTGAGTTTGATTACCTCATTTACTTCTTTTTATTTCTATTCATTAATTGAGTTTTATCCCCCATTACTTCAGCTCCCCAAATGTGCCCTTCCTATAAAGGAACCAGACACGCACTCTGCCGTTCCAAAGTTTTATTGCTGCAGCTCATCAAAAGTATAGTTAGCAGGAATGGAATAGTCATTAAGCATTTAATAATCTAATAGTGCTGAGAAAATATATATATAATAGGGGAAGGGGAATGGGGAGGGACGAGGCATCCCTGCCTAGTGCCATGAAGTGTGCACTGAGCACTCCTCCTACAGATGGTTAATTGGCTGGTGGACAAAGCCGAGCATCTTCAAGAAGGTAACATCTAACACTGGAGAAAATGCATCTATCAATTAGGATACTTTCTGACAGCACAAGAATGCCTTTGGAACGAGACTAAAACGGGTTGAATATCAAAGAAATTTGATTGGCAAGGGGAAGTTTTTGAACTGGTGAGTCGAGGCCTGATAGCTACATTATCCTTATTACTTCTCTTTCTGTATAAAAGCAATTACATACTCGAAGATGTCGGGTTGCCCAGGACTGTACTGAAATGGATTGTCTCAGCCAGTCATGTCACAGACATACTACGGAATTATTGACCCAGAAATGAACACTTATTTGTCACGCTCATTTTAATGTTTAATTGGCTGGAACAGGAGAAACAGATTTAGATGATGGAAGTTTACCAATTGCTCAAGCATTGGAACTCAGCTTGCAGATAGCCAGGTCCTGACCTGAGAACAAACGCTGCAGAAAGCTTCAAAGCACCTTCCAGCTTCACCTGTGCTCAGGCCTTCATTTGGTCAGAAACTTTTCTTAGGACAGGGTGATCAATTCCAGCCAAGCTGAGCTGATTACAGGGGTAAAGACTGAATAGGAATAAAAGACAAATTCATACAATTGCTGGTGGTCACTCCAAACGATTTGTGCAAGTTGTCTACAGTACCACCAGCTCTGTGTTCAATGGTAGTTAATAAACAAAAAGGAGGCACTAAAAGAAAGAGAAGGAGTAAGAAAGCACCATTATATTGCTTTCTGAAATTTCATATTGCACTTACAGCCGGGGCACAAAGAGCTACATCTGAAAGAAAACACGGATGCGTTGACGGTTGGACTAGATGATCTTACTGGCCTATTCCAACCTTAATGATTCTACAGAATAACTAGAAATGATTCGAGGAGGTTGTAGTAGAAATGCTGAGTCACAGCTTGAAGCAGTGATTGAGCACCTGGTGGGAAGGCAGGGACAACCCAGGGGAGCTCAGGTGTATGCAGCTGAGTGACCAGAAGGGGTGGAGCCAGGATCCACCCCTTCCCAGACCTCATAAATGGTTGGCAGTGGAAGTGAGGGCATTTCTTTCTGGAGATCCCTGCCAGGGCCTTCTGAGGGTAAGTAGCTCTTTTCCTTCATATCTACATCTGTAGCTGCTGCACTTGGGCTTGTTCTCATTTGCTGCAGCTGAAGGCTTTGCCACCTTGCTATTATCATGGTACTTTTGATCCCATTATAGCATTACAGGGGTGCAAAGTTACTGGACAGCTTCCAAGAGGGGTACAACTAAATGAGTAATTTACAGTTAAACTTCTCAGTCTAAAGAACATGATCAAGAGGGCTCAAGGAGGCTGATGAAGTCAACAGCAGGACAGAAAAGGCAAGTGGGGAAACAATTACTGTTTCTCATGATACTGGAATGATGGGCTGTCACATGAAATAGTTACAGCAAGTGGAAGCAAATGAACAGTTAAACCATGGGACTACACCTGGCATAGAAGGCTGGGATCCAAATAGGTAGGAGAAATTTATCAATAGTTGCAGAAAAGAAACATAGAAATTAAGAGACTGGGATCCCCTAAATGAGCTCTGCCATTTCAAGTTCCATTTTTGTCACTTACAACTGATGAAGACAAGCAACAGGTGTGAATTGGTCAAAATCTAACTTAAAATCTTTATAAAAGACAAGAAAGAATTACTGTTCCAGCATTCAAAGTGCTGGAACAAAGTCCATCTTACTTAGAAAAACTAGCAAAAGTACTTTACATCAAAGCCTACAAATTCAAGATGCCCCAACAATGAGCTCAGCATTTATTTTATTAACCAAACAGGAAAAGACAACTGACAACATATGAGTACAAAATTCCACTTGGGAAGCAAAATCAGACTTTCTCATACTGAAAAGTCCTTAGGAAGAAGGTCACTGGTGGAATTTAGCTTCTTCAAAACAGGGAAAGCCAAATGCAAACGCTCCAGGAACTACCTCTCCTGAGCAAAGAGTAGCTGGCTGCTTGGCAAAGGTTGTTCCTCCAGCACAGCCCAATGCCTGGGATACAGGAAATGAGGCAAGGCTACAGACCATTCCAACGTGATGTGTTCACCTGAAAAACCAGCTTGGCTGCCAGTGGTATCCTGTTTGTGCAGCTAACCAAACACCTTAATGAGGGGCTAAAGCATTTCCAACAATGCCTTCACAAATTACAGGGACTTTTAACATGTGCTTATGTCAAAGATGACCCTGGGATGAAGGGGCTTGCGACCATCCCACGTCCTCCCAGGGAGGCATTCAAGGTAAGGCTGATTCCTGCATCTGCAAAGACAGACACACAGTAAGGAATAAGACATCTTTCAGCTCTGCAACACAGCATGCTAGCCAACACAGTGCCATGCATGCCTACCTAATGGTCAGCTGCTGCTGGCTGTCCCTGTGAGCATGGCCAGAGATTGCAGCCATCACACACCAGTGCTGGCCCTGCTGAGTTCCTGCCCCTATGCAGGAACAAGGTGATGCCATGTGCCACACAACCTCACAGGGACTCACAGAAACCTGCCGCTGTCCCTGGTCCTTGGATTTAATCCCTGCATTCTAATTACCCCGAGAGCAGCTTTAGAGGGCTACTGCTAGTTCTTCAGGACTGGCTCTTGGATTCCACTTTTTCAGATGCTGATTTTTGCATGGTGAGGCTGACAGGGCTGTGTGGGTCCTGAAATGACCACTGGAACCACACAGAAGCACTCAGTTGTCTCAGCCTGCTTTGCAGGCAGTGCTGCACGCGCTGCCTGAGCAGAGGTGCCAACTGCTTTGCTGCACCAGCAGTGAAGCAATGATTCATATGTCTACAGGGAGCAGAAGAAACAAAGGCTGTACATGTCAAGCTGGAAGACGCGAAGAGACAACGCAACAAAAAATCGGTGTGCACAGGCAGAAGGAAACTTCTTGTCCTTATAATACATAGCTTGTGCTGCTGAGACCTAAGTGTCTTCAGAAGCTGAAGAGCAACCCAGGGATAAGTCTCTGCATCCCTCAGCAAATATTCAGAGCTGCAAATATTTTGCAAATGCTTCTGCTGAAAGGGACTTTTCTCCCAGTAGGTAAAATCAGCATCTGCTGAGTGGTGACCATTTAACATTCAACCTGCTGCCAATCTACATTCCACAGAGAGACCCGCAGGAGAGACATGGAGCTGTGCCACTTCTAATAACTGTGTGACTGGCACCATGTCAATGCTTTAATGTAGAAAGCTACCCTCTGTCACTAAGCAGATCTTTCCTTTCTTTTGGCTAATGGGTTTCACACCCATTGGCAACAATGTCAAGACTGAAGGGGTATAAGCCTGCAGTCTTCTGAGATCTCCTTGGCAAAGCTGACTACAGAAATATTGAGATAGGGACTGGGGGCTGTAAGGAAAGAAGGAAACTATTGTGGTTAATAATTCTGCTCTCATTACTCATTGCTTTGCCTTTCATCTTTGTTTAGTTTCTTCATCCGTTTGCCATTGTGCCTTCCCACTGCAGCAATGGTCAGGTCAGCAGAACCTGCAACGTTTGCTTGCTGAGAGCATAACTATGCCAAACCTCTGCAGCAATCTGCAGATCCAGGAGAGGGTCCTTGTACCTTTATTAGCCAAGCTTTCAGCATATTTAGGGGAAAATTTATACTGGGACATTAAATAAAAGAGCTCATGGCTCAGGTATTTTTGACAAGGTTTAGAGAATGGTCCTGACAGCGGAGTGTTTTGATGGCTGGCATCTCAGCTACAGGGTGCATTTGCACGGATGGGCTTGCAACAGACCCAGTGGGCTGCATAGGCACGCACACGTTCCATGGGGAGTGGAAAGCTGTAAAAGTGCAGCCTGAGACCTGTGTCTTTTCATAAAGAACCACCAGGATGCCCATGTTGATCTCCTCAACGCTGCTCTCAGATACAGAGAAATAGGCAGGGAAGGGATAGATGCATGCATGCTGGCTACTGCTTTGTCTGCACAGCACCTCCAACATGAAGCCCATGCTGATGCAATTCCCCTTTTTGCTGTGAAATCTGAATAAATACAGTAAAAAAGAAAACAGACAGTGACATGCAGACTTTTTCTGGCTTCTTTTTTGCGCTATACATGCAACCATTCAAGAATCAGGGAGGAAAACACAAAGGCCATACAAACAAAACCAACTGGCCACCAATCTTAGCAATCTTCAACACATCCTAATTCCTACTTCATTTTAAGCTAATGGTGGAAATTAGTCTTTGGACAGTTGATAAAAATCAACCTGTCTCTGCTGGGTTACTACCATGATCTGTGGCCCAGCAACTACCTCTAGTACAATTGATTTTCCCTTTTGGCAACCAATAGGCCAGTCAATAATAATGTTGTTTGAGAAGGATTGAGTCATGAGGGAGATGAACCCTCCCTGCCATTTATTTTGTTTGTATTGTCTCCATTTGAAAAGATTTTTTTTTTTTCCCAAAGAGGACGTGAAGGTATTACGAGGGGACAGCTACCCCCCATCCCAGGCTCCAGAAGCCCTATGACTCAAAAGCACGTTAGCATGCAGATGGAGAGCTGCTGTCTGCTGGGGTTTGTGGCAGGCGACTGGGAGAAAAGACAGGCTGGGGATGCAGCCACACTCCTCCTGCTACTCTTAAAGGAAACAAAATAGACTTCGGGCAGCTGTGCTGCCTGGTGTGAATTAGTTCAAGACACAGATGCAACATCCACATAGGTATCAGAGAGCAACCAGCCCTCACTGCAGACAGCACGGGACACTTGATGACTTTCAATGAAATTACAGGGGCGTACAAATGAATAAAATAAAATTCACATCTACTGGCAACAAACTTCCCAACCTGCTGATTTCCAGCTGCGGTTCTCAAGTTTCCTTCTCGAGGCCCTGAGGGCCCAGGGGTGACTGGAAAGCTTACTGACAACAGGTGTGAAGTCTTTGTACAGTGACCTGTGCCTTTACTTAAGAATTGAAAAGTCAGCAAACAGTGCAAGCAGGTCAGTTACAACTTGGATCATCCCCAAAGTAGCCAAATTACAGTACTATTTTCCATACGTAAGAAACTTCCATAATGTTGATAAGCCGATTACTTGAGCTGCACAACGATCTGCAGGGACAGCAAATCCGGGACAAGCCTCGAGTTTACTGCTTTGGTGTTACAAGATACTACTTGCCATTCTTTCCCTCAGTGGACGGTTATTAGACAATGATGCTCTTCATCCTTCTTAAAACAGCACAGGGTACACATTGGATGCACAGCTGCAGGGCAGCACAGAGCTGGGGTGCGATTCTGCATGTCCTGCATTCAATGCCTGCCACTCTGAAACCTCCTTTCCAAGGCCAGGGCAAACACTGCAGGAAAAATTGTCACAACTGACATTTCGACAGGGGAAAAAGGTTTTCCTTTGTCGCTTGACCTACTGCAAGGAAAACTTATTCATGTCTTCATATATTTTAAAGCTAGAAATTGATATTACAATCATGCTGCCTGAGCTGCTTCGTAACTGCTGCGTTATGAATATGCTCCCCTTCCCTCCACTTCACCACGCAATTAAAAGCCTACATTTTAAGCAAGCAGAGCTGCAGTGGCAGGAGGCTGTTTTCAGCCTGATCCCCAGCTCTGGGTATTTCCAGCAGGGCTCCAAAACACCATACCACCACCCACTTGGAAATGGCCTCTGGCTCTGAAGATTTAAGTAATTCAGTTGCATAAACGCCCCTTTTCAATGAGAAGAGAAGCCTGTTGCCTTTCTGTATCCCTTTGCCCATGGCAATCGGTTACCGCTTGTCAAATGTGCTATTAGAGCTAATTATGAACAATCAGAGAACTCAATGGCTGCAGCTTTTCGGTGACATTAATAAACCACCCTTCTGAAGCTGCAGTACCGCCATTTGAAACAAAAAGCACCGGCACTCCATCACTGCAGTCCAGGAGTGTGTTTATTCCCAGAATCGGAGCTGTTCGGAGGGTGCTATGAGAATGACTGGAGCCAGGCAAGCTCTCCTGCTCCAAGCTGCCTGTTTAACAACAAAGAGTAATAGATCCAGATTCAGAGGCTGCAAGTGCTTCCACAAGACAAGCATCACTACGGGTGAACTAAAATAAGGCAGTAAAGAGCGAGCAAGGCACATGTGCAGGCTGGAATAATGGCACCACTGCTACAAGTCGCCAGAGATCCCCTTAAACCTAACCTATGGTTCTTTATAGCCCACACATTAACTGACAGTGCATTTGGTAATGTGTAATAGCAGACACTGCAGTGTTTATGGCCGCTTAGGAAGCCACAGTTTTTCCCTCTCCCTTTTTTCTTTAGGTTACTCTTCAAAAACTCTTTCTGCTCCTTCTCTGGATGTGAATTCTCAGAGGGTAAAGGTCAAAATAAAGAAGAAATAAACATTAGGTCATGAAGTCTCAAAATGTTATTGCAACTTATATATGGCTGAGAATAAAAATGCGCCTGCCTTCCCTGGGAACACACCTACGTGCAAAGCAGGACCTTTATAAAAATTCTCCTTTATTACCTTGGTGGAAAAAAAAAGTCAGATTGATTTTCTTTTTATGGCCATTATTAACCTTTTGTTACTGGCCAAAAATAAACCGGTTAGAAAATGCGCAATACATCAAGAAAAAAGAACGGACAGAATTTAACAGAAAATTGAAGTTTGGAGAAAAATAAGACGATTCTCCCTTCAGCCTTCTCTTCTAGGAGTCAGACTTTACCTCCAAAGAAATGAGATAGATATCCAAAATGTGAATTCTCTGCATGCTGTCACAGGACAGCATTCCAAACGGAACCACCTCCCAGGCTGTCCAGGGTAAAGGGGACGGGCAGCTGGTGGGCCCCACCTCCATCTTATTTCAAAGGGAAGCTCTCCCCAGATGCATCTGATACATTGCTTGCTAGCTCACTGGAAGGCTGGCTCTGCCATGTCACTAGTGTGGTGAAGGTCCACTTTGTACAAATTCCCACAGCACCTGCAAGGCTGATGAAGCCATCTCGCTGCTAAGAGCTAGCAAAGTTGTCAAAAGGAGTCCATCTCTGTCCAAACTGGGCAGGAGAACAAAGCCTATAAAAGCCATGCTGGTAAAGAGCAGTCAATCACCATCTGACAGAAATATGTTGAACGATTATTTCCGAACGCAATCACAATTACACAGGTCAGCCCTTCATTACAGCTAGCTGACAAAACTAGGAGCATTGAGTTGTGAGCGCGGGGAGCTTCCAGCTTGCTGGCCAGAAGGAACCACTTGTTGAGCTGCTGCTGAACCAGGGCAGCTCCCAGCCTGGTATGTTACACTGCTGCCCCTTCAGCTCAGATACTTTTGGGCATTCTCCTGTGTAATGTTGTGAAAGAATATGCCCTGGAGTTTTGGAAGAATTCAGCTGTGTGAAACACTTGGTCAGGAGGCCACAGAACAAACAGCACACAAGTTCTGTTTTCATTCCTTTCTTACCTGGCTGTTAACGTCGGCAGCGTGCTGCAACAGTACTGAAACGAGCTCCTTGTGTCCTCTGTCGCACGCCCAGTGGAGAAGAGCCCTGCCCTGCAACATCCAAGAGAAAAGTAACAAAGCTAGTCAAAAAACAGCTTGGAGAATTGTACTTATGCTATGAATTATTGAGTACTAATAGCAGAAATACACTAATATCAGTACATAGCATCCTAGTGCTCCAGATCTGGACTTACAGCAGCCCACGCCTGCCTATAAATCTCTTGATGCAGCAGTGGTGAACAAGGTGAGCAACTCATTTATACACTAATGGGAACCGTGAGCCGATTTCCCAACCATGGTGCCAAGCCTGCAGGTGGGGCAGAAGACATCTGCAGCAGAAGCTCACTCTTTTCCTGCTGGGCATCCTTCAGCAGGGCAGCACAGGCAGACGTTATTTGGAAGGAGGATATGCAGGCACAAAGCATTAAGCTTTTTAACACACTTTTTGACCCAGTGAGTAATTAATTTTTGTAACACATAATTATAATGTTACACTAATTAACCTTGAATTAGAACGTATTCTCTGACAATGACTTTCTGTGGAAGCACCGATGACATCGGTGGGCCATTTAATGATTTATGTTCTTGCACTCAGCACCACAATCAACATCTAAGAGAGGGAAAGAGTGCCATTTACACACAAATCTGTAAACATGGGAAGATCTTTAATTCATCTTTAGCATCCCTAGCTCAACTCTGGCCTGTTAATTACTTAAGAATGAGGATTTCAGTTGGGCAAGTAATGCCAGCTTCCTTGTGCCTGGTTTCTATTTCAGCACTTTTTCACACTAAAGCACTTTATCTGCAATATGCACAATAGCAATAAATACTTCAACTGATTATCCCTGTTTCTCTACACATGCAATATAGAAACAATATTCTAACTACACAATTCCAATTTTTGTGTGGTTGTAGTGCAAAATAAAGACATTCCTAGCCTTTCCATAAGTAACATGTTACAGATCAGTGGCTGCAACATTTTGGTTTGCACTTGTCTCCAGTCAAGCAGAACATTATTTTACTGATGCTGAACTTGGTTGAATCCAATGAAGGAAACCCAATGGTTGAGGAGGAACTGTGCTGCCTATTGTGTGAGCGTGGCGATACTGCAGCACGGTGCAACCAGTCCCTTCCTGCAGTGCTGGATGGCTGCTTCTGCTGTGAACACTGCCTTTTGGACAAGACAAGAAACTGAAGCCTGATCATCTCCAGTCATTAAAAATCTCCTCGCGCTATTTGCAGGAGTATGGATTTCAAGTCTGGGGCCAATTCCATTTTGGGTAATTACACTCTGCTTACCTATATATTTTCCCTGCAATTCTAAATGGATACAATATTTTCCAATTAGTGCCTTAAATGGTTCTGCATTGTAATCGTGCACTATTAAAAAGCTGACACGTTCCACCCAAGAAATGGCTGCATCCTTGCAGCATCTTATCCCCTAAGCACAGGGTGGCAGGGACCCTCTCTGCAAGAGCACACCATCTGATGTGTGAGTAAGAAGAAGAATCTCAATGTAGTTACCATATAACAAAAAGCATTGCTAAGAAACTTAAGTTTAAAACAATCATAGAATCATCGAATGGCCTGGGGTGAAAAGAACCACAGTGATCATCTAGTTTCAACCCCCCTGCCATGGGCAGGGTCACCAACCACTACACGAGGCTGCCTAGAGCCACATCCACCTCACGACTGTTTGCATTGAAGCAGGCAAACTAAAATCTTCTGGAGTCCTAGTTATACGTATTTAAGACAGCTAGACAGCTACAAAGTCTACCTGTTTCCCAGGTCTTCCTTAAAAAAATAATAACAATTAGCGATAAACCAACTGAACACACAATCTACAACTCTCTGCACAGCTTGGCTATCACCTATACAGGTTGAAAACAGCCTGCACAGCTGTTACTTTACATCAACATGTGTCTGCATCTTTAAATAACAGAGCAGAAGCATTAAGAGCCACAGATTGAGCTGTCCCAAAGCACTTCCCGTATGACTATTTCATTAGGCAGTGAAAGACTCAGACCAAGGCGAATAATTTTGCATGGGAAAGCACTGCAGCAGTAGCCTTGCCCTGTGCAATCAGGCAGCAGGGTACTCGCTCCGCGCAATTCAAACACACAACAGTTGTTGCAGAAGTTACTTGAGAAGATGCATTTCCCCTGCCTCTGAAGCATTTAATAAAAACAGCATAAAAATAGCCCCAGTGCACTAACCCTGCCTCTTAAATCTTCCGTGCTTTGCTTGGGTAACCGCTGCCAGCTTGGCCGGCTTCTGCAGCAGTTTCTCAAGCCAACAGCATATCAATTTGCTCAGCTCCAAGTCACAGTGTGTTCACAAACAAAGCACAGGACAGGGATTTGTCTCAGCTAGACCGAACCTCAGCAGACAAACGGATGGGAATGAATTTCACATCAATTAGCCAGTGCAGAGAAAGAGGAGAACAAAGCCAACCTCAATGGAAACGTCACAGTATCAAGCTCTACTTCTAGGTACAACGTTTGCAGCTGTAAAGGCTGCACACCAACGATAGCCAATCTAACCTGTAGCAAGTGTTTTATTACCGGTAATTAAGACAAGGTACATTCATAATGGCTCCATCCCCTTCCTGCAATTGCAAAATCAGTGAAGGGGAGTGCAGTTGTTGCGGTTGAACAGGTGAACTCCAGCTTTGAGGTGGAAGCCAAGCACTTTCAGAGCTTTGAGGCATTCAGGGAAACTTCTCTAACAGCAGCAAGCCTGCGCACCCAGCAACGCTTCTCCAAACCCATTTTCCACCTGTCCTTGCCTTGACACCAGTTTGGCACTTGCTGTCCCAAAAGTAGGGGTAGTAATCGAGCACCATTCCACACACCTTTTATTATCAAGTTTTGGTAAGGGCTTAAAATACAGCCAGATATTAGGAGGAAGTTTTTCACTCAGAGGGTGGTGACATGCTGAAACAGGTTGCCCAAGGAGGCTGTGGATGCCCCATCCCTGGAGGCATTCAAGGCCAGGCTGGATCTGGCTCTGGGCAGCCTGGTCTGGTGGCTGGTGACCCTGCACATAGCAGGGGGGTTGAAACTAGATGATCATTGTGGTCCTTCACAACCCAGGCCATTCTATGATTCTATGATCTTATATGTTTGTTTATTGGGGTATCTCCAACAGTTACAACAAAATCTCCACCTACAGCCTCCCCAGCCCTTGGCACAGATGATGGAAGCAAGCCACCTATGCCTCTGAACAATTTCTTGTTAGTTAACAGCTGAAGAAATATTGCTCTCACAAAGGCAGCAAACAATCCATGCCGCCGGAGCATGCCTGATGCCCTGCGGTGACTCCCCAGCCACGGTCCATCCTTTATTCCATTAGTCCTGCTGACACACACAAGAGAAACTGGTTGTTTTAGTCTGCACTACTTACTTCTAAGTGAATGCAAGCTATTCTGTTGAACTCTGGGCAATTTAGATACAGTAAATGGAAGTGTGTACATGATTACTGTCATTAGATTCTTTGCTTAATTCTAAATTGAAGTTTATTATATCTGTTCTGTTAGCAGGTATGCTGGCTTGACTGCTGTACACAAAGATTTTCATTTCTTTCTTTAACCTAGGGGAGGAGACAGCTCATGCTTCAGAAGTTGCCAAGGCATCTCTGCCTAAAGCCTACAGACTTCTACTGCTCCTTCTGAAATCCTTTTGCTTCTAAGTCGGCTTGCCCCCATTTTACATTTTGATTCTCATTTTCTCCCTTTGCTAACTAGATACAGTACGAATACATTGCTTGGAGATAAAACCAAAGCACCTTACAACTGCAGGCAGGTCATTCCTGTTGCAGGAGCGGCTGTGCTGAGAGCCTTTACAGCCGAGCACGAGGCTGCTTGGTGCTTCAGCAGATTTTGTTCCATAACAAGTTAACTCTTTGTATGGACCCGTGCTGCCATTTTATATTTATATGCATTTAAATCAAAAGATCGACAGAGTGAGTTACGTTCAGAGGGCTGGGAAAGGCATCTTCTGGGTATGGCAGGATGTATTTACACCGCAACACTAAAACAGTTAATAAAAATGACAAGATGATGCTTGCATACACTTCACTCTACCAAAGGCTCGCTCTGGGTTATCTCCTTCCTAAAACGGGTTCTAAAACTTCAATCAACTTGCACGATATTGGAAAATGAGCTGCTCTCCAGACTTTGAAGAATGCATTTGGATACTAAACAGCTCTGGCGACGGTTTCAGCCCCTCAAAACAGCATCAAACAAATACTTCTTTCAGATTTCTCTTCTCGTTTCTCTTATTTATTTATTTAACCAATTAAAATCAAGTCTAATGAAGCCAGTTCCTGCAAAAAGAGGCTCCTACTTCTCTGAGCACTTGCTGGGGTAAGCAAAAATATACCTATGGGGGAATTCTGCACCAGTGGGCATCTTTCCATCAACTTTCCACAGGTAGCCAGGGCTGCAGAGGTGTCAGATGTTTGCTGCAGCAGCTCCATGCTCTGCAAGTGCCTGCTGGTTCCGAAACAGGCCCTTTCACACTTTGGACTCATGGGTATATTTCTTTGGCTGAAAACATGCACATTCGTTGCTTGGAGTCAAAAGAAGGATCCAGCTTCTGAACCTCGCAAAGTATGAAAACATCTCATCAATGGAAATGAAGCGAAGATCACATGATGTTATTTTGCACTGATTACAAGCGAGTGATCTCAAAAATGGGATTTTATTAATGAAAGGACTCTGGCCTTGTTGTGAATGACTGGCCTGGGCACTCAATTCTGCAACCTGTGGCTAACAGAAGAGCAAATGGAGCTCAGTAACAGCCTTGTTGCAGTGACTGCGCGGCATATGACAGTTTCAGTTCATTGAATTTACAATGCGAAATTCCAACTCTGATCGTGAACACCTTCCCTCTCATCTGAAAATTAATTCACACGAATTCCTGATTAATAATAAAAGGCCCTGCCATCAGCATTCAGAGCCCCAGCCGGGGCTGTCATGGCTCAGAGGGCAGAAATCTGCTTAGAGCTACAAGAGAACCCAACTGAATTTGTGGCGTCTCAGTCTATGAATGTGTAAGCACTTCATCTGTTCACCAAAACACAATGTGCTGGAAAGCAGTGGGCAAAAGTAGCTGTACGTACTATTGACCAAGAGCAGGGCTAGGTGGCAGTATGCAAGCACTGAAACCAGCGCAATAAAGCTGGTACTGCTACATTTCCTGAATGCGGAACTGTGCACTTCAGGCGTCTTCTTATACCAAGAATATCATCAGGCCATTCGCGTTTTAAGTATTTGTCTTTTTCTTGAGGTTTCTGGCAATATCTCTATTGTCTCCCTGTGGGGAAATGGTGTTTCGATTCTGAAAAAGAGTGTATGGTGCCCCTAGAAAGGGGAGCATTCAGCAGATCATTCTGCAAGTTGCAGCTCTTCTTGCTGAAAATAACAGGAAGTTTTTGACATGCTACAAAGCCACAGCACATCCACGCTGCTAGAAATCCAGTGGAAAGTTGCTCTTTTCAAACAGATTACACTCATCTCCATGATCAAGTGTTTGTCCAACTCTTGCAGTACCTTATAACAAGTCTAACTGGGGAATTCTGGAAAGGTTTAATACTGAGTTAATAAACCAAACAATTAAAAGACTGATTTTCTGTATCTTTTTATCCATACCTCCTCATCTGCGACATTCACGTCCACTTTCTTCGATTGAATGGCTTTGGTTACGTAGTCAATGTTGTTTTCTCTGCAGTAATCAAAAATGTTCTTGTCTTCTTCTCTATTCAGGAAACAAAAGCAAAAGAAATAACACATTACTGCGCTGCACAAAGGCCACGTGCACATCTTATGCTCTAACTGGTTGATCTGAATCTGTATTAGATACACAGGTGCACAGATCTGTACATTGGGGTAAAAACGCCTTCATTCAGCTCTCCATCCTTTTACTAAAGGCTCTGAGCATTTGCTTTATTAATTGCCAAGAAGCGCTGTACATCCAGCAACTGATACGAAGCTCTTTCATGTTCTAAGAATCTGTACAAAGGTCTTAACTTCATTAGAAATTGTTTGCTTCACTGGTAATAACAGAAGTTTTAGCACGTCTGAAGCCAGAATACTGCTTTTATAGCTCCAGAAGAAGCTATTGGTGCATACGGTAACTGTTGAGTCACTGAACCACTGATTGAGCACCTGGGGAGAGGACCGGCCAGCTCTGGGAGCACAGGTGAAGGCAATTCAGCTGTGTGACCAGAAGGAGTGGAGCCTGGCTGCAACTCTCTTACACCTCATTTAAGAGCTGACTGCCACTAGGGAAGGATCTCTTTCTGGAGATTCCTCCCTCATGGAGTTTCCCTTGCAAGCCTAGATCTTCAGAGACAGGTAAGCACTTTTTCTTTGCAGCACCTTTCCATTGCTCCAATCCTTTTGTCATTGGACCTCCTGTATCACTATTCCATCACACTGATCTTTCTGATCGTTACATGGTGCAACTCAAGCACCTGACACATCCCAACTTGTGGATCTTCCTGCCAGCAAGCAGGGCTAAGAGAGCATGTGTTGGCATCCTGAAACAGGCATGTGTTGGTCTCTCGCATATCCTAGCCTGCTGCTCTGAGCCAAGGCTGTGGTCAAGCTTTGTCGTAACACCATCACTGTAAAAAGGAGTACAACAAAGTTCACTTGTGGGATGGCATATAAACAACCAAAGCCTGAGGCATTGCAATAATGTCTTTAGGTACAGGTATGCTGATACAGCTGTGCTCCTACTAAGGAATAAAGAAAACAGGTCACTGCTTTGCTAGAAGTAAGCAAAAAGCCTACCTGTTTCCCCTCCCCTTCCTAGTTTCCAAATGAAAACTACAGCTCCAATGAACTCATCAGCATTGTCATGGGATTTGGAATCTTCCAAACAGTTAATAATACAAAGTTAGCCTCTCCTGTGATACCCTCAGTTCAGAGTCACCTGTGGGCTTAAGACGATCCGGATGTTGAGCAAAACTCAGACCTGGCAGACTCCAAGGAAGTTCCTTACAAAAGTAGGAGCCTGCTGCAGCAGGTCAGACCCGCTAGAGAGGCCATTCTGCTCTGAGCCATTCTCCTGCACATCCCTGGAGACATTCAAGGCCAGGCTGGATGTGGCTCTGGGCAGCCTGGTCTAGTGGTTGGTGACCCTGCACATAGCAGGGGGTTGAAACTAGATGATCATTATGGTCCTTTTCAACCCAGGCCATTCTATGATCTCCCCTACTCTCTGCACACAAGCAGTCCTCTGGCACATCCGAGCTGCACCTTTCCAGGAGAGAGCTGTGTACCATACGAGATCACACACTTCATGTGCAGGCCCAAGAATGCTACAGAAGCCTTCCAATTCCTTAACTGCTCTCTCAAGGACTCATTTGTTGGAGGCCTTGTCTGTATGCTACGCAGGCTCCTGGGGAACAAATCATTGCATGCTTTAAATGCAATTACTTTGAATTCTGGAGGAAAAAAAAGTATCTCATGGTGGGATTAGAAAAGGCAAAAGCTTATGCTGCTCAAGATGGAGCTTGACAGCTTCATGATGGAGGTTATGAGGCATGCCTGCCCCTGCTAACAAGGGCTGATTTGACAAGCAGAGACATCCCTCCAGCCCTGCCTTGCCAGTCTAACCTCTCACTCACGCTCTTGGCTACTGAAAGCCCTGCTGGACCTCATGTGGCACAGCTGAAGGCACCAGCAGGAAAGCAAACAGCAGCAGTGAAACAACTGCTTGCTCCCTGTGCTCCACGGGAACATGTCTGCGAGAGCACAGTGGGAGGGCGCATTCCTAACACTGATGGAGCAGCAGTGGGCCACCATTCCACCACAGCCTCCAGGCAAACTCCTAGTCTTCTCCTGAGCATACCAGTATTGTCTGTAAGGGAGAAAAATGGACACAGCTATCTGGGTGTGATTTAGCTTTTCTGGACTAACCGCCTCTGTGAAGTCTATGTATTCTCCTTCCAAAAAAATACTTTTCTATCTCCACAATGGAATTATTCTAGGACAGCAATCTCCCTATATGAAGGTAAGGTTTTGGGAAATTTTACCTTTCTACGGTGCATTTATTTGTCAGGGTTTAAACCTGCTGGCTCTTGTTTTTGAATTTTAAAAAAAGAATTGTTAACATATATTTTCTTCCTCTATAACAAAGAGAAGTGAGCTTTTTTACAAACAGATTTGAAGGAAGTCCATACAGTCCTAATGAAGATATTTTACTGCAAGCAAAACGATGTCTGTGCTCCAGACATTCAAAACAATTTGTTCTTGCCAAGAGCCAAAACCAGGAAGGTAACTGGAGAAAAAAAACCTCACAAAAATAGTATAAACTGGGCTCTTTTTTTCTTCTTTTAGAGACAGAGGAGAAATAAGAAACATAGCACAAAAGCACGTTAGGATTTTTCACTTGTTTCACACGTGTTTATGTGTACGTGCGAAACAACCCCTCCACCACAGCAGTTAAAAGGAAGCAAAGTGGATGCATGGTCTGTAGACCAGTGGGCGTGTGCACTCTACCTATAAAGCTGATAAAAGTCAGCAGCAAGGCCTAGAAGAAAAAATAACCTAAAAACCCAGACAGAAGCACATCAGAAATACAACAGTATGTCACATCATAACATTGTTTGACCCATATTACAGGGGAAAAGATTCTAGCATTTCTAGTGATTTAAAAAAGAAGCGTTCATTTATAAAAAAAATACAGCCTTTAGGACACCTTGAGATGGGAAAGACCAGGAAACTCAAACTACTGGAAAAGTGCACAGTTACTTACAATGGTAGCTAAAAGAAAGATTGAGATGAGTTTGTTTTTGTGTCAGACTATATGACATACAAGCCTTGCCTCTTCTCATTGAGGAGTCCTCAAATCCATGACCACCTTATATCTGCAAGGAACAGGTTCCCATCTATTTCTTGCAGATGGCTGGAAGGGCTTCTCTTCTCCTCCCTCCCCAACACATTCTACCTCTCAAACTGCCTTCTGCTCTCCCTGTTCTAGTAGGAGATGCTAACCCCCATTCAAAATCATAGAATCCTCAGAGTTGGAAGAGACCTTTTAGGTCATCTATCAAATCAACCTGAACCGCACCTACTGCCCAAAGGTGAAGCACGGGCAGTTCCTTCCACCCTTGAAGGTGATGCAGAAGAGCTTACACCAGGCCATCTCCTCTTCCCAAGCCTGGGAGGCTTCCAAAGCCTTCTCTATAAGCCATTTGAAAAACAGAGGGGTCAAGCCAATGGGTTTTAAATAGCTCATAGGGAAGATCTACTGTCGCTTAATCAGGCTTCACTTCCTCCCTACCTGAGGCACAGTAAATCCACCCAATCCCAATTCCCACCTGGTACCACCCCACGGTCCAGCCCCGCTCCCTTTCACCCTCACAGATTACCTCTGGTCCAAGGCCTTGAGGGGTCCACTCAGTGCTGTGCTGGGCTTCCTCTGCCCCTTCCCACGTCTGTGTCCCAAAAGATGCTCAGTGCGGGCTGCCTGGCCCCGGTGCTGCACACAGGTGGCATGGCCAGGCAACAGGAGCCCACTGGAGCGGAGCGGCAGCGTGCAGGGAGCCGAGAGGCACTCGCAACACTCAGTGTTTGTGTCAAGGCCCTCGGCCCCCACGGGACCCATTTTCACATAATCTATAATTATCTCTTCGCTTTAATCGCCTCGTCACTTCTGAGGCTCTCTTGGGCGCAGGAAGAGGAAAAGCTCATTAACTGAACCTTTTCTCCTCTCTCCAGCCACCCATAGCTTTTAATTGCTTGGTGTTGTTATTATCTAGCAGTGCAACTGGGATCATTTTCATAAGAAAGGGTGGTGGGAGGGGGGAGGCAGGAGTGGGTCCCTGAGGTATGCACCGCAGACAAACCTTTGCTTTCTCAATTATTTATGCCAGCTGAGGTTTTACAAGCTGAATAAATCCATAACTCAAGTTTATTTGGAACCGGCAGGCTGTCCCGGGGGGAGTGTTGCCCACTTGCCTGTACACTTGTGTGCGGTCCTTGGGGGGCTGTGGGGACGCAGTGAGACATGTGTCAGCCGGTGCCACACGCCGCGCCATGCACGGCACTTTGGCAGATTAGCAGCGTCACGGTGGGGGTGGGACAGCTGTGAAAAGCCCCATTGGGAGCTGCCAGGGAAGGAGGCCTGAGCGAGGCCGGCCCTTTGCCCAGCATAGTCCTAAGGTCACCGCCCCAGGGAAGCCATAAACACAGGGCAAACCTGGCAGTTGTTGTGGAAGCACCATGGACAGAGCATCCATTTCTACCTAACACCAGCGTTGCTCTTGTTTCCATCACTGGCATTCCCAGAGGCAGGCTGGAAGGAAGGAACCAAACCAGGGCCACGCGCCAGGCTCTCCCCAAAAGACTGAGAAGCAAAGCAGCACCTTCACCACGGAAGCTGGAAGCAGCTTGTTAAAATTCAGCAGCCTTTGTGCCTGACCACACGCAGCGACCTCTGGTATTTTCTGCCAAAACAGTTCATTTGTCTCGCAGAACAACTAATCAATTCCAGAGCCCATCCATCACGGGGGCTCGTGCGAGCCGGCCGGCAGCGGGGCCAGATGGCGGCTGCGTTAGCGGGATTAATACAATTCTGATAGATTACACGGCAGCTGGCTGGCTTCCAAACGCCAGGGGGACGGGGAGAGGGGTGCTGGGGGTGTTGGCTGCTACCTGACTGCCCAATGGCCCCCGCTTCCTACAGCGGGCCCGCCAGCAGTGAGCCCACAGGGTCCCCTCTGCTCCGGAGTGCTGCAGGAAAGCGTGGTGGTTTGTCAGAAAAGAGCTCCTTTCACCCCTTGGGATGGCCGAGTGTATCACATAGCTCAGTGGGACCTTAGAGCCACCCAAGGGGTTTCGATTCCATCCCAGCAGGCACAGTCCACATGCAGGTGGCTCCTCTGCTGTGCTCGGAAATGGGAGCAGACGCCTGGCAGCAGCATTTGCTATCTGCCAAGTTTGCTGGAAACATTTGTAAACTGCCTTTTTTTTTCCTTCCCTCCTTAAAAAATGTTTAAAAAGTTGAATTTCCAGTTGTGCAGCACTCCCAGGTGTCTCCCTCAGTCTGCATCTTAGATTTATATCGGTGACACATCAGTCAGCCTCATCCCACTGTTTATTTCCCAGCTTTGTGAAATTGTAATTATAGTTATCTGTTCATGGAAGAGCTCAGCCACTGCTGCTTTCATTCTGGCATTAATGCCAGACGTGAAGCTTTATGCAGCAGAAAAAAAACCCCAACACTATACCCACCACTGCTGAGCAGCCTGAAGCCACAGATCATTTCCAAACCCTCCTTCAAGGGGAATCTCCGAGTTCCACCACCAGCACACATTATTTTTATCTAATGCCCAAAGTGAGATAAGTGATTTACAGAGAAACACAAAGGCAGAGCACTATGCTAATACATTTTGCAACTGTTCCCCATTAGTCACTGGGGGTACTTCAGCTCTTTATTGCCAGGCTTTATTAATGACTCCTAATTGATGACCGGTGCCCAGCACCCCAAAGTAAATAACTGCTACGCCTCATTAGCTCAAGAGACCTTCTCCCGATTTGAGGATTGATCTATGAACACGCAAATTGCACTGATTTAACTGAATCTCTCTCTAAATTGATTTAATTAGATCAGTATAACCTGTTTCTATGGATGCTCTTGAATTTATTTGGAATCCTTGCAATGTAGTTACATGAGCCAGACTGACCATTTTCCTAGCTTGTTCTCAAAGTGGAAACATTTGAGATAATTAGTGATAAGGCAAATTCAGCCCTGGCACCATCCCAGCTCTCCCAACCATGAATCCACCTGACTTCAGGGTATGGTATGGCAATTCCCCTTTGCCCAGCATTTACAGATTTGCACCCTAAAAGCCAAGCACTTTGTTTCACAAAAGGAATATATGCATTATTTATGTATATTTTAGAAACTCACTTTGAAAGCAGTAGCAGTGCTGCTTTAGTAATTGCTGACAGTAAACTCATGGTTTACACTATTCTTAAAACAAGACCTCTCATCTCCCTATTAACCTACTGCCAGCTGCTGCTATGTAATCATTTGTTCCAACTGTTCAGATGCTTCTGGTAAGCATAAATTAAGAGAATCTGCTTAGGTGAGCCTTCAAAACTCTGCACTTGCATTCCTGCCTATCTGCTGGTACTCAGTGAGGCTGTGAAGATGCTGGGCTCCAGATAAATTGGACAGCCTTTCTCTGCCTTTGCATCAGCTGAATCCTAAAGGGCATATGGGAGCCTGCATTTGGCACGGTGCTGCTTGCTACGAAATTCATTGCTTTCAGCAGTCTGTCAGATCCCAGGGCTGAGGAGGACTCGAGTTTTAGTTTTTAGTAGACAAAACAAGATTTTAGCTCATTCTGGGCTTCCCTACTATGGCTCTCTAATTGGAAAATATTTATCCCATCAACAGCTCAGGAAACAGAGACTAAAGTGGATTGATTAGTATTTTAGTTTTGGCAAGCTTGTTGCAAAGCATCAGTAAGGCCCACAACTGACAACCGAGTCCACAAGACGGTCTGCAAAGTTTCTTTCCTCAGATCTCAGGCCACGAAGCAGCATCCACACACAGAACCTGCAGCATCACATTACTGGTAACTACCAACGTGCAAATATTTGCTAGCTCAAGGCGTTAAGTTTTCTTATTCTGCTCCTCTCACCCCCCAGCTTTCTAGAACATGCTATAACCCTCCACCAATAAACCTTTGTTACTTCTTCTTGAACACCACATTACTTACATTTAGAAGCCCATGAAATCTCAAACTACAAACAAGTTCCCAGTTTTTGGTGCAACACTTGAAAATCCTTTTACTGCATTGTGGCATACACAATTTCCAACTCAGGAGCCATCAGCTAACACTTGAATCCAATGACAAAAGCCTGGATTCTTGTCTATAGATGAGGGAATCCCTAGGAGCAACATACAGAAAATGAACATTTTAATTTTCCTTCTTCTCCACAGAAATATTTCAGAGGGATTTTTTGTTTGTTTTTAACACAGCATACTGCTTACAAATGCAATCAAGTATTACTGAATCTTATGTTCTTGTAAGTAAGCACTCACAGCCCAATTAAAGTCTCCTTCTCATTTGAGTACTATCAAGCCAAACCACTTCCATGCTCTAGTTAAACTTGGATACCAAATTAAATGTCTACAGCCATCCTCAGGCTCAGCTACTTGAAAACTTTGTACCAGTGCAATCTTGCTATTTAGAACTATGCTAGGTTGCAATTATACTTGCTCACATTTATCCCCTACTCTAGTAAGAGAATAAACAGTAAACAAAAGCCACAGTACATGGGCAACTGCACTGAGAAAGGTGAGGCTATGCCTGTGGATGAGACAGTGCTGATGCTTGCTCACTTCCTAGCTCACAGTTGAAGACACTGATGCCTACTAGCCAAACAGTGCTAATGGACCACATGAAAGCTCCTGCAAACAAAGTCAAGAGATTTTATTTAACTCACTTTCAGCAGACTCTCACTGTACCAGCTGTGTTTACTGAGTACATCCATCCACAGCCACATTTCGTAAGGATTTCAGCTGTGCTGTACCAGTCCACGACTATCTGGGCGCTGCCACACATAAAACACACAGTATGTTCTGCATGGTAAATTTAGAAAAATTATATGGAGCTGTGGTCATCTTCAAGTCCTCCACGAGCAATGTTCTCATGGAAACAAACAAAAATATGAAAAGAAGATTCAGACCAGTAACCTAGCTGGGGCAAAGTCCGTTTTTCTGGATACTGTGCTGTATTTCATGTTCAGAAGGTGCACAGGCAATACCTGGGATAGCAAAGACTCTGAAAGGACGGTAGGAATAAACATCTCATTCAGCACTCAATGCAAGGCAGCACTAATATGCTCACCTCCTGAACGAGCAGCTCAAACAGGATTTAAACCACAAGGTCAAGTTATGACATCAAGGATGTTGGCTGAGACCTACGCTGACAGAGCAGGGAAGAAAAAGGAGCTTGCGGCTAGCAGAGGGGCTATTCCTCAAGCAGTATGTTAAAGCAAGGTCACACCTGCCTGTCTGGTCAAGGTCCAGGTGCACGTTAAGATGTGATGGCTCTCCAAGCCTGGCTGCTCCCAGCCAACAGCTCCATCTTGCTCAGGAGTGGGCTGCAATGCCGAGGGATGTGCCCACAATGCAGCCGAGCACAGCGCTGCTGCTGTGTTTGCCTGCTCCAATTCCTACCTGATCTCCTTGCAGAGTGGATGGAGCCACCTGCTCACGTTTTACTTTTCATTCATTCGTGACAACCAGTCAAAAAAATGCTGCGTTAAGAGTTTGAACACTGGGAAAGTTCACAGCAAGCTTGAGAGGGTGTGTACAGAAATCAGTGTTTATCTTTTAATTTCCTGAGACTAAAATGATGCAAGACATACAGCGAAACAAATGGGATCACAAACACATAAATGGGTGACTGCAACACGACAGCCAACACTGCTCAAACATTTAGCCCTCTTATTTAGCCTGCTCATCTGAACTAAAAATTATGCCGCATTCTCAAAGATTCTCCAGGTAATCCTTTCCATACTGGAGCGAATACTACTCCTGTGATTAGTAGTGTGGAACAATAAAAAACAAGCAAAAAAACCCACTTGTCCTTATTCAGTAGCTAATGTCACTGAGTACTTGCACTTTGACAGTTTTTAAATAGCAGCCATTCTAGCTCAGTAAATGCATTTCTGCTATGCTAGCTGCAGAACCTAGAAAAAATTAATTTGATATAAGGTGCAAACTCTCCCTGAAGGCAAACATTGTCCAATATTAAAACCTTCACTGAACAGACCTTAATGAACATATTGGTAAAGAAATAACTATTTGAGAAAGGTGGTGTCTGAATAGCTTTCTATTAAAAAAGCCAATATTACCTTTTTTTAGCCATATAACTGAAAAATGGGAAGCCTTGCCCTTCCCCCCACATCTCGCACCAGGGAAAGGTTAGTACCTGGCAGTGATACAGAGAGTTATTGATTTAAATGATTATGGACCTGAAAAGTTCTTTCCTGTCATTTATTATCCTGTTGTAGTTGCCACCACACTTGTGCAATATTAGAAAAAAAAGCTTAACAAGATGACATGAGAAAAATACTGTTTTCAACTGAAGTCCAGCACAGATAATCACCTGATTGTTTCTTCTTGATACAATGAGCTGACAACTGGGCCTCCAAACGCAGTTTTGCTCTCTTTCCCCCTCTTCTCTGTCGTCTGTAAGAAAAAGAAAGGTTGGTCCAGCATCCTGGCTCCCAGTCCACCTCCCAGACCTTTCCCAGCCCCAGAGATGAGCTCAGCCCTCCGGAAGCCCCATCTGTGACCCTTCCCATCCGGAGGAGGAGGCAGATGGATGCTGCTGTACACACAGCCATGGGCTCACCCCAGAGGTGTGCTCGGTGGCCCCACAGGGACCCAAAGCATTGCCATGGCCCCCAAGGACCCAAAGCCGAGCCTCTGTGCGGCGGCATAATGTTGTGTTACTAGATTGCAAAGCTTGCCTTTGGAAATCTATTTAATATAGATTTAAAATTAAATTTTATAATGGGTAGCATTTCCAAATGATTTACTCCCAGGAACTCTAGGATTCTGAATGATTCCCACCATAATAGAAATGAACAATTAGAGAGATGATTGATCGATACGCAGTCGCAGGCCTACCTTCTCAAAAAGCATCCTGCACTTCGGGCTCTGCGATTGACTTTAATTCTATGCCAGATTTGCAGAACAGAGTAAGAGCCTGTGTCTGAAAGCCTGACCCTCTTGTGCTGGCCAACGGAAGCCCTGCTTGCTCTAGGGAATCCAGTACCCCATTCTCTAGGGGAGCACTCAAAACTGGTTTACAATTCACAGCAATGCTGCCTTAAAAATAGCCCATTAATTGCAACATGCTCTTGGCAATGGGCAGTTCTGCTTTCTGTGACAAGAGATCATCATACCCAAGACGAATAAAATCAGAGAAGTAAGGGAAAGCTGGCCCAATTCTAGCCCCTTCTCGGTAGATGCAATACATTGCTGACTACACCAAAAATGGTGCTGCCTCATCACAATTCTACATAGAAAGATGTTGATTTTTTAAAGTAAATGCTTTAAGTTGCCTTTCTTCCTGGCTCCCTAAGCTGCTTTTGTTTTAAACATTTTTTTTCCCCATAGTACATTTACATTCTGCCCAGCTTGAACCAGATCCACCTTTCAGCCCTCCCGTACTAGCCCAAAGCCATAATATTTGGGCTTGCAGATAGCACTGCTTTAAAAGAAAAGATGGAAAGGAAATTGGCTACGAAAGCCATTCTGTGGCAAGTTGGCTTTCTCTAATTTAGAGCGAAAGGTGACACAAAGTTGTTCTTTCCTGAAGGGAAAGGGCTTTAGAGTCTTCACAGTGCAGTGCCCCTCTTAAAATATTATTTAGCAGAGAACCTTACTGTCCATCAATTATTTCCACACCACTTATAGAGAGAATTAATTTCAGATCAGCTGCTACTGCATGCAAGAGCCATTCCTATGAAATGAAGAGCTACTCCTATGAAATGAAGAGCTATTCCTATGACATGAAGCTATACTTACACTTAGCCTATCTTCTTTGATGCTGGGGGCCAGTGGACTCCCAACCAGTTCCAGAAACTACAAGAACATTTTTAATATCTGCATTCTTTCCTCTCTTCCCACCACAGTTTTGGGTGGTTGCTTTTTTCAAAGCCGGAAACAACGCTTGAGAAAATAAATTTCATCTTTCTAGAGGCAAAAATTGTAAAACGGGTTTCTTGGATTAAGTTCATCTTCTTTGTGCAACCCGATGCATTTCCACCAAAGATTAATCATATTGATCGAGTACACCTAAGGCCACTGGGAAACTTAATGGTAGAGGCTTTCCCAAAAATGCTCAGATGACAACTTCTCTGGTTCTTAATCCATATGCAGCTCGCTTTGTCCAAGCAGCTTTTACCTCCTCTCCTTCATACAGAAATAGGGAACCCAATATCCAACCCATGAATGTTGAACCAACCTTATTCCATCACAGTCCATAGAACGAATTTATGAAAAATGTACAGCAAAAGTCTCAGCTAGCCTCTCAGGATTCAGCGTGTGCCCCTGCTCTGCAAAGCCATTAACAGCAGCACCGTGCTCCAACATCCATCACCGTGGCTGGGCTTCCCAAGGGGAATGTGCCCGGGCTTGGAACAGCACTCCTTCCCAGGAGCGATGGGAGCTCAGCCTTGATGCAGGCACAGACTGGTTTCCTTCCAGCCAGCCTTGCCAACCTGCCCATACCCAGAGCTCAGCTGCCTGCTGCCAACATCCGTACCGCCCGGCCTGCCAGGGACGTGCCCACGAAATCCAAGGGTGATGGAGGAAAGAAACCAGGCAAGAAGTGGGATCACAGAATCACAGAATCACAGAATCGTAGGGGTTGGAAGGGACCTCCAGAGATCATCGAGTCCAACCCCCCTGCCAAAGCAGGTTCCTTACACTGGGATAGGAGCTGCTGCTCGTTCCAAGCCACGCTGCAGCACAAAGAGGAACCGTTTGGTGGTTTCTGTGCTGCTCATACCAGCTGAAGGGATCTGTAATGGGCTGGTGCATTTCTTACGTCTCTCGACATCTCTACAGTGAAAAAAGGCTCTTGGGGCTGAAGAGACAAAGCGAACGTCACACCCAGACAGATGACAACCAGTGAGTTACCTTGCAAACCACAGTGAAATGAAACCCTGACATTGCAAATTCTCTCTCCTCCTTTAAAAAGGCACTAATAATTAACTATACAGCTCTCAATTAAGCCAGCTCAATTTCTTTCATTGCTGGCATGCTGTGCAAAGCACTGCAGATACACATGTAACTAATGATAGTTAAGGAATAACGTGATCCCAGGCTCCCATTATTTGCTCCCATAATTTGAGATAGAAGCCGGCAGTACTACCTGCAGTCAGGACCACGTAAGAGATGCTGGAGAAAAGGCAAAATTACAATGTGCCACGTGTGTGAAGGGGTTCTCACTTCTGCCAAAGTGAGACTCTCAAACTGCCAGCTGAAGAACCATGGGCAGGTAGAGGAATTTGTAGCAGCACAGCAACAAATCTTCTTGCAGAACTGCACACAAGTGCCAAAGCACAAGCAGTGTCATGTAAGAGATCCAGGAAGAGGTTGTAAAGAAAGGCAGAAATGCCTTAAGAGGCACTGGAATTTCCTAATTTATCCCTAATTCCTGTCCATTGACTTTTTGCTGCTTATGTACACATATAGCTGGTCTCAGAGTCACTATTACTCCTGACAGCCAACTTAGGTAGGTGGATCTGGTTGACCAAAGCTAGAATAAATCACAGGCAAATGCGTGCTTCTGTATGCAGCAGCCATACTCATTAAGAGGCATTTTCAACTCCCCTGACTCCCAATGCATTTTGGAGCAAGCCGGGGAGCTCCAGAAAGGAATCATCATTCTCAAGCGTCAAGCAGAGCTGCAGGAAAAAAGCCGTGCTCCTCCTGGAGGGGACAGCAGAGCAGCCCCAGCCCTACCTCCCAGCACTGTATTTGTCAATAAAAGCTTGGCTCGAGTCAAGGTACAATTGCATCTGGACTGGCTGTCACGGACAATGCTGCTCCAGCCAGCCTCAAAGCCTGACAGCCTCTTTCCGAACAGAATGGAAATACGGGGACTAATATTTGCTAACATCATTAATTCATTTTTTGTCCCCACTCCCTCGTCTTCCTTTATCCACGATGTCAAGGCGTATACCTTCGAATTGTTGTCAGCCATCAAACAGACACTGTGTCCCGGTTCAGAGGTTAACATACAATGACAGACACATTAAAAAACCCTGTCCGATGCCTCACTGACAATTTCAGCTCCATCTTCTCCTCAATGCGACAGCAGCTCAAAGTCACTTACAAGCTTTAACAACATTAAAGTCTAATTGCGATTGAAAAATAAAGGGGAAAGATAGTTTTATCATACTAAGCATTACGGAAGCGAAAAACAGTTAGGGGGACAAACATTTTCTTTGCAGAGGTTTTGAGTCCACCTTCTATTTTGGTCTTGCGACTCTCCCATGATTACAGCATGATCCATTTCTCCTCTTGCAGCAGGAAGAAAATGACCCAAGAGAGGTAGTCTGCTGTCAAGTGGCTGGTTTGGGGTTTAGCTTCTGGCTGTATCCCTGAAGACAGGACAGGGCTTTACTGCTTTTCACCTTATAGCCCAAACTTTGTCTCAAAGTACACAAAGCAGGCTGCCACAGGTTTAAGATGCCACTTCCACGGCCCTTCTGATGCCCCATTGCCATGTGCCAGAGCTCCTTGCTGAGATGGAAGTGAGCTTCTTGGTGGGGAGCTGCGACTGCATTTGACCTCATGGTACACAGCTGTCCTATACGTAGGGCAAGGGACTGAATGTGACAGAAGGAAAGCCACACACAAGTCCAACAAAGACACTGGAAAGCAGCAAGAACAGCAAAAGTTTCAGCTGAAGATTGTTATTATTATTAAGAAGTTGTAATCTAGCAGAAAGGGTAAGGTTCTACGCAAGGATTAGGACATCCCAATCCCAATACAGGGCATTGCAGATTTACTCAGAGCAAAATGAGACCTCTGTTTGGTGAGTTCTGCACACACAGGCACACAGCACACGTAGCAGCAACAGTTGTATGACAAAGGCACACGGCTGCATCATGTTGCACAGCCCTCACCCCATGGATTCCCTTGCTGTAAAGGCACACATCTCTCCTGCACTTTCCTCCATACTGCGAACCTTCAAGCAGATTTGCATATATTTAAGGTAAAGAAAGCTATTAATGAAAAAATATATTTGTCCTCCAAGGTGCACTGGCTAATTCCTTAAAGCACTCAAGACAAATTGATCATCATCACAGAGTTTGGAAATGGAAGAGCGGGACAACTTCAATGCAAGCTATGACCAGGCTCAAGCATCCCAGGCACTGCCGAGCACAGACGGAGCTCTTTGAGGTTATGTTCAGGTGTCTGCGATGCTGCCTGCTCTTTCTGAGCCAGTGCACCAGGAGTCAGAGGAGCAGCAGTATCTGGCTTAAGAGAGGGAGGTGAGAAATACCCCCTATAAAATTTAAACATTCCTGCAGCAGCGAATACCCAAAACTGAAGCTTCAATCAGCATGAGTGCTGCCCTGAGCCTGGAGCAGCTGCAGCATGGGACGCCTGCAGGGCTTTGCTTGGTGGTAGCAGGAGGAACCTGTCCTGAGCCACACCACCCCAGGCTGCACCTGGGGGAGGCTCAGCACTTCTGGCTCAGCTGCCATGAGGGACAGCAATGTCCCCTAACCCTTCAGCTCCTGTGAAGTTCGCTGTAAATCCTTGAAGTGTGCTGATTGAGTTGTAAGTAAGCTGCATTGTCTCAGGCGACAAATCTGACAGGAGACACTCCAGAGATAACCCAGAGGCAGAGCTCACAGAGTGCTCTGGCAGCTGCCACGTCCCCTTAACCCTCCGGATTAACATTTCTAGGCACCATTTGAGGAGAGAGGGTTATTGGGGAGGCAACAAGAACACATGAACTCTCCTAAAGTTTCAGCCACTCTCCCCCTCCTCTCCCCATGCCATGGCCTGGCTGTCCCCCTGGGAGGGGAACTTGGGCAGACACTAATTGTATTTGACAGCAGCAATTACACGCAAGGCTGGAGATTAGAAGCTCGTTAATTGTGTGTGCCGTAATTGCTGTCGCCTTTCCCTTGGCTGGCCGAGGCCGGAGCCAGCAGAGCAGAGGCAGGAGGGATGCTGCACCCAAATCCAGGTGGTCCGAGGCTGGGAGGAGAGGTCTTCTCTCCCCAACAGCTCCTGACCCCACACAATGAGGGCCGGGTGGCCAACGAGGCATGAAATGAGAACAAGCCGGGCGCTGTTCCAAGGGTTTTCCACCTGTATCCATCAGCACGGTCTGGCTGAACGGCACGCTACCCGCAGATGGAGGGAAGGTAAATATTAACCCTTCAGGGCACTGCTGCTAAAGGAAAAGGACAGTTACCCCCTGCAAGATTAGGCGCTGTATTAAATACTTCAGTAGCACTCATAAAAACCCTCCCCTTTCCACTAAAACCTGCGAGCTCAGCATTTCTCACTGCCTTACAGACTACCGGCTAGATGCAAACACGATGAATCCCTCCAGGGACAGTCCCAGGCAAACCTGCTGGGCAGCCCCTTTCAGGACAGGCTCTGTGCCCTCAGCACCAGCAGCACCCCATAACCAGGGCTGCCCCGTTCCCCTCCTACTGCCCTTCTCAGCTCTGCGCCTCAGCACCTGGAATGCCTTCAGGAGACCACTGAGGATCTATCTGCACAGTCTGAGCAAGCCGTCCCACGCAAAAAGCAGCACTACATCCCTCAGGATGGTGCATGGCTGGGTTTGTTCTTTTGATATTGCTGAGATAGTTACCACAGCTTTTCCTCTTCCAAACATAATCTGAGATGAGGATGAAATATCTTCCTAGCTAAAAGCTAAAAACAAACATGCTGCTATTAACGCCCCTGTGCTGCACAGTTATACAGAGCTGCATCTAAAACAAGGCTTCAAAGATTACCCCGTTAACACATAATGAGTTAATTAAAAACTGCAGCATAGCACAGTTGGAAATTAGTTGTAAGGACAGTCAGGGGAGGGGAAATAAATGTAAAATGCCTAACACAACTGTGAGCCAGCTTTATGGTTGCTAGTAGCTCTGATTTCATGACTCAGCGTATACAATTTACCATGCACATGAAATGAAATATCACACTCAGCCAACAAACATAATGCAATAGCTCTTACAATGTTTTTTTGATGCATGGAGCTTCTTCTTTTGTTTTCAATGGAAAAACAAACAGGTAGGGGCCCTATTCACCCCATGCCCAGAGTGCCCATAGCAGCATCATCCTCTATGCTGCACCCCATGGCTGCCTGGCCACCATCACCACAAGCTGTTGCCTTCTGCAACCAGCCTTCCTCAGCCATGTGAAGGTACAGATCCCTACCCTCTGTCTGAATGTCACCATGTGGAAACCTACAACTCCCCTTCTAGAAATCAAGGCATTAGCGAGATAAACCCACAGATTCCATCCAACTCCCTAAATTTTTTAACAGCCTCTGACACAGCAAGAGCTTTGACTACCCTGAAAAATAGGTTTTTTAATTAGAGGTTGCACCCTCCTCCATTTGAAACAGCCGAGCTCTGTAAGCAGAGCGTGGTGGGTCGCTGGCCAAAATGGGAGCAGCAATTTGACATGATGCTGTCACGAGCAATGCGCAGTGATCCAAAGCCCATCTCCTGACCATACACCTCAGGCTGTGAGCACAGCAGAGTGGCTGTGCTCCTCCAGACTCTATCACTGCCTCACTTCCCTACCCAGGGCAGAGGGCTTGGGAGCTCTATGTCAGGCTCTTCTGGGTTTATGGGCACTGCAGGAAGGCTTTGGGGTCCATGGGGTCCAAGGGAGACTCCACGCTGCTTTGGAAGCCAGCAGAAACTCAAGACTGAGCAGACAAAGCTGGTCTTCCCCACCTTGCCTGCCAACGCCTGCAAATTTGATTTTCCTCCCCTTCCAAGCAGTCTGTTATGCTCAGGTTGACATTCAGCCTACTGAAAGCTTCATTTACCAGCTTGCTTTGGCCACCAAAGTTTCTGATGGAGGTTTGACTGCAGGTTGAGTTGCGTCTCACACCACACCAACACTACTCATTTCTGCTCACAAAGCCACTCCACACAGGCAAGCTTTTTAACACTTGCTTTATCTCTACTTTTGTTACTGAGGAGAAGCAGCACTGCTGTTTGTCTGCAATGAACAAAAAGCTGCACGTGCCAACGAAAGCGCTTCCTTGCCACCTCTCATGGCAGAATGACAGAGGCAATACCCGGTTGTCTCAGCCACTTCAGCTTGCAGTCTGACGTCCCAACAAATGGGGATGTTCAGGTTGGGTATCATGAACATTTTTTTCTCAGAAGGAGTGGTCATACACTGGCACGAGCTGCCCAGGGTAGTGGTGGGGTCAGCATCCCTGGAGGTGTTACAGAACCATGGAGATGTGGCACTGAGGGACGTGGGCAGTGGTGGGAGTGGGTGGGGTTGGACTTGGTGATCTCAGTGGTCTTTTCCAATCTTAATGATTCTACGATTCAAATTCACCCTTGCCATCTCAAACAAAGCCAAGATCTTGGGCTGGCCTGCAAATACGAGCAAATCAGATTCCTTCTGCACATCTATTAAAGGGGAAAGAAAAAAGCAGCTCAATCCCCGCTGTGCAGAAAGTCATACAAGTATCTCGCCTCATTCTGTTACTTCTGGCCATCACTGAATATCCATAGTTTGAACTAACGTACTTTATATTATTCAGCTTCCTGTGCTGTACCTGTCTGGGATGCAATGTTTAAACCCACCAGTAAGCCAAGAGTCGTGATGTCGGGATGCTGCACACATTGCTATGCACTATGCAGTGCTCAGCATCAACAAGGCAGAGCCATATCCCTGATTATTTTTCTGAATGCATTTCAGAACAGTACAGGATATATATATATATATATTATGAATTATAACAAGATGATGGAAATGAATTCATTCACATATTCAAAAGGACAAATACTTCATCTTTGCTTAAACGTTTAACCAAAAGTGCTGCACTGGGGGCTAAAAATGATAAACCCTCCAATTTCCTGCTTGCAATCCCAGAATACAGCTACTACAACATCCCCGAGCAGCTGTGAGAGAATATGTGATGCTGCACACAATGCACTAACGCTACAGAACACTGGCACTGCTGGATCTGGGCTGGAAAAATAAAAGCATTCTTACAAGCAGAAGTTAGCAGAGCTAGTACTCTCTCTGTGTAGTTGCTATGCAGTAGGTTCCAGCAAGCTTGCATGGAGAGAGAAGAGGTACTCCTGTAAAGTGAAGAAGTTTAGGAATAAAACAACCCAGAGAACCTCTGCACAGGATTCCAGTGTAGCTTTTAATATATAATTTCGCATTGTTGCTTTGCTTTCTAAACTTCAACCTTAGTAAAATGCCGGCTTGCAGCTTGGCACTGTTGTATTTCAATCAATTGCTCGAACGAGGATTGCAATGTCATAAATTAAAGGTGCTAAGACCATAAATTTCCAGGGAGATGTAAAATCAAAGAGAACAATCCAAGCGACTCCCAGGGGTGGGAGCCCGACACACGCTCCAGCTGTTGTGCTGCACGCACCACGTTAGTGCCCTCCCTCCCCCAAACAAACGGGGGGGTACAGGGTTACCTTCACCTCTTGAGCCAGGGCTTCCATGCTCAGTATTCCACGCTGCTTTTAAAAGCTGTGCTGCCAGTAAGGGGAGTAGCTTCTCGACCTCGGCTCTCCCCAGCCCACCGCACAGCCCGGTGATGGCCTGCAGGGTGAGCAGGAGCTTGCAAAGCTGGTGCTCATCACTCCAAAGCTCAGCTTTCCACCCAAGGTCTGGGCTGCCTTTTCCCAATGACATCCAGGAGACCTCGAACCCCTGCTCCAGTGGCTTCAAGAAGAGATTGAGCAGATCTGCACGAGTGGTGGGAGGTGTTTGCAGGACAGTGCACTGGCGTACCTATAAGCTCAACCAGGTGACGTTACTGCTTGTGAGAGGCTGATCGCCACCATCAGCAGGACCATAGCAATCTCTGCCAGCATTCTGCTCCCGTTTGTCTTATTCAGAGTAATAACTGACACTTGGATAAAAAACCAATCGAAACAAAGAGTCAAATAAGACATTCACAGGGTGGGAACCGAATGCAAAGATCTGAACAAACCCCAAAGTACCCCCAATGGAGAGGAGCGGGGATGCTGGCAGTGCTGCACTCTGTGCTGCCAGCCTTAAGGAGCACAGCCACCGTGCTACGTAGCCCCCACTTCACACAATGCTGTTAAATGACTTCCATGCTACAAAAGAAATACATTCACTATTTTCACGGTTTCTGACCTCACAGTAGGACAAGCCATAAATTGAGGCGTTAACCCAAGCGGCACAGCAGGCGTCTGAATGCTGGTGGCAGGCACAGCCCCACACAGGTCCTCTACTCCCTGCTTTTCCCATCCCCCTTGTAATCCTGCCCACAAGCCCTGCCTCTCTTCCTCAGCCACAAACAGTGGCTGCTTGGGCAGATTATCAAAGGAGACATCTGTTTGGCTGATAGACAAAACAGGAAAACACGATGGGTGCACTCATTTTGTTTTCAGACCACCGTTTTTTTCTAATGCGTTTCTTAGTTTCCCAAAGAAATTGTCAGCATGCAGTACCAGCCAGGAAATCTGCAGATTTTGACCTGAAACTTCATTATATGATTTACCACTTGCTCTTGTAATTCTTAGAAGCTGACCACACGTCAAACCTATAAACTGCAGAAGAGCAAAGCTTCTCAGTCTGGGCAAAAGAGGACAAACTTGAGTGCTGAGCTCAAGCTTACAAAAACTGAGGTCTGGTTTCAAAATGCCTGTTAACATATTTTGATACAGAGTTCATACCGAGTCACTGCAGAAATCCTAAATTGCCCTGGGGGTGCTACTTAAGCACAAGAGGGTCATCAATTTCAATCGATGGTAAAATAGTTCAGTAACATGTGGTGCAACCCGCAGAGAACGTACACACAGCTCTGCTGCCAGTCCAGAGATTGTTCTGCCTTCACTGTATCCTTGTATTACAAACGCCCATTCTCAAGTTTCAGTATCCCTTAACTTGCCTGTTACAATTAAAATGTGATAGGGATAGGCTTAACAGGAACAGCAAGGGGGAGGGCTGGAGCCCCCTGTGCTGGGGCAGCTGCCCACCTGATCAGAGGTTGCCCTCTGCAGTGCTTCATGCAGAAACAGCCACCAAACAAACCCATCTGCTTCCCAGTTTACTGCACTGCCCTAACCCTGCTGCAATGGTGCCTTTGCTTTTCGTTCACTCTCAAGTTAGCTTGCCTTTTGATGAAGCTATTTCACACCCAGGGTGCTCTCCTGGCTACTCCCAGTGCTCGCTCACCACCAAGAGGCATTCCACCATCCACTCCCACCCGCTGCTTGGCCCAAAGCATGGCGAAATCAGTCCTCCCTACCCAGACAGAACACAGGACAATAGCTGAAATACAGCCGCCTTCTCCGTAAATGTCAGCACTGGAATTTCAAACCTCTGAGAGCTTAGAAAAGACATTCGGCAAATGTTTATTTTCTTTGAATCCATGGTCTCTTCCTGCTCTGCCTCGGAGATGTGTCTCTGCTGTTCAGATTCCCAAGATGCAACTTTGCTCATTACACAGTGCAAACCTTACCGTGGCCATTATCGGTGAAGTTGCATTGCTAGTCAAGCACAATTTAAAATACCCTTTTTTTTTTCCCCCACTATACACATAGAAAATCATTAAGTGCTCCAACACATTTGTGTAGTTAAAGCCAACAAAGCCTCTGTCAGAAGGGGGCCCTGCTGAAGTCAGTACTGAGACACGCTGTTGAGATTGGAACTGGTGGATGTGCAACGTAAGAAATAGCAAAAGAAAATATTTAGAATCAAGAGATGCCAAAACTGCAATCAGCAAATGAAAGGCTAAAACTGATGAGTTGATCTGCATGCTTTCTCTATTATTTATTTTTATCGTTTAAGCTGTGCCATGCAACCCCCTTGTTACAAGAAATGCTCAGTAACCACTCACCGCAGCGTGTGGTCTGACTCTCCACCACGCTGGCTCGGAAAACCCAGGGGTTTACATCCAATGGGATCTGTGTGACATCAATTGCATGCCAGAGAATAGAATTATGGTGTTTGTGGAAATGATAATATTGCCACCAAGAAAGAGTGTCTGCCTCAAAACTGACGAGCATTAGAAGTGCCCAAGGAAAGACGGCGATGAACATGAGAACAAAGTGACTATACAGAGATGCAAGAGTTTGTGGATTTCCCCAAATGACCAAACCCACTGCCAACAGCAAGGTAATGCTGCAAGGGCAGGTCCTGCAGAGCTGGAGTGACAGTGGGGTCGTGATTTGCGTGAGCAGTGCTACAGGTGGCTGCCAGGGAGAGCTGAGGGATGTCACTGCCAAACTCACACACATGCATCAGCAAAAGCCACTGACAGCAATGTGTCACTTGCTGCCAGGAAAGCAGGAAGACTACAGGTGAAAGTCTGAGAAGCAGAGCAGGCAGGACACAACTACCTCTCTGAAGGACCCCAAGCAGTTGGATGTGTTGACGGCATGAAACGTTTCTATTTAGGAACAGAAAACACAAAAGAACTGCTTCATAAATTATTTTCGGAGGAAGAGCGAACAGACTTGAAGGACAGGTGATGTCTCTGAAATATGTAAATGGAGCTGAGCTGGTCCAAGCAATTACCTTTTCACTGCCTGGAACTTCAGACTAAAAGGAATGACTCACAAGAAAGAACAAGAAACAAAAGATGTGCTAAAAGGTAGAAGATGACGAAGGTAGATGGCATCGAGAGGAGAATCAAGACAAGCATGGAAGCGTTGAGTCCTGGCCTCTGAACAGCTGCTCCTGGGAAAAAGAGCAAAACAACCTACAACAGAGCACATCAGAAGACCATGCCAACGTGGGAGAGCTAGCTGCAAAAAGCATCCAGAAAGGCAACCGTGATGACTAGTTCTAGACTTGTGAGTTCAAGAGAAATATAGCAGCTCTGTGAAAGGAACGATCATGGATCTCTACTTTACTGTATCTGCTATTTTAAAGCTTTCCTAGCAAAGAGAATTGCTGAAAATAATGCAGCCTGATGATTTATTGCTCTTAAAGAAAACTCCAGGCATGAATGTATCAGGCAGCCTGATAGTGGGAAGGATGAAGGCAAAACTACAACGCATTGGAAACAGCCTCGGAGATGAGCCAACAGCTGTGCAACTAATGTGAAAAGCAGCATTCGGGCCTCACAGAGCAAGATACAGCTGTGGCTGCCATATCTCCACATGCAGTCATCTAATCATCTGCAGGTACTCCAGGCTCTGGGTAGGAAGGGGAAGGAGAAAGTCAGATTTCAGCTGTTGGTGGTATTTTCAGTGCTCCGCACACAAATTCGGGATGCTCTTGCGGCATCAGCATGCATCCACTTCATTTTCTTCCATCAAAACCAAAGAAAGATTACTAAATTATAGCAATTACAGTCTGAAGCTGAAAATGTACTAATACAGAACCTGCAAGGTCAATGTGAAAGAATGAATCAAAGAAAGGATCAAGAAAAGTGAACAGAGACGTGGATCTATCGAGGCTGCATAAGAAATACTGTGTACACTGAGTGCCACTCTTTTCATTAAGAAAAATACTGACAGCCCGAAGGCTGCAGAACAGCAATAAATCTGTTGGGGGGGGGGGGGGAAAGAAATTAAGAAAAGTTTCCAAGTTTTAAATTTTGTGTACTTAGAGCTAAAAGATTCAGACATTATATACCCTTTGGGAATATAGGAAATGGGGGAGACGGAGGACTGAAAATAACACAAGAAAATTTGTGAACTGTATAATGAGATATGCAACACCCCTCTACTCTGATTACTATTTATGATCCTGCAGCAGAAATGCTAAGTCATGGCCTGAAGCAGTGATTGAGCACCTGGTGGGAAGGCAGGGCCAACCCAGGGGAGCTCAGGTGTATGCAATGCACCTGAGTGACCGGAATGGTAGAGCCAGGATCCACCCCTTCCCAGACCTCATTTAAGAGCTGGCAGTGGAAGTGAGGTCATCTCTTGCTGGAGATCCATGCATATCTGAGGCCTTCTGAAGGTAAGCAGCTCTCTTCCTTCATTTTTGTGTCTGTTGCATTTAGGCTCATTCACATTTGCTGTAGCCAAAGACTTTGCCACCTACTGTTACTGTGGTACTTTCCACCCCATTATAGCATTACAGTTCCATAGTGATTTGGAAGCTGAACTTTTCACATTTGTACCAAGCACTTTATACCACTTTATCCAAGCTGAGGGAACATTTTATTCATAATCTACTAAGCACAAGAAGAACTCAAAAGAGCCCAGCAGGTGAGCATGTAAAGGAGACAATGACAACAGTGATGTTACCACAGATCTTTCCTACAGATCCAATTTGAAATTGGAAGAGTGAAATAGCTATTACTCTACCACTACCCCTTGGTGTGTACAACTCCAGCATTTGGAAGAACAGAGCTCCCTCTTGTGGCTCCTGAATGCGGACGTGGCAGGAAAAAATAGTGGGAGATCAAAGGATGAGAAGACTCCTCATGGGATTTTAGCTGTACAAAAATGTAGGCAGGACAGGTGAATTCTCTTAAAGAAAGTAGCGTTGCCTGTACTTGAATGCTGACTCTGAAATTGCATTCTCTGCTCTTCTAACTTCCTCTGTTAGGCCTTTCTGCAGCTGAGCAGATTACTTCCATGGAAAACTCTTAGACCTCTTAACAGGTTTCTAGCTCCCACATAGGTGAGGAATAAGACGGGGAAAAAAAATGAGGGCTACGGTGGTGAAGGCACAGACAGTGCCATGCATTGGGGCTGTATGAATAAGAAAACCATTGGTGTCAGAGAGCCAAGAAATACATGCCTGATTACAAGACTGAGAGGCTTCTGTACTGAAATGCTGCAACAACAAGCATTTGAAGAGAGAAAATAGCATTTCTTAAAACTGATCAGACAGCCTTAGCCCTGCCACTAGCAGAGAAGCTTCTGCTCAAGCCCTAGCACTGCTCTTTCATCCTGCAAACTTCCTTCACCAACTATTTAAAACCACAGGAGGACGGAACCACACACCAGTGAGCAAATGCTGGTGCAATAGGATTATCCTGCACTGCGTGGTGTCTGCTGAGTCCTGTGCACAGGGGTACGTGAGAGAAGAGCTCTCACACCCATTCATTCCTCACTTGAAGGGAGGAGCATCGCTGCAGACAGCTCCTTGTTTGCTGGATGAGTTCTTAAAAAGGATTTGAAGACCACCAGGTTATTCCAGTTCCCTAGCAGAGAGCTTTGTAACCCAAAGGCATATACCTACGAAAAAGAGCAGCCCTCTGAAGCAAGGAGGGGGAACATATCCAAAGCAGAACCTGTCACAGCACTCCTAATGAACATCAGCTCTACCTGGTTTTCTCTGATTGACATTACCTCTTTGCTGCAAAAACAGGATCAAACCCACGGAACACGAACTGGCAAAGAAGAAGCAATCACTCTTACGAGTCCAGAACAGCACCAGAACATAAGAGGGAATCAAGTCCTTGATTCATAGGCTGGTGCTCACACAAGATCCTGCTTCCAGAGTGCAGGACAAAATAAGAATCAATTTCCTACTGTGAAAAGAAATTACTGTGCTGTCAGCATTTTGCTATTAGTGAAACATCTTCCTTCTAACTCCAGTTAAAAGCAAGATTTTTCTAAAGAGCAATCCTCTTAAAAAGTTGTATAGAAATCAGTCTACAAACAGGGAGATATCCTCAATCAAGTAATAAACCTAGCAGATGAAAGGCAGGCTAATTAAGATGACAGTACAATCTCCCCTTAACAAACACATACAGGACTCAAAAATACGCCTGTTATGTTGGAGTACCTAATCATAATCAGATTTGGTAATTTGCTGCATCAAAACAAAAAGGAAACATTTTCAGAATTGATCATTCAGTTCATGTCACTTTTATGGAGATTACTTTCTATTGATCAACATTTAAATAGTAGTTGAAAAGAGAAAGATGAGAAAAGGATAAGAAGTATCTTTACATGCTAAATACGGCATGAACCGATAAAAGCAAAATAAATTAGATCACTACAGCCAAATCAACCCTGCACATGTGCTCACTGTAATGAAGATAATTACACATGAAAAAGATGGTTCTTCATGCTTCGGCCTTAACAAAAGGGGAGTTTTAAAATGAAGTTAGAGCTTAATCTGCTCAGAATGAAGTTTCCTATGCAGCAATTAAGTTCTGCACAAAGCTGAACCGTCGTTGGCTTCAGAAGGGCACAGACGCTGGTTTGTTTTCTGAACAGCGCTTCCTACCTGTGGATTCCAGCTGGGGTCCAGTTTTTTCACTGTAGCGACATACTCCTGCATAGCTTGATGAGGACTGGTGTCTCCCAGGGCTTTCCAAGCTTCCCTAGAGCAGAGAGCAATGTATCAGTGAGCTGCTCTGAGACAGCACAGTGTGTTTTTACGGTGTCATCAGCACACAAAGCAAGAAGATCCATCTGTATGTTTTCAAGGGGTGTCAAACCACCTCCCATTCAGTTTGAAGTGGTCAACTTCTCAGTGAAGCCATGAATGGCTACTACAGGTGCAGCACTTTGCTGTGAAAACATCTTTCAGGGGATCTAGATCTAGGTTGGAACATGTTTTGTGTTCCAACCTATATGCAGCTATCTTGGCTGTTTTTACATTCTCATGGTATGCAGGCCAATTCTGGATGTAGAAGGTAAAGACAGGCTGGGCTTCCTCATCTGCATGAGGCAGAGTTAGCTGTAAGCTGCTCAGGTTGAAAATTCTGACTTGATCGTGTCTGTCACGTGGCAGGCCTGCAATAGCAGTAACACCAGTATCCCCCTACTTGTACAAGAAAAGCTATGTTTTTGTGAAGACAATTAAACAAAAGCCATTATGTGGCAGACTCTCGGATTTGACATCCTCAAAGTGAGGTCTGTAACACAACACAGAGTAGAACCAGAAGTCTCTAGGAGTTACAAGGATTTCCTCTTACCATTTCTGCTTCCCCTCAAAATCAAAGAAGCTTGGCTTTGGAGTGTTACAGGTTCCAAATTTCACCTAAAAAATAAAAATTCCTTCTGTTAGAACAAACCAAATGGAACTCCTGAATGGTCTGCGAGGCATCCACCCAGCTGCATGGGAAGCACCAGCTGCTAGTGAGCCGAGGGCTGAGCAGAAGTGCCTGAGATGAAGCAGTGTGATGGGAGGAGGCCACAGTGGCAGCACCAAGGCAGGGTTAGCAGATGGGCACTGCTGCAGGACAGAGTGCGATCCTGTACACAGCTCTTGTGGCTCAACTCTTGTTCAGAAACACCAGAACCGACATGGCACCCAAATTAATGCAGGTGGACAAGAAATCTTTTATTCACTGTGACACGGACTTGGTGCCAGCAGGACTTCTGTGGCCAGCTTTCCATAGGAAGGCATCCCAACGTGACAAGCCCAAAGCCACTTCTTTCACTGCGGGGTGCAGCTCAATGATATTTGAGGTCCCTTCCAAGCGAAGCCATTCTATGATGCTGTGGTCTGGAGGGGAGGGCAAGGGCTGCTGGCAGAGCATTCTGTTAGCCAAGCAAAACCCAACCGCCCTCACCCTTCTTGTTTAGAAATGAAATATGCCCTAGCATTCAGGCAGGTGAAGTGCTTAAATCAACCTCACCTTAGCAAGGTGGGGATTTTCTGCTGAGGAGAGAATCATTAATCAGGCTTTAAAGAGAGCGTGCCCACACTGAGAGATACCTATTAGTTACACTATGTTTTCATTTAAAGTGTGAGAGACTGTGACTGAAATTAATTTTCCGTGCATCTGACTGCCTGTGAGTAAGCAGTCCGTCCAAATCAGGATCCCAGCTGGCCTGTAAAACAACACACTGCATTCCGTGGAGGAACAAGGGAAAGGACAAGCTGCAGTTAAGCCCTGTAAATCAATCACCACTCATTTGTACTGCAAGCGTTTTCTCCTGTGCTCAGATGTGGTCTGGACCATTTGTTTTATACAACAAAACACAGAAATAAAATGCAGACTCATCATGTGAGAGGAAAGTGCCTGCCTGGCAGTTCTTTGGTTCGACACGCAAGCAGGCTAAGTCAGACAAAAAAAAATCCCATCTTTTTTAATATTAATTGTTCGCTGCCATCATCAAAACAAGAGAGCAGTTTCTTCTCTCCAGATTTGGCATTCAAAGGCTGTTCCAGCCCTGGAAAGATTGTTAGTAGCATCAACAGTAATACAAATCAGGGAACAGTAGTTAAATTTCATCCATCAAGAGAGCAAAAAAAAGAAAAAAAGGTAAAAGTGCTCCTGTGCCCCGCTTGCTATTTTGAGATATATTAAAAAGGCTTGCAGTGGTTTTGCTGGAGAGAAGAAAATAACATTCTTGGCTTCCCTCGCTTTGCTGCAAGGCTCCATAATGCGTCAGAAACCAAACGGGAATTCAGCGTTGGAGGAGACTGGATGCTGAGGGTGGTGATTTTTACCTAAATATGTCAACATAAAAACTAGGGGGAAAAAATAAGAGTGGTGTAGGACTCGGTCCTGTTGCTTCAGTGGAAGGCCTCAAATGCTGTTTTTCTCCCCAGCCAGCAGAAAGACAAGAGCCTGTGTTCAAGGCAGAGGTCCTCATTCTGGAACCACAAAATAATTACCGACGGTCTCCAGGGGCAGACTGGTCACTTGGTGCTTAGCTCTCCTCATTTACAGTTCATCAGCTGCATGAAAAGCTACGTACAGCCAGAACATATTAAATGCTTTCCTAGCATTGCATCTCCACGCAGCTGCCGGCAGGCTTTGCTCCCAAACCACTGAGAGGCAGCTCTGAATGGGAAGAACCTGCATTTGTGGCCAGCGTGGCAATTCAAAAGCTCTGGGAGAAGCCTTCACCTGAGGCGACAGCATTCAGAAGAGTGTGTGCATAGACATATGCTCAGAGATGTGCACTGTTAAACTGACTGTCAGCGGGGCATAAGGGAATCTAAGGAGACATCACACAAGGGTGCTAACCCTGCAGACTGGGAGCAGCAGGTCCCTGCCTCACTCACAGTCACACTGCTAACACTGGCTCAGTTCTATCCTCACCTTGCCACTACAGACTCAGGGCATGGATTGCATGAGTGATTTGCCTGAAGCCTCACGGAAAGCAGGAGGAGAAGCAGCAATCCAGCCCAGCAACCTGCCAACCAGTCTGATCTTCCTCCTGCGCTGGGGCAGAGCCATAAACTCAGCACCATCAGCTGAAAAGCTCACTGGAGATGACAACTAAGCAATTCTCTCATTTTCAAGTCTCTGACACATAAACAAAATCAGAGAGAAAAGTAATAAAATCCTGAGATGGCCTCCAATAAAAGGTAATAAAATTCCAGGAAAACGGTTATACACCCAAACAGTTTGAAATAAATAATATACAGTATCTTAACAGAGAGCTCAGCTGTTACTGTCACCCCTTTTATGATGGTGCCGTGTCTTAAATCAAAGCCCTCAGTGACATAAAACACTAAACTGAGGAAAGACAAGGATGCCAAATCAAGGGCAGCGGACAGATCTGAGTCAGCACCTTTTGTGTGCTAGCAATACTACTGTCCACTGGAGTAATATATTAGCAGCCCATTATGCATACTGATACGGCTGCTATAATTAAATAGAGAAAACTTGCATTAAGCACCATCGTTTTGATTTAAAGCACACAACGCTGCAGAACTCCAAGTTAGCAGAGCCTAACTCTGGTAGCTGTGCTAGCAAACTCCTCCTCTCCCCTGCCAGCACTGCCTGCTCCAGCACTGTGTTACAGCCTTCCCGGACAGCCAAAGGTATGGGGACCCAAAGCAGGGGGCACACAGGCACTGTCTTTGCATTCTGGGATGGAAGATCCCTGGTTCCTCACCTGGAGGGGACTGGAGACCTGTGCTGTGGTAGTTGCTGCCTTTTCTTGACTGGTATCACAACGTGTGAAACAGCTTCTGATTTCAGTAACTGTAGCTCTTATAGAGCACCAGGAAACCCTCTAGAGTCTGCTGACAGCCACTGGCGGAGGGCTAAGAAATGCTTCCCCTTTGCCACCTAGGACAGCTACAAAGCACTTGTAGGAGGTGAGAAATAAGAGGTTATTTGAAACAAATCTGAGAATGCAGATAAGCTGTAGCAGAGACAACACTATTTCTTTTCATCTCCTTCTATGCATGGCCTTAGTTCCTAGAAGTTCTCCTGGCACTTTCCCCCACCCCTTCCTTTCTCTTACAAGAAAAAAAGAGCAAGAGACCTGTTGAAGCACCAGAAGACCTGAAGACAAAGCTCCCACGTGACCAGCCCGCTCTGAGACAATTAACGGCCCACAAACCACAGCTAAGGAGCCAGAGCCACTAGCTTGGGGGATAATTCAATACTGCATCAAAAAGATGGAAATGCTTTTAAGCAGCAGCAGGCCAGACAAAGGTACTCCATGTGGAAGAAAAACGTAACTTTAACTGTTTGCAGAATCATAGAATGGTTTGGATTGGAATGGACCTCAAACATCATCAAGCCCCAACCCCTGCCATGGGCACAGTAGCCAGCCACTAGATCAAGCTGCCCAGGGCCCCATTCAACGGCCTTGGGCACCTCCTGCTAACCAAAACAGATAGGGTGCAGTTCCACATTCACTTTTCAAGTCAATGCAAACTCTTGCCATACGTGAGGTGCTGGCACTGCTGCCCAGAGCTGCGGGTGCCCCATCCCTGAGGTGCCCCAGGCCATGGATGGGCCCTGAGCAGCCTGAGATGGCGGGGGGCAGCCAGCCCGTGGCAGGAACGAGGCTGGGGGAGCTTTGGGGTCCCTCCAAGCTGGGAATACTCCACGACTGACCCAAGCACGGGGCAGAAACCAACCAGCTCAACCTCCCGGCCCTCCCCGAGGCGCAGCCCTTTACGGCCCCCCCTGCAGGGGCTGGGCCTTTCCCTCAGTCCAGGCGCAAGGCCCCGCACCTCACCTGCTTGTAGCGAGCGTACAGGTACAGCAGCTGCTCCTTGCTGGCGCTGGGCAGCAGGGTGGGCAGCCGTTCGGCCGCCTGCTCGAACAGTGCGGACAGCTGCCGATCGGACGGATCCGGCACGGCCGAGTCTGAGCTCCCCTCGCCGCCGCTCCCGGCCGCCAGCGGGGGCGACGCCATGGCGCCGGTCCGCCCCCACGCGGTCCCCCTGCGTGCCTCGGTACGGCCCCTTCGCCGCCCGGCGGGAACCGCGCGCTGTGCCCGAGAGTTCCGGAGTACGCGCGGTCCTACACCCATCCGGCGGGGAACGGCCGCTGGGGGGCAGTGGCGGGCCGGCTGCGGGACCAGGCTGCGCGGCGTCCTCGGGGCTGTCCCTTCCCGTCCTATCGCTGTTACCTGGGAGCAGAGGTCGACCCCCACCTCACCACGGCCTCCTTTCAGGCAACTGGAGAGAGCGATGAGGTCTCCCCTGAGCTCCTCTTCTCCACACTGACCCATCCCATTCCCTCAGCCACTCCTCATCACACTGTGCCCCAGACCCCATGCAGCTCCGTGCCCTTCTCCAAACACACTCCAGGACCTCAGTGTCTGGTAGTCAATGTCAGTGTTCTTGTAGTGTGGGACCCAAATGGGGATCTGAAGGAAAGCAAGCACATCCCTCATTTGGCTGTTGTTGTTTTTTTTCAAGATATCAGTAGAAGATCAAGAGATCCCACAGTGAGAGCCAACAGGCCTGGACCCATCCCCAAACTCCTCTGCTGTGTGCTGACCCCAACCACGAGGGGGATGGATGAGAGCTCAACAGCTGCTGCTCCGGGTTTTCCCTCTGAAAGGCTTTTTTTTTTTTCACTTTTCTTCTGAAGGCTCCTCCCCAGCAATCCCCCAGCACAATTTATATATATATATTTTAAAGAAAAACGTGCTATTTATAAGTGATTCTATACGCTCCCAAGAAAGCAAGTGCCAGACTGCGCTGGCGGGAAGCCCACTGCCAACTTCCCCCTGCTCCAGTTAAGAAAGCAGATAATGCTCATTCCTGTGCCTTCTCCCAGCTTCCGGCTGCAATAACAGCAGGGTGTTCTCAGCACACTGCTGGGCACGATGTCAGGAGGCCCTGTGGTACCCAAGGGGCAAATGGTTCCAGTGCATGCACCCAATGCCTGCAGTCCTGTAGCCCATTTGTCCTGCACCTCGCAGGGGGGTGGACTGACAGGTCATGGGCTGGGCTGGGGTCAGGGAATGTAACAAGCTAGGACATGGCTGGAGTTGGGAAACACACCAGGGGGGAACAACGTGCCAGGATGTGAGATTTTCGTTCTGTAAAATGCAGGTTATTCGAGCAGAAAGCCTGGTCATTAGTGAGCTCCTAAGGAACTCATGGCTCTGCCGAGCTCAGCAGCAATAACACAGCACCGCACGGCGATGCTCACCACGCCCGAGGCGCTGTGGGACACACGCAGCTGCCCCCCCTTGAGGCCACGCCCCATCTTTAAGCCACGCCCCTTAAAGACCACGCCCCCTCTCGAAACCACGCCCCTATCGTGAGGCCAGGCCCCCCGCGGCGGTGGGCGGCGGCGAATGTTACCGTGGCGACGCGGCGCTGCCGGCAACCGGTTGGCTGGCAGGCGGCTGACGGCGGGAGGCGGCGGCGGGCCGGGGAAGATGGCGGCGGCCGAAGAGGCGGCGGCGGCGGCGGCTGCGGGGCGGCGCTGAGGAGGCCCCGAGGCGGGCCGAGGAGCGGCGGGGCCGGGCGGGCGGGGGCCCATGTGCGGCGGCGGAGGCCTCCCCCCGCCCCGCAGTACCGGCGGCGGCCCGTTGGCAGGCAGGTGCCGCTAGGAGCGGCTCGGCGGGCGCGGCCCCGGGCCCGGCGGCAGGATGAAGTTCGCCGAGCACCTCGCGGCGCACATCACCCCCGAATGGCGGAAGCAGTACATCCAGTACGAGGTGAGCGGAGTGACCTTCCTGAGGGCTCGCGGCGGGGCCGGGGCTGCTGCCGGTGCCCAGAGCCGTGCCGTGGCGGAGCGGAGCGAGCGCTGTCCCGCAGCTGCGGGCGGAGGCACCGAGCCCGGCCCCGTTAGCAGCGCCGCGCCGCTCGGTGCTTGGAGGCCCGGGTTTCCTCCGTCGGGCCGTGACGGTGTCGGTGTCTCGGGAAGTTCCTGCCTCCCCCGTTGCCCGCTGCTTTGTCTTCCACGAGCTGGGCTCGAAGGAGTGGGTGTTCAAAAACAAACCGCCGTCGGATTTCACCTTGGAGCAACGCTGCGGTCTCCTCGGATGGTGTGCAGGAGCGGATGCCCCAATAACCCGTCAGATTTGAGGAGGGTAACCCGTTGTCCATAGCAGCCCGGTGGCTGACGGGGCTGCGCTGTGCCTTTGGGAGCAGCAAATTGCACCTTGTCCGGAGGGAGGACTTGGGCTGGGGGCCCAGCTCGGTGCTGACACAGCCCTGGCACTCTGTTGCTGTGCGCAGAGCTTGCAAGCTTACATTGCAGGAGGTGTATTTCCTGACTTCTTAACTAGGGCAGTGTTACTGTGTCCATCTCGCTTTCTCCACCTGGGTTTAAAATAAAGGCAGATTGGAGTACAAACTAACTTAGAGTCCTTTCTAGGCTTCATGTATTCTCCTTCAAGCAATACAAAATAACCCCCCCGCCCTCCTTTTCGCTCATAAGTTGTCAAACTCTTTGTTACAGCCTTGCACTGCCCTGCTGCTCATGCATATCGCAGCCATGCAACGGGCTGCATTCATTATTCGGGACCCGGTGGTGGTGTGGGTGCAGACAGGAGCACGGGAGAGGCGTGCAGCCCTCCTTTGTGCCAGCAAACACCGCCTTGTTGCTCAGCTAAGGGGAAGGCAAAGCGCTGCTTTCGTTAATTGCATGCGGTTTTTCTTGTAGCGTGCATCGCTGTGTTCGTGGTGTTGTCGTGTCTTTTCATTTTGACAGTTTATATCTTCTTAATTAAAGCGGGAATGAAGCATGGTTTCAGCAGGAGGGACCTTCTCGTGTGGGTCTTGTGATCGAATTGGGAAAAGATCAGCCCCGTTTCCAGGGATTACCACGTCGAGGGCCGGGAGGTGGGACAGATGCTGCCTCCAGGTCATTCTGTGTCACAGAGCTCCCGTGCAGTCCTCATATTTTCCCACCCTGATGCGTGTGGTTATTTCCTTGGCAGAGCAGCTGCTGACCCCGGGTTGCAGTGTGGCTGAGCCCTCACCGGTGAGCAGCCCTGCCCTGTTGTAGTGGCAGCGGGAGGAGGGTGTGATCCAGTGACGTCAGGAAGAAGAATGAGACATTGTGTTTTGAGGACCTAAAAATGACGTTTTACTGTTGGGTGGCCTTTTGTCATTTACAGCCCGCAAAGTTTTTGTCAGTAATATGGCCTTCCCCTCCAGCAGTTATCTGTGCAGTGATTGTTGAGGGCAGGTGCGTGGTCTGGGGAAGAGCTTAGGCAGGGAGAAGTCTGTTGGCTTTCATTAAATGGGGAAAAAGATGTACTTCAATACCTATAGCTTAAATTTCTTATCTTGCAGCAAGAGCACAGCAGTGGCCGTTGCTGTCTGTGTGCTTTTTAAGAACAAGCAATGGGCATGTGAAAAGAAAGACCGATGATGTATGCTGTTCTGTTTCATTCAGCTTTTGGCAAAGACGTTGGCCGTGGCTGAGTGAATGCAAGCACGGAGTTTTACAAACCCTTGATTGCCTCAGTCTGCGTCTAGAATGGAAAACCAGAAGGAAAAGATTGCACAAATGGTAGAACGGCTCGAGCTGGAAGGAGTGGAACAGCACAAAGCGTGACGTTCCGTGCTGTGTTCACTGCTGGCGGGTCTGGAAGCCCAGCTTGCCATCGCCCCTTATGCTGTAAACTGCCCCTTTGCTTCCCATGGAGCAAAAATGGAATAGGAGAGCAGACAAAATCCCATCTTTCCATGTTGGCCAACAGCATTCCCTTTTTCAGGCAGACAAAACTGGACAAATTAAAGTGACTCATAGATGAATCTCAGAGGATGCTTTTTCCTACAAACGTGCCTTTGTGGCTGCAGTGAAGTTGGTGGAGTGCTGGGCCTCTGTTTGTCCGCTAATTGCAATGTGGATTTGCTGTTGTGTTCATCCCTGAAGCTCCTGCAGAAGGAGGGGAGCGTGGCTCAGCCCGCTCTCGTGTGTCAGTGTGACAGAGGCCTGGTTTTACACTTGGCAGATGGCAATTCTCTGCTGGTTTCTCCAGCCTGAATTTGTTTATCCGAGCGCAGAAGGCTCTTTATTGAACTCTTAAATTGGCACGTTGTCTTTTTCACATGTTTTCCCATCTATTTGACTTCCCTCTTTTCCAAAGGGGAGCTTGGGCTCTGCCTGCCTCAGCCTTTGGACAGGGGCAGCAGGTTGGGAAGTTTTAAAGCCTGTTTTCCCCCCATGATAAATGTACAGGTAGGCAAGGATGACAGGCAGGATGAGAAAGGGGAAGGCGTTCTGCGCTGGTGGTTTTTTCTTTTGACCACTTGATGCATGGTGCCACATGATCACGTGCTGCCAGCTGGTGAGTCATGGGAGGAAGGGGACAGAGCAGCCATGGTCAGCCGGAATGTAGGAGGGGGTTGTGTCACTGGGATGGGGATCATCCAGCAGTGGCTTAGCTGGGAAAACAATTCTGCAAGTGACCTTTGTTGAGACCTCTGGAATGAAACCTTTGAGAGATGCCTGAGCTGCCTGTTTGCTGGCCGCCTGTGACACCTTGCGATAAACAGACATGTCCTTTAGACCTTCTATTTGCTTAGCAGCGTGTTACAACAGCGCTGAGCTGCTCCTTGCTGAGCTTGTGGTTTTCCCCATGAGGGCATGAGGGTGGAGATTGTTCGGGCTGTGCTGACCTGGAGCAGGAGGGGGCACAGTGTGCAGTGTGGTGCTGTGGGATTTGAGGCTCTGTTGGGTGATGGGCAGCAGGCCTGAAGGACCCCCAGTGACTCATGTGCATTAGATTTCTGTAGGTTCACAAGGCAGGAAATGAGCTTAATTCTCACAGCAGGTGTGTGTGAAGCCTGCTCGTGTTCTTTGTGTATGTAAGGATGCTTGCCTTCATTGAGTGATGTGGTATAAGTGAATTGCAGGATGAATGGGTCTTGCCCTTTTACTTCTAGTTCCCAAACTGATTTCGGGTTATTCCGTCAGCCTCCAAACCCCATCTCAGGCTGTTTGATGCTGCGTTGCCCTTGAGATCCCTCCCTGGGAGAAGGCAATCACTCGTGTTTCCTAATCTTGTCCGTCACCCTGTCTTCAGCTTTTAGAATACGTGTGTGTTCCTGTACTACTGTATAACAGTGATAGATCCCTGAGGCTGCTTTGTCTCTGTTTGCCTTGACAAGTTCCTTTCTGTGTCACGCCACAGGTTTTCTAACAAACCTCAGGAAACATTTTCTGGAAGAGTATGTGTTAAAATACAGTTGGAATAACAATAGCAGATTAGTAACATAACGAGCTTTAGATGGAGCGGTCAATAAATGCGAACATGTGTTTCTTTTGCTAGCAGAAATATGTCTAATAGCATTACCAACACGTCCCGTAGCTTTGTGTGTCAGTCTGGAGGGATAAAAGGACTTTAATTGCTTTTGTTTTCAAACAAGCATATCAAAACGTAAGTTTTATTTGATTCTGACTGCATTCTTTGTTCTGCACCTCTCCCCTCCAGGCTTTGAAAGAGATGCTGTATGCAGCCGTGGACCAGGCCCCTTCTATAGAAGGTAAGCACGTGGTCACTGAGAATTGTGTTTTTCTTGGCAATGGATACTGGATGTGCAGTAGTGTTACTTTTCTGTCCTCGGTCCTCCTAAATTGGTCAGCTCAATACACTGATGGGCAAATGCTCAGCCTTCCACAGCCTGCGTGCTATTTTGGACTGTTAGAACTCTTTGTCTTCTGTCATCAGCACAGTAAATGGCTTTGTATAGCTTGGGACTTCAGCAGCTGGATTCCTCTTGCTTATAAGGACATTCACTGGTGGAAGTACTACTTCATCACTGGAGAATAGCCCCTTGTTTTCCTATGGCAGCTCTGGGAGATAGCTGTGCTGGAGAGTCACCGGCTGGTGAGCGGTGATGTGGGGGTCTCATCCTTTTGTCCTGGGTGCTCCCCGAGTGCTGTGCCACCTCTTGGATGCTGATATGAGTATATTTTCTTGTTTTCATATGTTTATTGCCACTGCATTCTCTAGGTAGGTTATTTTAGCACAGCATTTGCTTTTAAGCTCACTGCGTTTTGAGTAGTCTTAAGCGATGCGTGCAAAAGTTCTCAATAGAACCCTATATCTTTCTCCTTCCTTTAGCTGTCTTTGAAGTACTGAATAGTTTTTGCCTCGATCTTGCTTTGGTCCCTTTCTGTGGATTTCAAGCTCCATGCTTCTAGCAGTTTGATTGCAGGGCAACGTTAGTGTCACTGATCTCTCTGAGTGCAGCTCTTAGATTCTTCCTTGTGTGTGTGCAGAGCAGAACAACTGCTGCTTCTAGTGCAGTCTGTTGGCTGGCGTCAGTAATACCAGCCATCATTAATGCTAGTTCATTAACAACTCACACCCTCTTCTACAAACCGTGGGTCCTAGAAGTGCATTTCTACAGGTGAGTTGCCACACTCCTGGCATCACCTAAAGTAGATGGGCTGCTTTTGGGAAATGGAATCAAGCTTGGAAGCAATTCGCTGGCAAAAGTGGAAAGTCCTACTTCTTGGAGATGCAAAAACTGCTTTAAAACTGCCACAGGCCTGGAGGATCCCTCTCCCAGACAGCAGTTTTTTCTCCCAAGAAGCAGTTTTCTGTCCAAGAGGAACCACAGTGTTTTGTATAGGCCGCGCAGATGATCTTTATTAACTTATCTTTAGAGCTAATTGGCTGGTTTTGTTGAGAAAACGTGTTTCCTTTGTCTTACCACCAGTGTGTGACTTGAGGTGTGTCTTAAAATGCACGGGGCTGCAGATCCTTTGCATTTTAGTTCCTCAGTTTCGTTTTGTGAAGGAGTAAGGAAGACACTCTGAGCAGCTAGCCATAAAACTCCTGAGTGGCATTCTGCGTTCTGGCTGCTTTTTTTTTTTCCCCATGCTCATTGTGATACAGTGATGTTCTGTATGTGCTGTAATGTTTACGTGTAAGCATACTTAGGAAAGGAAGAGAAAGTGAAGAGTAAAATGGTATAATATAATATTAATGTTGTTCTTTTGAATGTTAAAAGAACGTAAACTCCTGTTTCTGCCTCCTTTGATGCCTTCAAAACCTCATCAAAAAGGGAAGTAATGACTTAACGTTGTGCTAGCTACAAAAAGCATCTTCTGCTCGTTATTTGGAGAGCGAGTCTTCCTCTGTGTTGCAGAGAACAAAGCTATGCAAACTGTTTGGAACTGCTCAGATTTGTCACTGCGTTGCCCAAACTGCCTTTAAGAAGAGAGCAGCTGTGCTAATTCCTGCACTGTTTGTTAGTTCAGCGCTATGTGAGCGTGTGCTGGGTTTCTTTTTTAATTAAGGTTTGTTTCCAGAGTGTTATTTCCCTCCTGTTTTTTTTAGTTTCCTCTGCTGTGAATCTGTTTTGCTCATTTTCTGGCTCTCTGAAATGCGTGCGTGGCTTTGAGCTTAGCACAGGAACACCAGGAGGGTGCTGTAAGCCCCATCTTCCCAGGGTGAGGCTGGTGTAAATCTCATTTTAGGCTGGTTTAACCAAAAGCCATTTGATGTAGGTGATGCCAGGTGCCGAAGCCGCGTTCAGCTGGGCTTTGATTTGCCTTACATGTACACTGGAGCTAATCTTCAGCTCGTAGCTGGGCTTTGAAATAAAGGGAGGTCTGTCTCTGTTGGTAAAATTTCTATTCATGCACAATTGCTTCCTGTGTGTAGAGGTATGCTGGAAGCATTTGGAAACTGGTTTAATAAAGCACTGCCCGCTGAAGGCTTGTTGCAATAGGCAGGGCAAGGAATGGGTGAGCCACCCGCTGTCTCTGGGCTCCTGTTAAGGAATCTCCTGCTTATGGTTGGCATGTGGGTAAACAAAGCTGGCTTCAAAATGACTCATAAGCTGTGCAAATGGTGCTGCTGCTGCTGTTTTAGAGGGAAAAGTGTTGCTGGGAGGATGATCGTGGATGTAAGTTGTGGGGTCACCTACCAGCATGGTTACCTGCTCTACTGGTGATCATAGAATCCTTAGAGCTGGAAGGGACCTCTGAGGGCCATCCAGCCCAACTGCCCTGCAGCGAGCACTGAGCAGATGTGTTGGCATCTCCCTGAGCTCCACAGGGTTCAGCTCTTCGCAGCCATAGCGGAGATGGAAGTCTGCCTGTGAATTATTCATCCTGATTATGCGCTCCAATGGACAGGGTCCACTCTGAATATTATTGCCTACAATATTTGTCTTTCAGATATTGAAATTTAACCTCCCTTTAAGACTTGTGTAAACAGATCTTGTTGTTGTCACATTAAATGGCACAAAAGCGTTCTGCAGTATCCTCCTATTATGGAGATGACTTATTCCACTTAACCCCCATCTGCATTCCAGTGGTAAGCTGGAACAAGGATTAGGCTGAGTGGGGAGTAGGAATGCTTCAAGATTGAACTCAAAACTAAAATGAATAGGTGACTTTCAATACAGCTTGATTGACAGGGGAAAAGCTTTAGCAGCAGTGCTGGTGCTCGTGCTGTGGAAGTTCACCTCTTTGCTTGCTCCAGATGAGAACAGAGGTGCGAGATTGGGACATTCTCAGCATGCCCTGCATGGTGATAGAAACTTACTTCGTAGTGGGCTGGCAGTGCCATAGCACAGAGCACTCAGGCTGTGGTGCAGGAGCACATTCAGATCTGCCTTGGCTGAACTGGTGTTCTCAGGTTCTTGCTCCCAGGTGCTTGTTTCCATAGCTGGGCTAATGAAAGAGCTGTGCGCAGCTTGGGAGGCAGCAGGAAGGCTGGGTTGGGCACTCCACACCAGCCCCAAGGAAAGGGCTGCACCTGCAGGCAGGTTTTCTTTGCAGGTCTGCAAGCTGCTTATCAGTCTGGCTGCACAAGGGCTATAGATCCCTCCTTAATGGCATGGGGTGACAGTAACATCAGAAATGCTTTTTTTCCTCCCTTCCCACTCTTGCTTTCTGATAATATATAAAGGTCAGTGTGTCAATTTAGCTGGTAGCTACTAGGTTTCACGTTGGTGGTTAAAACGTGAGGGCTGGGAAATAAAAGGAGTTCATAAAGCTGGAAGATGGACAGCCAGCTGTGATCACAGTGCAGTAGAACATCAAACAGTGCTTTGGGTGTAGGCATAGAGAAACACCACACGTGTGTGTACAGGAGGTCAGAATTTATTGTTGGGCTTTGGAAAAGGCTGCAGCAGGAGGAGTAACAGCAAGACTTATGGTGTGTGTAGGAGGCAGCCTCGGGGTTTGTAGCCGTTGCATTTGAAAGAGGTGATTAGGCTTTGGGATGAGGCTGTGGCTATTTGGTGAATAATGCCATGTGAAATAAACTCAGTGGGTTTCTGTCTCTTTAAAGATGCATGCTGTGAGCAGGCTCTCCCTGTGAGGAAATCTCATTCTTCTGCATCAGAATCACTTGTGAGATGCTTCAGAACGATGGTCAGGGCCTGCCAGGAGCTTCAGTATCTCTGTGATGCCATGTAGGAGGGGCAGGGGCTGCCAGCACAGCCCCTCTGCTTTGTTACCTGGGCTGAAGAATGCCTGGAGGTCTGTAGCTGTAAGGCAGCAGTGAGCCAGAGCTGTGTATGTTCAGCTAAAAGCTGCAGAGAACACTGTGGGAATGCACCAATCTGCTGGCATGCATGGTGGGTGCTGTGTACAGGAGCGTGAGGAGCAGCACAGCCCATCCTGCAGCTCCAGCCCTGGGCTGTGCGCTGCCCTTGCTGCAGAGGAGAGAGCCTTGTTTATCTCCTAGGAGATGGAAAAGCAATTTCTACTTCCTGATGAGAAGCTGACAGGCTATTTGACTTAACAAGAGAGGCAGCCGGTGTGATCGGGAAGAGGGAAATTGCATGCCATAACATAGCGATAGAAATGCAATTTATTTTGCATGTGCTATATAGCTTCAGGCATGCATTTTGGAGGGGTGAGAATTCTACACGTGCTGAAATGCCAGTTCTAAATAGCAACAAGAGGTGAATTTGGCTTCCAGACTGTGTCTGTAATCTTGGTCTTATTGCTCCTGCTGTTGATTAGCATGCTTTCATAAACACTCCCAATGTGATTAGCGTGCCTTTATAAACATTCCCAAGGTGCATGTAGGGTGAGGGAACCTGGAGCTCTCCGGCGAGCCGAGTGAGTATGAGCTGCGACCTCAGGACCTGCCTTGTCCCATGGCTACAGGCGTGCCCTGATGTGTGGCCAGGACGGCTGTCCTGCTGCCACCGCTGCCCATCCGTGTCCCCATGCTGAGCCCAGGTGTGCTTCTGACCGGCTGCTCCCTGTGAGCACAGCTGTAGGAGTGACTCACAGGCAAGGCAGCTGAGTGGGGTAATAATGAGCAGGATTGGCTGATATACCTATAAGGCAAATTCTATAAATAGCTGAAAGGGATTGGGCCAGTACTGCCGTGTTTTGGTGTGACTTTGTCTTCCATCATTAGCAGTAGCAATGAGAAGGCAGGGAAGTAACCAATCTGAGAGCCCCATATGGCATTCCGCCTTTCTTGGAGCCTTTTGCTCCTTGCTGCATGCCAGATATTCATTGAACTCCGCGGCAATCCAAGACAAAGGTTTCATTTCCCCCTGCCCAGTCACAGGATAATGTATTTCTCTGTTAGCAGCTGGGTCAGGGCTTGGTTCTGCTCTGACCTTGGTGAGCACAGGTGCAATGAAATGTTTCTTGGAGATTGTGTGTCCTTTTAAAGCCTTTAAGAGGCTGTAATTAATGGAGTTGCTTGGAGACAAGAAGACGTCCTGGGGAGAAAGGAGACCTTCCCAGGGAGGATAAAGAAGGAGCACCTTTTGACTGAGCTTGGTTAGTGTCGGTGCTCACAAATGGTAGTCCCCTTTATAGAGGCTTCTTCTCTGGCTTTCAGATGCTGCATGCTCTTAACATGCAACATTCACTTGTAGTATAGCTCTGTAAAGGTGCTGGTAAGGTTTGTTCATTAAAACTTCATGTTTCAGAGGATAGGGTGCTAAAATATGGATCCAGAACGCAATCTCCTTGTCAAGCAATCAGAGGAAGAAAGCAAAGCAGGATACCAAGCTTGAAGCATTTGCCACACCTGATCAGATGCATCTGCTGTAATAATCCTGGTTGCAGGACAACTGCTCTTTCTGGTGAGCACATCACACCCTGTAAAAATACCCCATATCAGGTGTGAGTTTGAGCAGTGCATTAGCAGCAGGGAGCCTGCCACAGCTTTCATACCCTTCTCTTCAGCAGATGTCACCTTGGTGAAGCCCCAGAAGGCGTGAAGCAGCAGGAGGGATGGCGAGGGGTCCTGCGTCCCTCTGCCTCTGTGCAGCTGTCTGCCCCTGAGCCATACTGCGAGCAGAGCTTGCCAGGCTGCTTTGGGGTCTGCTTTGTGTCCATACGTGGGCCCTGTTTTTCCCTAGCCTGCTGCCTTTGGCCCTGGAGCTACCGAGCTCTGAAGGTGGAAGATCTGTTTTCTGCTGTCGGCATTCAGTAAGGCTTGAGCTGGAGTCCCAAAGGTTCCAGGGTCACTGAGTGTCTCCAGTTTTAGAAATCCAGCCGCAGCTCAGTCAGAATTGATCCGAACTGATTTCCCTTTCAGTTCCTCCTGCTTGCAGCCAGCTCCTGCGGGTTTAGTTCCGCCTTTGTTCCCAGCTGATGGAGCTGGTTGGTGTGCGCTCATGCTAATGTGGCCCGCTCGCCTTCCGGCTGGGGAGGAATTCAGCGTTGGGAGGTGTGTGATCTGGGCTTGGACTTGCCTAGGCACAAATTCGAGTAATGAATTAGTCATCAGCCATGGATTTCATGGCCCTGGGGACACGGATCCTGCGGCTGGTGCAGCCCAGCTGTCAGTCAGGAGCTGCTGATGCAGGAACTTCTCGCAGCCTGAGAAGGTTCCCCCAGTCCTGCTAATATGGGGAAGGGAGGTTGCCAAAGCCTCGAGCTGGTATTTCAGTAGCAGCGTGCATGCTTTACAGTGTGTCCTTAAAGGCTTCGGCCTCTTCACCTGACTCAAATAAAAGTATGCCTTAACTGGGTATTTAGAAACCCAAGGCAGCACGCCCAAATTACAGCAGTTCTGCCATCTTCTGCATGCAAGGTAATTTTACCTAATCCTGTTTTTGTGCTAAGCATGACATGGCAGGGAATACTCCGTCCTCCATCAGTTTTCAATAGTGATCCCAGGGTTATTGAGGTATAGGGGTGATATGGAGCAGGTCTGGGAAGAGGTGCTTCTACTCCATCTTCTTGTCCTTGGCCATCCCTCTGTTTTTTTTTTCCCCTCTTTTGTTAGCATTGCACTGTGGTGTGTGCTTTGTGGTGGCTGGCCTCAAGCATGATGATTATTCTGAGAGGTATGCAAGCTTTACCTATCAAAAATTAGAAATTACAAGTTTGTGTGCTTTTTGTACGTAGCTAGAGCAGTCTCTGTGGGGATAAGGCTAGCATTGACTTATGCATTTTCCCATCATAACTCCCACCTATGCTGATTCTATGGAGAGTGTCTGTTATGGCTCCTGGCCAGCGAGTCAGTTTTTCTGTTGCCTTTGTCGGGCAAACACCACATGCAGCAGCAGATAATGGGTGACTCCCCCTGTAGTGAGGAGTAGTGGCACAAGAAACTCAAGATGATGGCTGCTACTGTGAGATTCTGTATGATTTTATTTGAAGGTGGAATAATGATGCCCAGACTTTGTGCAAGTTGCAGGGTGTCTCACCTGAAATGTTCTGGTTAAAAAACCCCTAAACTATAAATACACATAAAAAGGGTAGACAGGAAGGAGTGTAGACAGTGTCAAACAGCACAGCTGCCTGGAGTTCTCTTGCAAGTATCCATCAGGCCTTGAAGTCTTCATGTGGTTCTGCTGCTATGAAGCAGAAGAAATAAAAACCAAACCTTTCTGATGAAACTGTTTGGCTCAAGGAGGAGAGGATACTTCCACAGTTATGTTCCCATTCTTACGTTTGCTTTTTGCAGGCATTTGGCAAGACGGTGCCAGTGTGTTTTGGACAGCCTGAAAAAGGGGTATTTTGTTGTTCTGTGCTTTCTTAATTGTAAGTTCATTTGCAGAAGTTAGAAACAAGGCAGGGCTTGAAGTTGTACGCTTGGTTGCTTGAGCACTGTGCTGAATACCATTGCTTTATAAATAGCGCCTTCAGGGTTGGCACCTTCTCTGTATGGAAGGTGTCTGAGTCTCATTTGTGGATTTGGATTTGGTCATCATGTTGTCACGCTGTTCTGCTTTTAATCTTTCAAGACACATGCTGGTGAGAGTGCCTAACGCTACAGCCCGCTTCTGGTTTGTATTTAGAGTTCAGCTCTGCCCTGTCGGGAGCAGGCACAGCTGCTGGGTGCTCACGGCTTCTGAACTACGCAATGCTAATTCTGCTTTGGATCACGTTGCTCTGATCTTCATCTGAAAGTTAACTGATCAGATCTTCAGTTTTCCACATCAGAGGGCGGCAGGAGGGTATCTGCATGGAGGACAAGGGCTCAAATGGCCCTGGAAGCCTAAACAAAGTGGGGAGAATGCTGGCTGCCAGCGAGTTTGCTGGGTTTTATCATTTGCTCCTCTAATGCTTTGCTCTTAGTGGGGCTGTTTGTTGGTGGAGAGGAAGGTTGATAGAATCATTAAGGCTGGAGAAGACCTCTAAGGTCATCAGGGCCAACCATCAGCCTGTGCCCACCACTGCCCACATCTCTCAGTGCTGCATCTCCATAGTTCTGGAACACCTCCAGGGACGGTGACCCCACCCTGGGCAGCCTGTGCCACTGCACACCACACTTTCCAAGAAGAAATGTTTCCTAGTACCCAACCTGACCCTCCCTGGTGCAACTTAAGGCCATTACCTCTCATCCTCTTGTTCAGTTGCAAAGACCTTGGCTAGTTCTGGGAGGAGCCCAAAAAGGGCATGCAGCCTGGGTGCTGCAGGGTCTGCCTGTGGGTGCTGGATTCAGTGGGCACCATCCCTTCCTCCAGGACTCTAATAACAAATGGCCTATCTAATTCAGTGTCTGCACATAGATTCAAATATTACAAATATTCTTAATCTCTATTTGAAGAAGCCAGCTCCGTTGCTGGCTGCTTGGTGCTTGCTTTCAGGCTGGAAGGCTTTGGGAAGATGCCTGCTGTCAGAATGTGACTGTTCCACGTGTCTGTGTGCCGAACACAAACAGCTCTGCCGCTGATCAAAGAGGGAGGATTACACTGCTGCCATGAACTAAACGGGCAAGTGGGGATAAGTGGCAGCTCTGCAGCAGGCCTACCTGAGCAGACAGCCTCTTTGTTGTTGATGGGGTAATGTGAATCATTTGTCGGTGTGGTTTTTTGGTTTTGTTGTTAGCAGAGATGTTCTTTGTTCTGTTGGAATATTTATCCTTGCATTTCAAAGCCCCAGCAACTGGGTTACTTGTGATGGAAGGCCATCTTTGGTGTAGCTACATACGCGGTGAAAAGTTCACCTAGCTCTGAGGAGTATAGGGCATCCTTTGGAGTTCTCAGAACACTTTTCATATAGAAAAAAAGAGAGATTTTGATTTGCACACCTGCGTTAATTGTCAGAGCATGCACACACATCCTTTGGTAAGAGGTGAGTTATCTGAGGGTAGCTGTACAAGTTCATCTCTGCACCTAATCCTATGAGTTTTGTTACATCCTAGCACCTTATATCCTGTAACTCTTACAGGCCACTGTTGTATTTAAGATTATATTGCAGGTGTTTTGACTGGGCCTTGTGCCTCTGTAAAAACACCTCCAGAAGATATATTCTAGCTGTGTGTATGGTAAGCAGTTGTAATCAATCTTCCTCACTTCGGGAAAAAAAAAATAGGCTTTGAAGCAAACATTGACCTTTGCCATGTATGGTTTTTACACAATGAATCTGAATTTAAAATGATGTGCAGAAAGGTGATTTGTTTTAGGTTGCCTGTGAACTGTAGCTGAGGCAAGTCCTGATGGTCTCTGACCTGTTAATAATAAATTAAATGAACAGCACAGACTTTGATCTGGTGGTCTCAGAGTTCAATCTGCCAAAGTGCTGCGTGCCCCTGCCCAGAAGCAGGGCTGAAGAAGTGACCCAGCTGCTGCCAGCTGTGCTGCTTCCAGTGTACGGCGAGCTCCTGCTCTTCTTTTGCATGGTTACTCTGTCTCAAATTAGGAAACCAGTTCGAAGTTGAAGTCTTTCCTGTTAAACCAGGAGCAGAAATACGTCAGTGTGTCAACTGCAATCTGTTTCCAGTTATTGCTCCTGTCAAATCGGTTACGTTTGCAATGTACAAGGAGTATTTGTATTATCAGATCACATGTAAAGGCAGATCTTGTTTAGCAGCTCTCTCTTGTTGCTGTACCTTTATTTTCCTCAAACTTTCTCCTTCCTGCACAGCAAGGGATGTTATGGCTGAAGCAGGAGTTAGTGCCTAATTCTGTGAGCAGCAGTTTCTGAGTCTGGCTGTGTCTTACTCTCATGCTCTACAATGGATAGCTAATTTAGAGCCCAGTAACTGAAGATGGCTGTATGTTTCATACGAGTGAAGTGCAAGGGCTTGCGACTGCTAGGGAGAAAAGGAGGGAGGGGAGGAGACAGAATATTGTGGGATGGCATCTGGGTGAAGAGTCTCATTGCATTAAACTGTTTTCTCTCCATGCAGTCATTAAATCTTGTAAAAGTCTTGACTCTTTCTTATGGAGGAGTAAACACAAATAAGCTCGGGGCTTTCACTGCTTTGCCATACATTGCCTACAAATGACATTGTTTTCCTTGGAGCTGTTAGAATGGATCTGTTGGATTGCCTTAGAGGTATCTCAGCTTGCTTGTCTCCTAAGTAAAAGTCTTACATCTTGGAATAACGTTATTTTTGCCTCAGGATAACCTTGGTTGGCTTTATGGTGCCAGTTAAGTTCTGTTAACTGAATGTTTATGGATCCCGTATAAACTTGCTTTGCCCCGAAGAGGTCGGGCCATTGGACCTAGGGGTCTTTTTAGGTCCCTTCCAGCTGAGTATCCTATTCAATTTACTCAGGAATGGCTATTCTGATGCAGAATAGCAGGGGAAAGCCCAGAACATTTGTGTGTGGGGAGGTTTCTGTTGACATTACATTGCTTGGGAGGATGTTACCTCTTCTGGTGGGTCATCTCTTCCTTTTTTTTTTTCCTTTTTCCCCAGAATTTTCTAAAGTGTTCTTGACAGTCTGGATATGACTCAGCATATTGACAACCGCAGGCTTTGGGTTGGGCCAAAGCTGGCAGTTTTGGCTTTTAGCTCATTGTCTGGGAGTGGAAGGTTTTGAAGGGGTACACGTGTGCTGCTGTGCCTTCTCTTAGTAACCATGGACAGTGTGATGGTTCAAAATTCATTGTGCTTTTGTTCGGGGTGAGAAATGTGAACTGCTCTGCTGGTAGGTTCCCAGCGACCTGTAGTTTGTTCTTTTTTTTTATCTACTTTACTCTTCTGTGGTGCTTGCTAAGTCAAGCCACTGTGCTTTTGTTTTCACCGAGCTGCCCTCTTGTAAGCTGTCCTGTGTATTTTTTTTTTTCCCAAAGCGATCCTTTTGGTGTAAGGATGCTCAGCATTGCCTGGAGCGTGGAGCGCTGGGGGTATCCCTGTGCTGAGCTGCTGTGCTGAGCTGGGCCCTTGGGCAGCGTGCTGCCATGCCTTGGAAGGGCTACAGCTCTTGCTTTCCAAGGAGAATCAGTGCATGTTATTTTTAGGGCTTGGCAGGGAGAAAAGTGTGTAAATAATTTTTATGAGTTCCATTCTGCAAATGGCAGCTTTGGGATGCGCAAAAGGTGGACAGACTGTTCTGTGAAAGTGCATTGAGAATAACATTTCAGGAATGTAATTTTTTACGCTTAAACTGTTTAAGATTCCACTTTACGTACTTAAAGCATTTCCTTTTGAAGGTGGTGATGTGCCTTTGATTTGGAGTCCGCTGCCTCCTTCTATCAGCTGTGTGGAATTAATCTTGTGCTCAGACACCAAGTTCTGAAGGATGGAAACAATCTCCTGCTGTTGGGTGTAAGGTGTGCAGGAGCTGTCCCTGCTGCCAGTGGTACTTTGCCTGGGACTTTCGTAAGGGGCTTCTTATTATAAGAATGCTTATCCCATGGAAGAAACTTCACTCATGTAGATTTATTTTCTTTCTATTTCTGCATACCTCATTGGGAATTCACGTAATCCAGCAGAGGTTCTAAGACCCTTAAGGATTTGCAATGTTCGAGTGATTCATTAACTTTTCTAATTATGTGACTGCTAGGACATGTCTGAATGCTTCAGGGCGAATAGTCTGGAGAAAAATACATGGAAACCTGGTGTAAATGCAAGTTTCGCCTTACGTGCATCTGGGAAGCTGTTGTGGCACTCCAGGATTTTAGCCAAAAAAGCAAAATGAGATGGCTAGTCAGCTAATACATGCCTGCTGGGTGCGGGCATCTTTCCCTAGCAGTGACTTGATGGGCTGAAAACCCCACAGCGGGATTTTCCCCCAGGGGTTAATGGCAGAGGATTGGGTTTGTTGATGTTCTGAGTGCTCCTTGCTCTGTGCAAATCAATAGAGGCAGTTTCTTAAAAACTTTTTTCTTTTTTTTTACAGCTACAAAGGCAAAAACCCTTTTTCTGTGAAGGAAACTGAAGCAAGCAGATCTATATTTGCCCCTGATTGATGTGGGCAGCTCCAAGCTGCAGTGCCAGAATGCTGAGCTAGGGTGTGTTCATTTGATTAAATCAAGTACATGGAAGTGGCGGCAAAAGGAGCTGGTTACTTGAAAAAGTGTATTTTTAAAAGCAGTAGACCTGAATATTTCCATTTTAACATTCTGTTTGGGAAGGTACAATGTTCCAGCTGGGTCTGGTAACCACAGAATACCTTAAAGAAAAGGCACAGTTGAGGTATGTTGGACACAGCGCATGTTCTCCAACTGCAGGCAAGAACTGGTTTTCTTGCAGTTCCTTTGGAGAAACAGTCAGACTCATTAAGATGATTAATTACTGCAGTTTTCAGTCATTAATCTTTTGGAGCACCAGTATATATAGTGTGCAGTAAAATCCATTAGTGTGCCGTGGCTCTGTGCTAATAGTTAAATTCTGCTCCTCTTTGTAGTAGTAGTGAGGTAGATGCACATAGATTACAATGGAGTAAAAACAGATTCCATACAAAGGAAAATATTTTATTTGGTGAACAAGATATGCTTGTTCTCTTACCCCTCAGCAGCTGAATGACTTACATGGAGTAGAGCATGCCGTTAGTGCTGTTAAAAGTTATTAAATGGGACTGACGAAGGCATGAAAAGGGGAAGGAGCAAATAGGTGCATCATTCTATACAGTTCTATCTATTCTATACAGGCCCTGTGTCTGGTTGATGATCCATAGGAGAACTCATTTAAAGCTTGTTTATTTAAACTACTTATCATACAGTTCAGCGGCTTTGGAAAATGAGGATGAGGGAGACAGACTCTGTGAGTTTACAGACTTTTTATATGCTAATTTAATGCAATGTACAAACATCTCAAAGGATGAGAAAAGCAGATGATTAACTAGGGGCTGCAAATAGATGTTCAGTTCACATTCAGACATTGCTGTTTCTTGTTTCTGAACTGATGCACAGATGTATATGGCTATGTGTACGCGTGGTACAGTGGTTTAGAGTAGGTAGTGCATGTCTCTTGCCTGGGGACAAATGATCCTATTTGATGTGGGAAGGATGAATTGTTTTCCAATCATAGAGGCGTCTCGTGGTGTTTACACAAGCAGAGTCAAGGTTTCAGATAAATCACGGGTTTCATGTGAGTGTGATTTGAGTGACTCCAGTGCAATGGAAATAAGCGCTCAACCGGACTTGCTAACTTCTAGGCTGTATTTCAGAACCTTGTGGAAATGCTGAGGAAAGCAGTGTTCAGAGAAATTCTACACAACCTGAATACCTGTTTTGAAATATGAAATACCTAAAAAGATAGACAGCACCTGAGCTTTAGGAAGAATAAGGTGAGGTTTAAGATGACTGCAATGACTAAAACGTCGGCTGAAGGCTCATCTCCAGATCCAGAGTGGGAGATAAAATGCAGCTACAGAGATAAATATGTGATTATTCTCTCATTCCCACTTGTATCACAAGTGATTATTTACATCTTAGAAATTGATGTTTCTAACTTAAGTCTTCAGGGTATTCCTGACGCTGCTCTTCAGCTGATTGTAGAAACTAATTGGGAGGGAGAAATTTACGGCTACAATTAACTCACAACATCGGTGTGTTTTCATTCGAGTCAGTCGAGACAGAGGTTGACCTGCTCTATGTGAACTCGTAATTCAGATCTCAAAGAACAAGAAGCAAAACCTCACAGTTTTAACATCTGTTTTAGAGAAAAAAGGAGATGAATAATGGCTACGTTAACTTCTTAAAATCCTGTGCTACAGGAAGAGTGTTTAGAAAGATGTTTATTTAGAGTGTGCAGTAGCGGTGATATTCTTCTTAGGGTGACAGCAAAGCTCCGAGTTGTTTCAGGGCTCGGTATGTCTCCTCTGGTTGAAGCACTGTTGGTGTTGTGTATCCTGGGCTATGGAGCTGGACATCCCTGGGGGCAGTGGGTTCCTTCCATAGCGATGATCCTGATTCTGCAGTACGATGCCTTTGAATCTCTCTGATGTTCCTTTGGATGCTTTTGGTAGCTCTAACTTTCAGAAAACTTTTTTTGAAACTTCTTCGCTCAGTTCCAGCTTCAATGGGTATGGAATTGAATACCCTTTGTTGAGTGTAAGGCGTCTGTTATCTGTTTTGGCAGCCTTCAGTTTGCAGCATTCAAAGAAAAACGCTTCCCTCAGTGCTGCAGGTTTTCTTCTTTTGCTTTAACGTCTTCAAACAACTTAATTTTGTGGAGTTTGTCCATTTCCCAAAGTTTCTTATCTCTGCCATCCAGGCTTGAGGATTCGCGTGCGGATCGAATATTTGGGGGTTTGGGAGGGAGAGGTTTGGAGGTAGGAGGCAGCGTTATCTCATTTATTGGTTACTTCTGCATTTCTGTCATTTAATTTTGCTTGCACAATCAAACAGCTTAAAATGAGGTCCATTTGGAATTGGCTGAATTGTGGAAAATGACTTCTGCGCTGTCACAAACGATGGCTGCTTGAATGTGGTCAGAAGAGCGGTGCTTGTGCTGGTGACATGGGTTGGTAGAGCTGGGCCTCGTGTCTCTTTGGGGTTGCTGAGGTCTGGGCAAGACTTCCACCGCTTTCAGCTGTGGTGGCTGTATGGAGGTCCCCTAATGCACAAGGCAGGGTTGGGCATTGTTTTACCACCATCCCCATGTAGGGATGATGCGTGCTTCCACATGCATGCTGAGCTGCATTAAACTGCTTTAATCTTGTAAATTGACTTATTCTTCACTCACTCAGAGGAGCTTGTTCAGAGCTTTTAGGCTGCTAACGCCGTAAGTACAGCAGAACGCCTACAAGCCAATTACAGAAAGCAGTGACTTGAGGAAGGGGAACTTTGGAATTAGCCCTTCTGATAGAAAGCAGCGCAGAGCACATCAATGCCCCAGTGCTTTGCTAGCTTTGCTTGGTGCTGGTGAGTGCAGGCCAGCTGGCAATGAGGAGCTTTTTGTGGCCGCACTTGCAGCCCAAGTGAGATATTTGAGACTAATAAGCAATGTTACCCTTGAGAAAAAGGATGTCAAGTCTTTTCCCTTGGGCTGTCTCCAGACCTCCATCAAACAATGGTGCTTCAGTTAGGGCTGTGGGCAGGTTCTGGCAGGAGCACTCAGGAGTGCTGTGGCGGTGCTGAGCTGCTGCAGACTGCTCACCTGGCTTATGAATCAAGGGGGAAAAGGAAAAAGCAGAGGAAAGGCTTTGTGTAATATTTAAAATAATAATAGTAATAACGGTTTGTTTTCTGTAAAAGTGTTACTTGAGGAATGCATCGACACTTTCAGGCTAGAAAAATGTGGGGTTTTTCTCCACTATGCATGGGTGCAACCAAAGGGACTTCGTTCATGCTTGGAAAACGTGACTTGAATTAGCAGCAGAGCATAAGAACCTCCTGCTGGAGATGTGGCTTTCTGAGAGTTGATCGTGTGAGAGTATTTTGTGAGAAAACAACGTAACTGCTCACTTTGTGCTAGCAATTAGGCCATCTTTCACTAAAGGCTGGGTTTATAAAAAAAAGGGAAGAGAAAATCAAGAATAAATTGGCGAGTATGCCACACACTTGTGTCTTAACTCCAGCTTTATATTTAGAATTGAGTTTTAAATACAAATTCCTTTTGTTTTTAGGTTTGGGCCATATGTGCTGCTGTCTCTATAAAATGCAAGCGAAGCTAATTAACTACAAATGAAACACCAGACTGCTTTGGGTAGGGGTTATCGCGCACGGTCTCGATGGAGTGATGCTCGTGATTATCCTCTCCCATGACCAACTTCTGAGCGGATGGTCTGGTTCCATCAGAAGACCTTGGTATTACTGAGTTCCTACAGAATTTCGTAGGAAGAGGCAGTGCTCATTGCTGGGTATGGGAGAAAGCTGAGGTGAGCCGTGGCAGCTCTGGGAGGCGAGTTTGATTTACTGTGTTGTGGTGCTGAGGGAGATAATAGATACCAGTGTGGAGCTCGCTTCCATTACTGTTATTTTTGCTGCCAATGTATCAACATGTTAGCAAATATCTGCATAAATAAGGGGGTATGATATGTCCTGAAAGCATTGCTGGAGTTTCCAATTCCACTTCTGCATTGTTGTTGTTACTCACATAGCCAGTAAGCTGAGCACCAGCAGGATCATCCTGCTGGAGATGGATTACCTCTGTGAAATGCTATAGAGCCAAGGAATTAATTTATTTCTGAGATATTTGGGCTGTCCAGGGTTGCCAACCATATACCGAAAGAGGAATATTTAGTCCCAGATCTGGTGCAGGTAGGCAGATGCACAGGCTGGGAGCATGAGAGCGTGTTGGTGATTATTTGGTGTAGTTTGAAGCACAAGGAACTTTCTAAATCTTGCAAACTAAATTTGATTCCTACATAGAAATTAGAAGCCTTCAGAAGTTGGAATGTGTTCTTAAGACAACTTTCATCTTATTTTAGACGAACGTCTCATTAGGTCACTCCTCTTTCTGTTCTGAAGCTCGCACTGCCACAACATCATAATTAAATGGGATTCATTTTCTAATTTTAACATATATTGTTTGATGGTTGTTTTGTTTTGTTGGTTTTTTTTTTTAAGACAATGTACTGGAACAGCTTAACTTAGAATGGTAAGAAAAAGATTGCTCTTCACCAATGAATAGAAGGAATTGTACCAATACTTATTCCGTTTCTATAGCTGATAATTTGTTTCGAGTTCGTCTGTGGGTGATCAGCCATGCCTGTCTTCTAGTTAAGGAAAGCCTCTGATGTGATCCCCAGTTGATCACCGTGATCTTTTGAGGCTTCATAGCTGCTGAGATAATGGGGATTTATCCTTTTTATTACAGTGTTAGTAGTGATGGGTTTTTAGCATATATTGAATATTGTACAAGATGCTAAAATTCAATAACTCTTTATATGAGACCTCTCTATTTAGGTTGATCAGTGGGATTGGGTGGATGATGCAAGATAATCTGGAATATATCTGGTTTTCCATCAAAAAAGATTATTTGGAAATTGAACTTTCCTAGGCTACGGTATCTGAACAGTTGCATTTTCATGGTCAGAAAGAGGATCTTTCTGAAAAACCAAGAACCCAATGTGCCAAATACAGTTGAAATGCAAAAGTGTCTTTGCTGTAGTGATCCCTCCTGTAGGTAGGGGTCATACTGATTTTAATTCTGAAGGAAAAGGAATGGGAAGGGGAGACGAATTTACTGGTAGCTAGTCCTTAACTACTGGGACTCCTGGGCACTTGAGCCTTCAGTATCATTGTTAGCTTGTCTTCAGATCTGCCTGCTGCCAAGTTGCAGGGCACCTAGCTTACTAATTACTGCGTTGATTGATTCCTAGCAGCTAAAATAGCTGAAGCAGCCTGATCAGCAGGAAAATAGGTTGTTGAACTTGAGATTTGCTGCAGCACTGAGCGTTGATGTGTCATTATCTACAGCTGCCTCCATTTCTTTAAGGAGATACGACTAGTGATATAAAGTGCATTATGTGTTAATGATGATTGCCTGATTAGATTTGACTTCATCGAAAGGATATCTTGGAGAAATGTGTATGATGAAGATTTTTTTTTCTGGAAAAAAAAAAAAACAAAACAACTATTTGCCTGTATGGAATTTTATAATTTATTTCTACAAGCTTGTCTTTCTTGAGTATAACACTGACATTTTATACAGTTCTCAACTTTATAAAATTGAATCTGGGCTATTCTTCAAAGTGAGCAGTTGCTTTCCCTGTAGCTGTTCTGAAGAGGTCTCTGGACTAGAGAATGAAGGCATTTTCTAGGATGCCTGTAGCATGACCTGAAGTCTTTTGTTTTCCCTATTCGCTTCTTCTTCAAGGTTTTCACTATTCTTAATTCCCTTGTTCCAACCTTACAAACGCTTTCGCAGAATAAAAAGCACCAGTGTTTTACAAGGGGAATCCTTTAAATAGAGAGCTGGCACAGATGAGTGAGCATCACCCAGATTTGTCTCCTGCTTTCATGTGCTTTCCTGCTGGGTCACTGGAGCCTGACCTCGTTTATGCTGGCCACTCATGCTCTTAGAAGGCTAACTGGAGGAATTGGAGGCAGCAGAGCTGGTAGGACTTGAGAATGAAATCAGCTTTGGGGACGTCTTTGTGCCCTTCTTTGGAATTTCTCATTAGGTATAAAATCGTTGTAGCAGTTACTCAGACTTGCATGTTCCAGGCAAGATCTTGACCTTTTGTTGGATTCCATCAGTATATCTTGATTTAATGAAGTTCTTGTTCCCTCTGCCTGGGAATGTCCAAGCATGATGCCGAGAAACTCTCAAGAGTTTGATTATTGTTAGCCCTTAGAAGCTGATGCCCTCGGGTACTTGTGTCAGGAATTCCAGGCTGAGTGAACGGGAGCAGGCACCATTGCTTGGGTACTCAAGCAAGGTTGCTTCTCTACGCTGGCGTGGCCGTTAGCATTTGGACATCTCTGGCCCTTAATGTTGTTGTCTGGTCTTTGGTGCAAACTTCAAAACTTCAGCTGCTCAGTTTGTCCACCTAAAGTCTCCCACCTAGCAATTTAGCTTCACTTAATTGGTAGAATAGAGTAAATCTTCTCTATATTCGGCTCCTGTTTATTTACTTTAATTATAGTAAATTTTGTCAGAAATAAAATGCTGCTGTGCTTCATGTTATAAAGCTTATCATAGTGAACTTCATGTTCTTCTGTGGATATAAATCGTGGTTCCCTGTGTCAGCCATGAGGTTGAGTGCAGTCTACTGAGCTCTACCCCTGTGTTAGGGCTGGCAATGGGGACCAGCATGGTTGTGCCCAGAGAGCTGGCTACAAAGGGGCTCTTGTCTGCAAGAACCATAGAATGGCTTAGGTTGGAAGGGACCTTAAAGATCACTGAGCCCCACCCCTGCCATGGGCTGGCTACCCCTCAGCTCAGGCTGCCCAGGGTCCATCCATGGCCTGGGGCACCTCCAGGGATGGGGCATGCACAGCTCTGGACAGCAGTGCCAGCACCTCACCACTCTGAGTGAAGAATTTCCCCCTAACATCTCACCTCAATCTCTCCTTTTTCAGTTTAAAACTGTCCTATGTCCTATTGCAGTCAGACTCTTCATCTTTTTTATAAGCTCCCTTTATGTACTGAAAGGTCACAATGAGGTCTCCGTAGGGATGACTATTGTTAGCATTTGTGATAGCTTCTGTGAGATGCCTATATGAACTGTTGTCTTTCTGAGCCTAGATCTATGGACTGTAGCCAACCAGTGCTGTTCTCCACGTGCTCATCTGCCTTGTGACTTAAGCCCTTGTTGTTTGACATAAGGGTATCTTTAGCTCTTTAAGGAGTCCTTAGCCATCACTGTTGTGGAGACAGGCCTCCTTCTGGACCTGTCTTTGATACCCTTTGTAGAGGATAGGGATTGCTGTCTTCATTTCAGTGTCTTTCTTTACTGACAGCTCCAGTCAGCTTGTTGCTCTACTTGTGCATGCTGTGTGCTTTCAATCACAGAATCCCAACATGTCTCATATTGGACGGGATGCACAAGGATCACTGAGTCCAACTCCTGGCTCTGCATGGGACCATCCAGAATTCAAACCCTTTGTTCTACAGCTTTATGAACTCTGGCAGCCTGGGGCCATGACTGCTGCCCTGGGAAGCCTGTTGCAGTGCTTGACCACCTTTTCCCAGACCCTTTTCCTAATGCCCAACCATCATGGTAATATTATGTCTTATTGTTCTAACTGCACTGAGTGAGTTAGGGATTCAGTGTTCAGTGCTGCACTAGGGGAAAAGTGGGGTAGAAGGCTTTAAAAAGGAAATGTTCAGCCATTAAGTATTAGAGGAGAGGTGGGTTGTGGCCCTGGTGAGAAATTTGCTGCTTCTTTTGCGTATCATTGCAGTGCTATGCACACAGCTCCTTGGGAGACTCCGGGTTTTTCCTCCTTGGTAAGCCCAGAACAGCTGTGTCCTTGGAGCACACATGGAAGAGATGTCCCTAAAGCTTTTACATTTCCAGTCCAGCAACAGGAAAATATGACTGCAAAAAAGGAACTCTCAAGTCTGAGCTTAGTGAATCTGGAGAGCTCGAGAGGCAGGCAAAACAAGGGCAAGGATTTGGCTCTGGGTTGGTGCTGGCAGCAGCGCACAGCTTTTCTGCTGTCCTTCAGCTGTCCTTTGTGGGCAGCTTTGAGGTGTGGATGGAAAAGCAACGTCTCACTTCTCATTTTTAAACTATTTCCCCATGACCATTGAATCAAGCGCTGTGCAGCCTTGAGTCACTGAGCCTTATTCACTGTGGAATTTACTGAGACAAACAGCTACGACATGCTGCTGTTATTTATAACGTTATCTCATTGTCTGTGGGTTACATGATGCTGCGTGGTATGAGGGCTTGGAGGGGAGACCCTCTGCAGTGTGCAGCATTTCAAAGCTTTTTCATTGCACTGTCCATGTCATTGATGAAGATATTGAAGAGTATCATCCCAGCACTTGACCCCTCTGGGACACCTCTCATCACCAATCTCCATCCAGACACGGAGCCGTTGACTGCTGCTCTCTGGACTCAGTCCTGCAGCCAGTTTTTCGTCCATCGAACAGTCCATCAGATCCTTATCTTTCCAATTTGGATAGAGGGATGTTGTGGGGTACCGTGTCAAAGGCCTTACTGAAGTTGAGTTAGATGACATCCGTGGCTCTTCCCTTGTCCATTGATACAGTGACACCATCATATAAGGCCACTAGGTTGGTCAAGCAGGATTTGCCCTTGGTGAAGCCATGCTGGTTCTCACATATCACCTCCTTTCTGAAATATCTGACTGGTGATTTTCTTAGGAGCTTACTTTACATGAGGGGCCACTAGTTAAAGTCTCCTTTTGACCTGGAAAAGTTGACTTCTCCAAAAAATGAGTTGTGTAGCTGTAAACATGCCCATGGCCGGGGTATCCCATCGGTGTTGCTGCAGCTGTCACTGGGACCTTTTCTCAAAGCAGATGTGAAATTGATACCTACAAGATGTCTTCAGCTCAGAAGAAAACAAAGCTTATTTCTGGATCTCAGCCTTTTGAATTGGCTCCAGAATGCCCGAAGGAGTTGGGAGCGGGGAATTCCCTGCCAACTCTTGGTAAGTTTTACTGGAAAATGAAACAGGAGAAATACTATAAGGAAGCAGTCTGCCTTCAGCTAGCAAGCATGACTGACTTATGTCAGCGTGACATTATTTTCCAAGTATTGTCCCCCCCCCTAAAAAGAGTCAGAATGTGATAGGAGTAGTGGAAGGCCAGCTTCAAAAACAGGGAAATGCCTTCAAAGAATCCTCTCATTGGAAAACAATGAAAGAATAAATAGTTTTGTTTGGTTATAGTTCTAGAAAAATGCAGGCTTCATTTGTGAAGACATAGAGACTATATTTAGCCATTCCAACAATCAAAACAATTAATGCTATAAAGGGAAGAGATTTTAACTCTGACTTCAGATGTAAAAATTTGCAGTCGGTAATCTGAGAGGAGAAGATAAGGGTGTTTGAAAGGCATGTCAGGGGGAAGGAGGATGTAATATAATATCAGACAACAGTTTGTGGTGTGGTGGGTGGCTTTGTGAAGGAGGGCGGGCAGCCCTGCGAGCAGCTGGCTGCTGGCCTTTGCAGCCAGCTTGAGCTAAGCACTAGTGACAAATATCTTCCCCATAGATTGTTTGTCCACCTGGATGCTTACAGGACAGTGATCTGCTGGGACAGCAGTCTTGTTGCAGTTGACAACAAGATCATTTCACCCTTGAAAAGCACGTTAAGTGCTCGGATTTCTTTGACAGTAGAGAGCCATGTTAATGCCCTGGCTTTCTCACTTTGCTTTTGTTTTTGCAAGCAAAATGTGAAAGCATTCGCTAAACTATTCTTGCATCAATCCATAAGGGGAAGGTGGCTGGGAAATGTATAATGGCAGCTGGATTCCATACACAAATAGCTCATGAGGTTGAAGTTTGCGTGGGTTGAATTTGCAGCTTATTGGCTGGGGTTTTTTTTTGATGTCTCTTTTGTTAGGGAGCCTGCTGTCATCTCCCTGGAAACTGAAATAGAGCAGCAGTCAGAGAAGTAGGAGAGGAGCAGGTTTGAAGAAAAAGAAAAGTGGGGGATGGAGACACTACCTGCCCATGTAGCATGGGTACACCTGAAGGAAAAAGTTGGTTTTCTGAGTTAATATATATATATTTACAGTAACCAAACTCTTTCTAGCAAACTTCTTTTGTGCTGAAGAGGTGAGCCATTGCCACAGTGCTTTTTCAGCTCTGAGATCATGGTGGTGAAGCTACGTACCTTGAGCTGGCTCACCATGCAGTCCTGCCTTGCCTTTGTGCAGAAGAGCCTCTGCCATGTGCTTCAGGTCCTCCTGGTCCTCTCCGTGTGCCGCAGAAGCTTAGCGACAGGTCTAGGCTTACTGCTTTTGAGACACGAAAATGCATGTGCAGTGCTATGTTGGTGATTTGAGTGATATATTTTTAATAACTCTGAGTGCTGTTGTTTCTATGTGCCAGGCTAAGCTGTTTCAGAAAAGACCAGGACTCCCTGTGGAAGTACAGTGGTAGGAGGGAGGATGCTATGACTTTGTAATGAGTAAGCACTGTGGGTTTGTGCAGCATGTTCAAGGTGTGCGTGTGTATGCACAGCCCATGACTAATTAACAAAATCCCCGTTTCATTTTCCTTTGATTGATTAAATGTGAGGATTCAAAGTGGGTTTGGCATTGTCTGCTTTCTTTCTGTTAATTTTTCTTTTCTTTTGACAATTAAACTGAACTTTATGCAAGTCGTCTCTCGCATCCCCGTGACAGAACGAAATGTTGCTGTAAGAGCTACCCAACTGTGGGAATGAAGATCAAGAAACAACATCAACTTTCTTGCATGTTATTTTCACAGCTTTGCCTGATGTTCTATCAAGGACAGCATCCTCAAATGGTTGAATGAGACCTCTTCAGGCTGACAGTGCATGAGGAAGATGGATATAAAATAAGCCGTTCTTTGTATATCTGCAGCCAGACTTTTTTTTTTTGACTGACAGTATTTAGTATCACGTTCTTTGCATTTCCTTTTTGGTGTTGTGTGCTGCATGTATGAACCATGTGGTGCAGCGTGGGAACGCGGATGTACCTGCATTTTGGTCTCCATGCGCAGCCCTTTATTTTGTACCTGGAGCATACAGAGCAGGTGCAGTGGCTGGGAGGAGGGGGCTGTTCTCAGTGTTCTGATTTAGCAGAGACCTTCTGCTCACTGCTGTAGTCAGAAGAGGAGAGAGGGGCTCGAGCTGGTGAAAACAAGGACTGCCGTGCCCAGCCCATCATCTCCCCTCCAGCTCAGATGCTGGCTTGCTGGAGGTGAAAGAAAACCTTATGTTGTGAAAGCAAGGCTGGTAGGAAAGCTGCTATCTGCTTACCAGCCCAGCTGTGTGCAGTGCTGGTGCTGCCGTTCCCTGCCAGCTTTTCCCACTTCAAAGGGCTGAGAGCAAAGCAGTAAGGAGCACAGAGGAGGGCAGTAAAGATGAATGACTGGCTTCTGTGTTACGAGTGATTGAGCTGATTAGAGCTATTTAGCCTTGAATAATCTCTGATAGAGGTCTACCTGATTAAATAGGTGAACAGCTCACTTTTCCTGCCAAGACAGGAACTAGGGGATATCAAATGGAAGCAGTAGATGCCGAATTCAAAGTGAAAGGAGATGTAACTCACTTGGCACAGGTCTGGAGGTGCTGGGAGTTTGAGAGCTGAACACAGGATTCCACACACTGCATAGGAGGCAAATATACTTAAGCTCCAAACAGAGTCAGGAAGCCCCTAAACCACAAACATGTTCTTCAGGAGAGGTTATTTAGGGGAAGTTTCACCACACAGTTGTCTTTTCTTTGCATTCTCCCCTGGTTAATCATACTGGGTGATTATGGGGAAGGACTGCTGGGCTAACCTGCCTTTTGGCCTCACTTGGTGTGGCTCTTTTCATGTACAGCTGGCAAAAGGAACCTAATTTTCATGAGCAAAACTGCTTTGGCAGTTCTTTTCTATGAGATTTATAACTGTTTATTGCCTAGTGACTTGTAGCAGCATTTAGTCCATTGTTTTGGTGGCTTTGCTAGTACACCTACTGCTGTACGAGGGCATGTGTGCACTGTAAGTTTACCATGTGAATAGTGCCCTGGCAATACACCCCCTGAAGATCTCCCTTTTTACACATATTTGTTTATCTTCATTTTCCATCTCAAAAATAAGTTGAACTGCATCTGCTTGTTAAAACAAAAAAATGTGGAGTCTGATCTTGTATAGAGTTATTGGAAATTATTAATGAAAAGAGTGGGACCTTTCCACCCTCTCTGCTGGCTTTAATTTTACCAGGAGATGGGGGGCAGGTGTCAGTCCCTGCTTCTGTGAGCAGTGCATTAATTTTATCCTGACTATGGGAAAAGCAACCGAGTGGCATAAAAGCATAGGATCGTCTGCAGACACGGTGATGCTGACTGTGGGATGGCTTGCAGTCCTTGCAGTCTGCATTTAGTGTGCTTTCTGAAATCCCAGGCTGGAAATCCCTTCTTTATAAAGATATGCCACTGTTACGGACCCTTATCCACGCTTTACAATGGTTATTTCTTAAGAGGATTACGTATCTTTGTATCATCTGTACTGAAAAGAATATCAAGCATGTGTCCCAGGGTTTTGTTGTTTCCTGAGCTTTGTAAATATTGTTAAGAAATAAAATGCACTGGTTTACCAAAACAAATCCTAATACTTTAGGAGATAATAAGCGCTATTGGAGGTTATTTGCTCCTGAAGATGGGTGAGTTACCTTGCAGCATCTGGTGGGCTGCTGTCCAGCACACACAGTGGGGTGGGATGCTGCCTTGGTTGTTTAAAAGCTCATTAAAATTGCATCTCCCATGCTGTGGTTCTGTCCTTACCCCCTCCAGCTAGCTGTCCGGGCTTCTGTGAGCAAGCCAGAATTGATCACAGCAATTAGCTGAGCCCAGGGGAGATTTCTAAATGTTAATGTGTATAGTTGTTCAGGTTTGTTTTTTTTGCTGTTAGCTCGTGTGTTACTGCTAGTGATGGGTGCTTCCTCACTTTGATGCATTAATTCTTCTCCTCTATCTTTAACAACTATCTGTAGACTGTTCTGTAGACAATGGAATCATGGAATCATAGAATGGCTTGGGTTGGAAGGGACCTCGAGGATCATGAAACTCCAACCCCCCCTGTCACAGGCAGGGCTACCAACCTCCATATCTAATTCTAGACCAGACTGCCCAGGGCCCCATCCAACCTGGCCTTGATCACCTCCAGGGACAGAGCATCCTCAGCCTCTCTTGGCAGCCTGAGCGGGCCAGTTTAGTTTTGCATTTCTGACTCAAAACTAAACTGGTGATATTTCCACTAGTGGTAAGCTACTGCTTGCTTTTTTTTCCTTCCCCTGAACTGTGTGCATCTACACAAAAGACACATTAAATGTCACTTGCCAGCTTTCTAATACTTGAGTGGTTGTATGCTCAGAAAAAAGAGAAATGTCATTCAACAAAGTAAAACTGCAGAAATGCATGAAGAAATCTGGTGGTTTGTGGCTGCGTGCAGGGAAAATAAGTCTGTAAGCTGAGAGAAATGGGCCTAAAAACTCCAGCCTGGCACAGACTTGTAAAGGAGTCATGTTGGTAGAGCTGTTTCGTGGTCATAATTTCATTTAACTTTTTGTACCTTGAAGCAAATCCAATAAAAAGAAAAAATGCAAAGATTTGGTCAAGAGGCAGTGGGAAACTCTTCTGAACCTTAAAATTATGATTGATGACATAGTAGCAAGTAGCTCCTCCGCTCTTGGAAAGTGTTGGTCTTTTTTCCTGGGGAAGAAGCACTTGAAACCTTCTGGTGTTTGTATTGTGAATGGTTTTCTGTTTCTTAACTAGAGCTCAGCAATAACCCCGGTTCTGAAGAAATGGAATCCCAACAGTAAGTTGTGGCTGAACAGCTGAAAATCTGAACTGATGTGGTGGTTCTGTACTGCTGACCCAATGTGGCAGCTCTGATCACAACAATTACATCTCATTTTGTGAACGTGGTGCTCGCTGTGAAAAAGGGGATAGAACAAATTAAACCTTTGGTATTTTAGTCTGGAGGATGTAATGGCACAGTGCTGTCATTATGTGTTCAAACAGTTCCTCCCCTTGAGTATCACAAATAAGCCCATCTTACCTGAGGCTAATTGGAGTATTTTCCTGTAAGGCATTAAAGCTCTTAACCGTTTCTGATATCGGTAAAATATCACTTCATGTCTTTTGCAAATCTAAACACGCAGGGACATCCCGCACCAAATTTTCTGTTTCAGGAAAATACTGAAGCAGCTTGGTGCATTCCCAGTTGGCACCTGTCCCCCCAGGGCTCGCTGTTAGCTAGTTTGCTGGACTGTTGTATAGCTAGTCTGTGGATATCCAGGGTTTAATCCTTTCTGCTTCTATAGCCAGACCCTTTTTTACATTGTTTGTATAGAAAGAAATGTGGAATACACTCAGTGCCTAGTTTTTTGGGCTTTTTGAAGGGGTTGTGTCCCTGCAATGTGAGAGCAGATATTTCAGCTGGTGAGCACTGCTTTTATCTTTTCTCTCTACGTTTTCAAGGCACCCCTGGTCCTGCACTCAGCCCCTCATGTGGTGCTGCGGGTGGCATGGTCAGGAGGAGCCCCTGCTCGTGCTGCCCCATGATGCATTCCAGGGCTGAATTCCGGTGGAAAGGTCTCTGTGTGCAAACAGACTTGTGCCTCCTATTCCCTTCTCAGTATTCAGCAGGCGTCCTGCGTGCGTGCCAGCCCTTCTTTGGAGGTTAGAGAAGAGCAAGGCTTAATGAAACTCTCAGAAGTCAGAGTGACCGTGTTAAAGGCCACACTAATAGCAGGGGAGGAGGTGGTGGTGACCCCTGAGTTCTCAGCAGGACCTTGTCCTTACCTCGCCTCTTGTACCTGAGGATTTATTTCATACTCATGTTCACTTCCCCCTCTCTCCACTCCAGATGAATCCTGGTATTTTGACTCAGAACCTGGGTTGTCCTTCTACTTGCATACACTTACAAATTCCTTGCTCTGTTTGTGCTATCTGTGATGTGAATACCACTTCCTCTGTTGCTACAACATCGAGACTATAAAAAGTACTCTGAAAGCATCAGAAACATTTTCTAGAATATACTTAATTAAACCCATAGTTTCCAGTGTGCCTCAAACACGCATATAGTTCCAACTCATGACACTGTGATAATAAGATGACAGTTTTAAAATGTGGTGCTTTGGCTAAACCTTCTCATCTTCTTTTTTTCGTTCCGGGGGCTCTGGATGCTACAGCCTTCATATGGTAGATGAGTTCCTTGGCAATTTGCTCTGCTGGCAGTCTACACCCATCAACCATTGAAAAGCTGGGCATTTATGTTCAGTTCCTGTAGCCTTGTTGTCCCTTGTCACCACAATGGGGTAAATGGTTCTTGTTTTTTACAAATTCTCAAGACCCTAATGTAATTCTTGCTTGGAGATGCCTTGCCATCAGTGAGGCCTTCAACATCTGTTTCTGTCTCCTCCTCATGCAAGTAGAATCCCATTTTTCTCTGGAACTGAAGAGCTTCTCATTACTCGAGGACTCAGAGGTGACTGATGGAAGGGCCTTGGTTCTGATGGTGGAGCTGTGGAGCAATTCCTCTGCTGTTGGGAACAGATCGAGGTCCTGGAGCTGGAGCCATGTGCTACATGGTCTGAAAGTCCCCCCAGCAGCTCAGCTCATTGTGTGGGGGCAAGAGAAGCACCAAAAATGCACAACATGAGGATTTCTTTGGGATTGGCAGCTGTCAAACCTCTCGCAGAAGAGGTTTGGGACCAATGAGCATGGAAGCGATTACAGCTTTCCTTAAGCTCTGAGGCCTTTGTCATTTCATTTCCCTCCCGTGGGCCACAGGATTAGTTTGTTAGCAAACGTATTACTGCTCAACTTGCTGTTTGCAAAAACGACAGCAAGACCTGAGCCTATGTATCCTCCTGTAGCAGAAATGCTAAGTCATGGCTTGAAGCAGTGATGGAGTACCTGGTAGGAAGGCGGGGCCAACCTAGGGAAGCTCAGGTGTATGCAATGCACCTGAGTGACCGGAAGGGATGGAGCCAGGATCCACTCCTCATTTAAGGGTTGGCAGTGGAGGTGAGGGTATCTTGCTGGAGATCCCTGCCTACCTGAGGTCTTCCAGAGGGTAAGCGAGTTTTCTTCCTTTGTTTCTGCATCTGCAGCTTCTACATTTGGGCTTGTTCTCATTTGCTGCAGCCTAGAATTTTTCTACCCTGCTATTACTGCTGTACTGTCCATCATGTTACAGCATCACACCTTCCTTCCCCTGGTGACTGTAGCCAGTGAAATCTGTGCCCTGCAGGAGCTGAATGGCCCCAGCTGGTGCTGGCAGTGACTTGCATGGTGCAAGTCAACATGCCCTGCTCCAGCTCATCTTTCTTGCAAGGAGGAGCAGCCCCTTGCCTCTGGCATGCTGCTCAGAGTGAGGTGCTGTTTTAAGCCTGGGTACTATAAATGTCGGCTTGGGATAATAACATATTTCATGATTGTGATCATTCAGCTAGATAATTACTTGAAAATATTGGGGGTGGGGGCAGTATTTATTTCTGTAAATTGAAGCAATTAGATTGCAACCTTCTGCTTGGCTTTGTAAATGTGTTGGTGAAGCTCTTCCATCCTGTGGATACGCAGCTATGTGAGCCTGGCCTGGTGGGTGCCCTGCATTTGGCTCTGGGCAAACCACGGTGACCTTGTTCTTACCAGAAGCTCTGTCTCCATACAAGTGGGTTTTATTTCTTTCAAGCATTGTGCTGGCTTTTTTTTTCTTTAACGCTGCGGATTAAACATCCTTAATCATTAATGATTCTGATTCAAAACGTTTGGCATAGATTTTCGAGCTACAAGTTTTGATCCTAAATGAAGCATTTTTTCTTCCCCTGTGGTATTCCCATCTTTGGATAAGATGCTTTGAAGTCAAGCAAATGCAGTTTAACTTAGAAAACAGCAGTGATGTACTGTTTATGACTGCAGTGTTTCTCTAAGTTCTTTTTTGACGAAACAGAATGACTTTTTTTCTGCAGATACTACAGTATGTAAAAAAAAATGCTACTGTGGAAGGGAGATCAGTTGAAAAAGTCAAGTATTAATTTTTCATTTCTGCTGTATCTTTGAGACCTCTCCAATGATACCTTTTTCTTCTCTTTCATCCTATTAAGAAAAGTCATAGACCATGAGGATGTCCCTTTTTCGAACCTTGATATGAAGACATTTCTTCTCAGCAGGGTAAAACCAGAGTACAACCTACATAAACATTGCTCCAATTAGCTTTCTTTGACATAACTAAGAAGCCAGTGAATAATCTGTCCAGCCTCTAGGAATGGCTTACATTTGTTTTACTTTCAGATTTGTGTCATTTCCAGTGATGAAAGTTGTCTCCATACTCTCCCATTGTGTGGTTGCAGGCAGCTTTAGGACTTGGCCATGCACCTTCTTCAGACTGAACAAACCCAGCCTTCCTTGTCTCTCTCAGCTCTGTTATCTTTGGCACTTCTGTAGGAGATGCAGATGATCTGGAGGACTTTTTGCTTTTCAGCTGCTTCTTTGCTTTTCAAGGTGAAAGGGAATATCCACTGGAACAGCACCAATTGGCAAAGGGCTGCTGAGGCTTTCTTGCTTGTTGCAGACTACAAGTCTGGACAGCCTTTGTTTGCAGACAGTGCATGCCTTGTGTCAGGCTTGACTTGTTTGTAAACAATTCCAGCTGAAGGGGAACTCCCCGACATGCCAGACAGGTGACTTGTGTCCAGGATGAGTGCCTCGCTCTGTGTGGCTGGGAGCAAGGTGCTGCTCTGAGCTAAGGGGCTCCCTGCAAGCTCAGACAGGTTTCAAAGAAGCTTTTAGGCATATGTTGTTGACTGTATACTGATGCAACTTGCAAAAGTAAAGAGGGGACGTCTTCCTTCTTAATCTTCTTAACAGAGATTAGGCCTGCTTATTAATTTATTAGAGAAACACACAGCTGCTGAATGTGCTCCTGCGTTGATCGCAGGGTGGTTTGGTGCTGAGTTTTTCCCTGCAGAAGCGGGGGAGAAAGGAAAGGAAGAGTGCAAGGCTGGGAAGTGCTTGCTTGCTTGGGGCTGGGTCATTTCTCAAATGATGGCCAAGGCCCAGGGGTTGGCTGTGCTGGAATATCCAGCAGGGCAGGCGTGGGTCAGCATGGGGCAAAGCTCTGGTGCAGAGGCACGAAGATCATACAAATGGTTTAACCAGCATCTTCGTAATGAACGTTGTGTTTTCAGAGTTAACCAGTCCAGGCATATGCCTACCCAGAGCTCCTTACCAGTCGTGTTGTTAATTATATTTGCCTGAAGTTTATAATGCAGGCTTATTTGCAGATGAGGTGTGGGAGTTCTGGTATTTGTTCACGGTGTGTTTTCCAGCTTGGGGTTTCTCAGCCAGCTCTGTGCGCTCTTTTAGCCTACATCTTACTTATTTTTTCAAGTACCTGACCTTAAAAGGCAAATCTTGTTAAATTTTGTAATTGAATCAATTCCATGCCAGTTCTTCAAAATTTTTACATTGAAGTATAACTCTGTCATGGAGAGAGCTGGCCCTAACACGAGTCCTTTCCTAAATGAGCATTTCTGTCCGTGTCTCCATTTTCCTCCATTGCTTAATGCCCAAACAACTGCTGTAGCTTCCTTGGAGATCCTGGTTTTGCTTCAAACCATCTTGCAGCATATTTCATTCTTGCTGCTGCAAATGCACAGTAATTGGCCAATTTTCCCATTTTACTCCTATTTTTCAAAGTCCTGCTTTTCTTCTGTTCAATGTACTTGCTACTGTCAGCCTAGCTTCGAACCTATTAAAATATTGTGTTGCTTTATTTAGTCTTTCCCCCTCGCTATAGTATCAGTATATGCTCAGAATTCACGATAGTTTCTCACAGTCCTGGTTTTACTCTGTTCTCTTCCTTTGAGGATTGGCCTAAACTATTCCCAGAGATTTAAGTTGGGGGAAGAAAACTAATTGCTTTGTATGTGTGTCAGTGCCCCATCCCTGGAGGCATTCAGGGCCAGGCTGGATGTGGCTCTGGGCAGCCTGGTCTGGTGGCTGGTGACCCTGCACATAGTAGGGGGGTTGAAACCAGATGATCATTGTGGTCCTTTTCAACCCAGGTCATTCTATGATCCTATGATTTTATTCTTCCAACATTCTCTTAGTTGGGGTATTGAGATGGCTATTTGGAAAGCAAAGGTCTTTAATTGAAGAAATGCCTTTGTTTCCACACTCACTTGTGCATCTATAATTTAAGAGCGCAGGTGTCAAAGGCAGAGGTGAGTGGCTTGAGTACGTATCTTGAACCACAGATAACAAGGCCCTAATGTTCTTCTTTCCTCTGCTGTCTGGCAGGAAAAAAATCTGCATGTAATTATTGTAGATAAACCTGTCTTTTTAGTCATATCTATAGATTTGTTGGGAGGTTTGGACAGCCGAGCTAAATTGCAACATCGTTTGTCTGCTTCCTTCCCAGGTTTGAGAATGCATCAGATTAATGCTCCCGATAGCAGGGGCGGCTGTCGCTTCCATTTCTGAGACGCTGCCTGGTGTCCTGTGATACACAGCAGAACATGATTAGGATGTCTCAAGGGATTTTCACCTTTCCAGCCCTTTCCTGATCCCCATTTTCCTTTTCTCCTCTGCCGGTGCTGCGTTTCCAGCTCACAGTTGAGGCTCACAGCTTCCCTTTCAGCCTTCTGCAGTCTCCTTGAAATGTGAAATTCACAATGTAGTGAGGTCTCTGTAGCTACTGCTGAATGTTATTCCGTTTCTGATCCCTATAGGTTTAATTCTGCCACTCAGTATTTTACAGAAGCGAATGTTACTGGCCCCCTCTGATGTCTTTGGCTTTGTAAAGCTTTGTAGAAATGACTTTTTGAAGAAAGAACAATTCTGCAATTAGTAGGATTTTGCTCGGTGTTAGGGGTTGAGAATCTTGCTGGCAAGGGAGCTGGCTCTGGGCCAGAACATGCTTTTAGATATCCATACTGTGATCCTGTTTCCCAAGGCAGTGCAAAGCCAGCCCAGCCCCACAGCTTGGCTGCTGGGGGGGAAGGCGTGTGCTGGAAGGAGGCCATCTTGTCAGCCCGGGCCCTTCCTTTGGAGGAGCAGCCCTTTGTGCCTTGCCTTTCTGCAAGCTTCCTGCCCCTCTGTAATAGCAATAATAGTAACAATAATAAAGAGTAATAACTCAGTAATAGTAATAATGAGGCTTTTCTTGCTGTTGCATCCCCATGGAGCTGCCTTGTTTGCTCATGGCCTAGGGGACTCTCTCTTTGTTCACAGCCTCCTCCCCCATGCCTCTTCCCAGTGTGCAGTTGCTGGGATGGGGGGGACTAGCTGGGTTGCTGGAGCACACAGGAGATGTTTTTTCCTGCCCTGGAGGACAACTGCAAGAATGTGTCATCTGAATGGGTTTATTCTCAGACGTATGGTAGCAATCCCTGCCATGGTTTAAAAGCTTTGAGTTTGCTGCACGTTACGATATTGATGTCTTTAGAAGAAAGCTGCCAACGTGATCAAAACAGAGCAAAGGAAAAACAGGCTTTTGGGACGTTTGAGAGAGGAGCTTGCTGACCTCATTACCCCTCTCCAGCACTTAAAGTGAAGCTGCTCAGACGGTAAGCTTCCATCTCACTGAGATTCAGAGCTGCTTTTGGTAGTGTACAGGACCAGGTGTGCCAGCCACCTTGGTCCTTCCCTGCATAGATCATGGTGGTGTGAGGACAGGAGCATCACTACCAGGGTGCTGAAGTGCCGGTATCCTCTTTGGTTTCCCTAAGCCTTGGTTGCTGGGCTGCCTCCAGCTTAGTGCTGCTCACTCACCCTGACCAGCAGAAGCTCGCTTTGGTGCCAGCTCCCATGGGACATTTCCCATGGATTCCCACACAGGGAGCAAGCGGATCAGCTCGTGTCCTTTGGTGTCTCTTTGTCAAATGATTTTTTCCTTGTTACCAAGGCAACCCCTCCTACTCACCCCCGGCACCCGAGGTCTCCATACAATGTCAGTTATTGTCTGCGACAATTATTAGGCTATTATTAAAGTACCACTGAAGTATGTCAGGAACCTGCAGGAATTTCAAACAAGTGGGAGCAGAGACAATAGGGAGCACGCATGCATCATGCTACTGGGGGAACACGCCTGCAACCTTCAAAAAGCATTTCAGAATGAGCACAAGGGGTCTTGCCAAAGTGAAAAGAGGTCAGAGTAATGCTGCAAGGTGCACAGGGGACATGGCTGTGTCAGTGCTGGTTTGCTGCTGCTTGTGGCACCTCTGCAAGCAGTATAGCACCAAGAATATTGTGTGGATAGAAACAGTAGTGTAATACTCCCACCGTAGATGGCTGGGGAGTGATCATTACTGAAAGGTTTTGGGCATTCACTATGTGTGTGTCTGAGTTTAAAAATGAGTTGGCCATCAGCAGCGAAAGGATGCGCAACAGCTGTGTGGTGAGCAGATGAGAAAAGAAAGGGAACCTCAAAATGATGCTTTACAGATCTTTTTTTTTTTTTTTTTTTTTTTTCCTTAGAAGAACCTCTTTGTCCATTTCCCAGCTGCAGGAATTTGGGAGATGAGAAGAAGGACTCACTCTCCCTGTGCAGTAAGCAGCCTGGGCTTATGCTGCTGAAGCCCCTGTTCCACATGCAGCAGTAAGGAGCGCAGCCTTTTCCATTCCTCCCCACACCCTAGGACTGAATTCTCTGCTGCCTTTGTCTTGCTGCTGCAGCCCTTCTGTGCAGCTATAGCAGAACTGACAGGGTTTTATGGCACCTTATCGATTTCATCCAGGAATTTCCTTCCTAGCACCTGCAGTGTTGTCATGGGTCAAAGATGTCACCAGACTGATGTGGCATTTCGTTTCTGAAAGCTGCCAAAGAGGACAGCAGCTCGCCGATAACATCTTTCTGTCAGGCTGCGCAAATGTGAGGAGCAGTTGTGAGAGTGCAGATGGCAAATTTGTTCATGGTTTTGCATAAGTAAAAAAGAAAAGGGAAAAAAAGAGGGAGGGTTTGAAAGAACCTTAGCTCTTACTGTTGGTGTTTGAGACTGTTTGGTTCTTTAGAAACTAATTTCTCTGAACAGGTTGCTATAAATTTGTCTTAAGATGCAACACCACGACTTCTCTCCATCTCCTGGGAGAGATCTTCCTCCTTCCCCAGCTTACTGCACAAATAGAGAGCTCTCCCTCGTTCCTCAGCACTGTGATAAGCGCTGAGATCTGAGATGAGAAGATGAGTATCTGGAGATGTTTGTATGCCTGTTAGTTGTTTCTCTTAGCCTGGAGTACAGTAGTACCAGGCTGGTGTACAACATGTTTCTCAGTTCTTATCTGCGGCCTTTCTGCCCTTCTCATGTAGGTAGCAGCAGGGAGAGCATCCCAGCTAGCAGAGCTGAGCGTGCCTGGATGTGGCTGCTGGCTGGAGCCTGGGCTTGGGCTCACAGCTACAGGTCCTGGTAGTTCCAGTGCCTTTTAGATTGGTCTTTCCAAGCTTGTTCCTAAAACGGAAGGCTGATTTAGTGACCAGTGCCTTCTGGCAGCCAGGCTGCTGGCATGTAGCTGTGATTTGTGCCTGGCTGTCCTCCTGTCCCTCCACACAGCCCATTGTAGCTCATGCTGTCAGCAGACACGTCAGCAGGCGCTTGATAAGCGTGCATCCAAGGCCCTGGACACTCCTTTGCTCTTAAATGCAGTTCCCATTTATTCAGCTGAATTCAAGAGTACATTGGTGGAGGTTATCTCTGGAGAGCAAAGATATGCCAAAGCTTTTGTTGCAGCAGATATCAGTTGTTTTTTTTTTTTTTTTTATGCAGACTTGTTGGCATCCTTTTGACAACCCCATCTTGTATTTCTGCTGCATTTTGACTGTTTTGTCATCTGCATGCTACCTGCCATGTGGCATATTTCATGGGCTTGTTTGGCAAACGGTGGGAAAATACTTCCATGTTCTGCTTTAAAAATAGTGCAGCCGTCTGGAAGCCCAATTATGCTGTGCTGTGGGATTACCCTGATAACACTGTCTCTGAAGGCAGATTGATAGCTCCCAAATTGCAGTTCTGGGAGGGGTGGAAGGGGGAGGGGAATGTTAAAACAGCAAAGAAACCCCAAATCAATTAGTATATTAGAAATGAATTGGAGGGGGGCTGTAATGTTCTGGCTTCCTTTTGGTGAGAAGTTACTGTCATTTCAGGGCACGAAGCTGGAGCTCCCTGCAGAGCTGGCAGCCCCGTGCTCAGCCAGCAGCAGTGGCCACGTTGCTAATTTGGGGTGCTGTAAGCTGAACCAGGAGCAAAGCGCTCTCGTCAGCGCAGGAACAAGTGCAGCATCAGCAGCTTGTGTTGCAAGCAGGATGGCTATCGTATGTGTACAGTGCTTTAGTCTTGGCAGGCTCTAAGGTTTTTCATTCTGAGATGTTGCTTTGGAGTTAGTTTTGTACCTCTCGCCTTCAGGAAGCTCGGTGTGCACGGAAACAGAGCTTTCCCCTGTGTCCCCAGCGTACAGTTTTGCTTCGTTCATTGCATCCTGTCCCTCCTGACCCATCTCTCTTTTCTTTCAGGCCTGTAATGAATTAATGATTTTATGTAAATGTGCTGTTTGATGGACTTGGGAGGTGTGCCCTGGGACTTGTTTAAGCTATCACATAGGAAATGCATCATCTGTTCCGTGCTTTCTGCAATTGCCATCATTTTTATTTTTCCTTTATTCCTTCTCCCTAATTTCTAATCTTTTTCTTTCTTCTTTAATCCTTCAAAGCGTGTGTAGACCATTTGCCCGCCTTTAAGGATTTAATTGTTTTTCAGCCCTGTCTCCCTGCCACACCCCCTATATTCTGCCTTAAATAGGAAGCCAGAAGCAACCCTCCCTGCATTACATACCTGATTGCTATTCAGTTCCCGGGGGGGAGGCACTGAGAGCTAAAAAGCAGGGGCTGGAGGCCCAGGCTTTCGGGTTAGACTCACTGAATGTCACTAATTAGAGGAGAGTAGCTGCTTACATATTTATTCATGTTTCAGAACAGTTGGTGAATCAACTGAGTGAATGAACTGGGGCAGCCTCCGTGTTTCTTGGGGGTTGAAATAAAGCCCCAGGACCTATTGGAGCTGATTGGTGCTGGTGTATAGTGGTGTGAATGTGGCAAAACGGTTCTTCTGTCCTTCTGTGTGACACAGCAGTGATGTTTTATGCTCTCCCCACCTTCCTCTGTCCTGCTGCCGAGGAGCCGGTTCCCTCCTCCCAAACACTTGCCAAAAAAACCCTGCTTAACTTGGGTGAGAAGAAAATGCTGTCATCTTGAAGGCCATCCTCACTCTATTTGTAGTTAAGGTAATGGATTAGTTTGCCTAAAGGTTACATTAAAATCCTTGCAGGATTTTAAAATCGGGACAACAACAACTTTGCGCTGATGCATTGCTGACAGATTTAAACAGTGCAGAATAACTTTGTAATACCCAGTTTCCTTTTTTTTTCAAGGAACAGATTGGTTTCCCTGCAAACACCTTGAAGTGTTGCCTTTCACCAAAATCCCCTCTGAATTTAGCTCTTGCTTTTCACCCTCAAGTGGGTTTGTGGCGTGGGTCAGTGGCAGCCTCGTGCTCCCCAGCAGTGAGCTCTGTGTTCCAGCTGCTTGTCCACAGGAGCAGTGCTCATTTTTGCAGTCCTAGCAGCTGCCTGCAAGGCTCAAGCACAGCTAGTGGGGTGAGAATCACATTTTTGGGTTCTGCTTTCATGAGAAGTAGGGCAGGCTCTGCATATCGCCGAGTCCATATTTCCTGGAGCATGGCAAAATCATGGGTAGGAGAAACTCCATGCTCCTCCCTGCTTTCTCCTGCTGCTCTTTTGTGTGCTTGGCTCTCTATTATGTTCATAACATCCATACTTTAAATAAGGAACAATCTTGAATTTGAGACTTCAGTACTTACAAAACTGCTTAAGTCAGCCGCTGCTGCAGAGCGGGCAGTACCTTGTTGGCTGCTGCTTGGCAAAGCCAAGGTCTGAAAGGCTTGCAGGCTTCTCACAGCAAAGCATGCTTCCTCTCTTTCACCTTTGATAGAGAGAGCACCTACACGTAAGGTAAGGTTGAGAAATGTAGCTGGTGAGGGCAACTGGTCCCTTGTGCATGAGGTGCGTCCTGTAACTCCATCACTGTGTTCAAAAGCTAGTGCAACTACTGACATAGAACAGCACCACACCAATGTGTTTTAATGCCAGTTTTTGTGTGGGATGTGCGCAGTAAAGCTGGGCTGCTTATCTTGACCCTGCAGCCCTGTTGGCCGCTGCCAGGTTGCACAGCCTGAAGGTAAAGGTTTTTTCTTTGGGGAGCTGTCCATTCAGGGTCATTGGAAACATCATTCTGCCCACATGCATTGCAATGTAACTCAGGCTTTTGCCATGCTCTCCTGAGCAGGGGTACGGCAGTGGTGGTTGCAAGGCACCACAGTGCTCTTGGAGATGCACGCAAGAGGTGGTGAGGAAGCTGGGCCCTTTGTTTCCCCTGCTCAGCATGCTCGCTTCCAGTTTGTTTCTGGAAGCAAAGCCCACTGGTGCTGGCAGTTAGTTCTGCAGTTTGTGTATTCCTGTCCCGCCAGGTTTTGTTCTGTAAGCAATAGAAATTACTGAATGCTTCCTTTGGCTGTGTTATTTACAAAGTGCCAGCAGTGCTGCGCATTGCTGCTGGGAGAATGTCGGGGGGAATCACATGCCTCTAAATCATTCTTCTCATTTGGGGTGTAAAAAAAACCCTTTTCTAAAGGATTCCAGCCTGCTCTGGGCAGAGACACGCTTCCTGTAGCTCCTGCCTTGGGGCTGGGGCTGAGCAAAGGGGTGAGCGAGGGCACGGGCAAGCAAACAAGGCTATCGAATCCTGAACTGAAATTGCCCCAGACTTGTGTGCACCGGAGGTCTTCTGCTTGCTGGGCTGGAGCATCCGGGCATCAGTGGGGTCCCAATGAACAGCAGGGTGGGCTCGGCTGGGCTCTGTGGGTATCAGCAGCATCTGTCACAAGTGCTGAGGGTAAGGGTCCCCTGGTACAACCTAACACGGGGTTGCTCTCTAGCCCTGCACCATTTCTCCAAGACACCGTGGAAACGCATTTTTCTTCGTCTGATAGTTGCTTGCTTATTATCTTCTCGCTGACTGTTTGCTCTTAATAGCTGGTTTAAAAAAAGAAAAAAAAGAAAAATGAATTGGAATAGTTTGCTCCCTGGAAGGGGATGAAGCCATCACTGGCGTGTTTATAGCAGGCTTGTCTTTGTGCTGCGTGGCCGCTTCCCTGTATGGGGAGCCTGTCGCTTGTTCTGCATCATTAGTTTTCTCTTTCTGGTTGCTCTCAATATTAATTGAAGTCTTTCCCCCGACACAGCTTTGTTAATCTTCCCTTTCTCGTTGCCCTCCCCCTGGCTTTGATATCCCCAGCAAACACACTCCACTGTGCCTGAGAAGAGATTTAAAAGCAACCCTGTTTTCCTTACTAATGTTGGTGCTCTCTTTATTCACCTGTTCCTTACTACCACTTCTTAGCCATTTTCTTTCTTTCCTTAACTTTCCTGGCCTTGTTTGTTCTGTAATTGTTACAAGGATGCCTATGACTTCCTGGGGTGATGGGGGGAGGTCTGGTATCAGCTCCATTTATACAGCATGGCTCTCGATCCATTAGCCCCATTGCATTTCTGCCTGTTCCCTGTTCTGTCTCCCTGGGATGTGGCGTGCTGGGTTTCCCCTTCCCCATCCTGTCCCATCCTATTCTGTCCTGCCTTGCTGGCAGCATCACCCTGTTCCTCCTGGGGTCTTTAAGAAGCTCGAATGCTCCTAATTGCACCATTTCCCAGCTATAGCTTGAATCTAGCTCATCTCCAGCAACTGCAGCTAGATGCTTAGAAGTGATGGAAGTTTGAATGACTGAGCTGCTTGAGGTGTGGGCACCTGAGCTCAGCTCCAGGCAGCCATGTGGGCCTCCCCAGTGCCTGCTCAGCAGCTGAGCTGCAGCCAGGCTTCAGTCAACTCTCTGTAATGAGAAGGTAATTGCTACTGCTTGCTAGAAGTCTGGGAGTAGGACTATTAAAATGGGAGGCTCGATAAAAGAAGCATAAACAGTCATTTTATTATGGAGCTTTATCTCTGACAAACAACCTTTTTTGCTTGATTTAATTATGGGCAAGATTGAGCCGATGTCTTTCTTGATAGATACAAATTCCCGTTGAAAAAGATGGGAAAGCTTCCTCTTGGTTCTCTTGCCATGCCGTGAAGCGTGACCTTCCTTCACGAGGTGGGGCAGGAAAGTAATATTTATGGCTTTTAGGTGAGGGATCTCTGCTACGTTCAGCACCGGAGTGTTTGAGTTTCCTTTAATTTCCCCCTGGTGCTGCATTGCCAGTCCCTGTGGTAATTACTCCCACCATTGATTTGAGCTCAAATCTATAGGATTGCAGCAATCTCCCCCACCCTTTCTAGAGCAGGTGCATGTTAAACATCTCATGGCTAGAAGGTTGGGAGCTGTAGCACAGAGTAGCAGAGGGCTTGCTGAAATCATTGAGTTTTGCCAGGCTGAAGGAACATGTGAACTGAAGGAACAGGTGAATGTAGGGAAAAACTTCAATTGGAATTTGGAACACCCGACTTTAAGTCACCGGTTCTAGTCTTGGTGTTCCGTGCTGCTGCGTATCTTTATTCCTGCTTGTCTTTCATGTTTGCTTTAGGGACCAAGCTGGGAACTTGGGGAAGCATCCTTTACACCCACCCATATGAGTTTCCAGAAGGAAGGCATTCTTCAGTTCTTGTAGCTGGATAAAACACGAGGCTCTGCATTACTTAAACACAAACGTGTAAAATGTGAGATGGGTTTTGTGCAACTATCGTTGCTGCAGGAACTTCATTTAAAGGAAAGCCAGCTCTCCAGGCAGCAGGTCGGCAGCTGGAGGAATGTGCGGGCACGTTGTTTAGCCAGGGACGTGCCTGCTGCCATCCTGGTCCTTCCACCAACCTTTGGTATCTCCGCTGGCATCGCTGGCTGCTCGCTTCAACTGGGCACACCTGGTCTGTGTGTCTGGGCAGGTCCTGGTATGCATGGAGCAAGCTTCTCAACCCCACTGCTCTCTGTTCTTTGGCCCTTGAACGTGTGATGGTCGGTGTGATACTTCATCTGGAACCATGGTTCTTCTTGGCCCTCTCTTCTTCACTCTTAAGTGTGTGGTGTATTTCTGGTTTAGCTTTCCAGGAAGCTTTTCTAAAGCATTTAATAAATCTTTACTCTTCTCCTTGAAAAGAAAAAGAATTCAAAGGCTGTTCTTAACCAGGGAAGGCAGGTATTGCAAGTCCTGTCTCTCTGTGATGTCTCTTGGTGTTTAGATCTGCCGTATTGCATTAACTGTATTGTTATGGCAGGTTGTGGAATATTGCTTGTTATTTCTCTTACTACTTTTCTGCTACTGCCTCGCTGTCCTTCACAATGTGAGGTACCCCCTAGCATAGGTCCTGTAAGCCCCATAGTAGCACTGGAGTCTCATGGTCACTTGTAGGCACAGGCAGCAATGGGGACAGACTTCTGGAGCTGGAAGGGCACTGTGCAAAAGTCAAACAATGCAGTGATACTCAGGACTAACTGCCAGCCTTTTCTACACCTGATTTTCTTACCAGGATAGTACCATTGCTTTAGATTCTGTGCTTATAGAGTCGTAGACACTTGGTTATTTACCTAGCTGGAAGGCACCTTGTGGAGGTTGCTTTTGCTTCCCTGCTAAATAAACCATCTACAAGAAGAATGCAACTTCCAGTGATGCAACCTAAAAGCAAGGGAACAGAGTTTTTATCCACCTGAAAATCGTAATTTCCAAAGGTATTCTGAAATTGATTCCATGTATTCTGGGTTAATGGTAGAACCAATGCATGGCAAACCAAAGCCTGAGACAAATCACGTTGGTGGTTTGCAGCAGCTCTTCCTTCGTCCTCCCCTACCTGCCCACAAACACTCCCTGTGCAGACAGCACAACCTCATTTGCTACCTGACTGTTCATTTTTTATTTCTGGAGTTAGAGAAATAACTTAATAACCAAATCTAATTTGGCTTAAGGCAGTCATTAAGTGGAGAGCTGGCCAGCATATCTGGAATCGTTTAGAAAAGTAGATACAGCCTACTGTACATTTTCTTATTTTTGGTGGGTTTTTTAATGTTACCTAATGTATGAAGCTTCTTGAATGCTGCTTTTGTAGTATTTTGTTTCAAGGCCGCATTTTTGTTGATGGAATCTCATCACAGAGATGCGCCATTACACACAAATGTACAGTTACTCAGAAGTGAAGGTGAAACATGAAAGCAAATGTTCCTTCCATGCAAAGTGAGTGAAGTAGTCTGCTTCCTCTCTCTTCCCATAGCATGGAAAAAAGGTTCTCTATCTATGCTCTGAACACTTAAAAGTGTTCTTATACTTATTTGCCACAAGATTGGGCATGAAAATGCATGGTGAGTAATTAATTTCTTAGAAGCTGGATGAGTGATACCTTGTGCAGCTGACAGGAGTGTGGCTTTCTGCACAGAGGGAGGGAGTTGGTGCATGGAAGTATCTTGGCCATGGAAAAATCCCTCGGTAAACATGAGGATGACTCATTAGGGATGTAGAGGTGATCTTTGTTCTTGCATTTATGAGCTACGCAGCTTGAGTTTTAGCTGTAAAGCTCTTTGTTGTACTGTGCAAGAGGTTGGGGAGCTTTGGTCTTGGAGCTGTGGGACTGTCAAGGATGTTAGAAAATGATGGTTGACTAGAGGGGAAGAGCTGGTGGGGCTTGGAGGCAGATGCATTTCTTCAACCAGAAAGCTGTGGATGCCCCATCCCTGCAGGTGTTCAAAGCCAGGTTGGATGGGGCCACGGGCAGCCTGGTCTGGTACCAGATCTGGAGGTTGGTGGCAGAGGGGTTGGAACTTGGTGATCCTTGGGGTCCCTTCCAATCCAAGCCATTCTATGATTCATTAATGAACCATTTTTTTTTTTTTTAGAATTTCTTTTAAGCTGGAAGCCTGCTGATTTTCCAGAGCCTGGTCACATTGTGTTGTTGTGGCCCTATTTGAGCCCAAGGCACAGGGCTTTTTGGTAGCAAGAGGCCAACAACGGGGCGCAGCAAACATTTAACATGTCCAGACAGCCCAGTAGCCCATGGAAATTAGTAAGCAAGCAGTCCAGCATGCCGATCGCTTGTTTCTATGCTGCAGCTGCAGAACACAAGACTTTGGATGCATAGTTCTCATGTGCTGAGAAATGAGTGTGTGGGGCAGTGCAGGAACGCAACTTGCATTTTCAACTTCAGGCTCTATTCTAGGTGAGCTCTGTGCAAGCCAGAAAGCATGGAGATGGGAATATATCCCAATTGCTCCAGCTTGCAATGTGATTTTGCAAGGAAGGGCAGAAGGCTTTTGGGCTTACTGCCTTGTTCTCTGCAGCAGGAAGGTGATGGCAGGAAACAGCCGTATTGATCAGGCTCTCTTGGCAGCCTTGCTCATGGCAGCAGCACGGATTTTAGGGTAAAAGACTATTAGGGCTATAGAAATAGAACAAAATAAAGGTTACCAGTGGTCCTTCTTGGCAGTGGTAGCTCGATGCCTTTTAACAACAGCTTCTGTTGTCATGGAGCTCCTGAATCCAAGGCCGATTTCTGGCACTGTGATTTTTCTCATGGCAGAAAATGTTGTCCTGTCCTAGCCTTGGGGGGAAGAACAAATAAAGGCAATAGCCTTGGCAGCACTTGTCTATTATTGCAGCTCAATTGCTGAACTGCAGTGGGGACATTACCAAAGGGAAACCTTTTCTGCACAGAAAATGTTGTTGTTGTTGTTGTTTTTTAAAGTTGACATCCACCGTGGTCTGCAAAATGTCTTTTATAAGAAGGTGTTTGGGTAAGGATATTGAATGGTTTATACAGAGCCTTGCTCTTCTCTGAGTCAGCAGTGTTTTGAGGTCCAGAGACCTGAATTCCCCATCTCAAGGCTTTTGGAAGGTCTTTCAGTAGTGGCTCGTCAGTGCCTTAGAGCCCTTTTTCCTCTTAACTTTGGATGTATTCGAACAGCTCTACGCATTCATTGTCTCCTAAAATGATTGGTAAAGTAGAAAATAAGGTATTTCTTTGGCACTATATCAGTTTAGCACTGCATCATGTTGAGTTTCCCGTTACCTTCTGAGGCGAGGTTTTGGAAGGAGCAGAAATACTTCCTTGAGTCAGCTCTGTTTTGATACTCTCCGATTACAGTTATTTGAAAACCTTCAGGCAACTGCTGGCTTAAAATCTGCCTATTAGGTACCATGCACTAATTTCTCTTGCTCCATCCACCCACACCTGTGAGGTCAGGGATTAGGGCAAGTCTGGATTGGCTGCACCACTGGGGCTGCAGGGTATGGTGTGGCAACCACTGTGACTCTGCCCTTAGGAATGACCAGCCCCAGAGCAGAGCTGTTTCCCATCCTCCAGTGCTGTGTTTGTATGTGAAAGCTTGGAGGTTGAGCTGAGGAAGCTGTTCTGTCCTTGGCTCCTGATTATACAACCACGAGAGGTTTAAGCAAGGTCTTGAAGTGGCTGTTTTATTATAGCCTGGCTCTTGCTGAAGTGTGAAAATTTGGCTTGGAGGTGTGTTGTTCAGTGCTGCCCATCACTGTCCTGATAATAGAGCTTTGGGAGAAAGCAAGGGCTTGGCTTGGGTTTTGTGGGCTACCAGAACAGTGTTGTCTTGGAAGTGCAAATCTCCAAGCTCTGTGTGGAGGAAGGCTGCTGTGCAGAGAAATAGTGCCAGCGAAAGGAACAGGGCTGAAGTGTTTGGAAGAATTTGCTGAAAGACTGTTCTTAAGTGTCTATAAAGGGAGCAATAGGTAGTGAAGAGAAGGAAGCTTATAGTGATAAGAAGGTGGGAATGGTGGCTGAAACCAGCAAGTCCACCAAGAAGGCCTTGGCAGGCACATGGGGATGGAGCATGGTTTATCCTTCCACCGTTGCCCGACTGTAGTGTGGATGATGTTTTAGTGTTGGTGAGGTGGTAGGTAGCTGTCTTCACACAGGGTGGCCCTGCAGGTACAGTCACACAAGCTGGGAAGTGGGAATGAAGCACTTGAGATGTGCAGGAGCACATGGAGGGTGTGAAACAGTGATGGGAACTTTGGTGAATGAGCAACACTGCTTCTGCGGGATTTTCCCCCTCGGTCTTGGAGCAGTTCTTTTTACAGTCAAGTACGTGTTCCGATTGGACTTGATTGTTCTTTCTCCACGTGACAAGGTGATATTTTTTTCCTCTGAAGAAATATTTCCGTGGCTACCATTTAGAAATATGTTCCTATATTCTTCTGTTTCAACTTTTTTTTTTGTTTTATAGACACAGATGAAGACACGGTAAAAAGGTGTTTTGCCACGTTTGAAGAGAAGTTCTTCCAAACCTGTGAGAAAGAACTTGCCAAAATCAACATTTTCTATTCAGGTAAGGTGCTTATTTGTGTATATTTGTGGAAAATGCAGCAACATAAAAAGAGTCTGAAGCTCCCAGGCTTTCAGAATAGCCAGTGTCCATGAAAGGTCTACCATCAGGTAATTACAGGGCAGGTTTATATGGGAGACTGCTTTGGTTTAATCACAGACGTGGAACCAAACCATGGTTTTTGAATGGAAGAGAATGAAGGGCAGGCACTTTCATTTCTTTGTAATAGCATCCTACTGAACTTTGAAGATGCTCTTAAATTTAAGTGACAGCTTACATATTGGGCACATTTCCTCATCCATGGTGACAGTCTCCTGTGTGTGTTTAGGCAACTGCAGAGCTCCCCAGTTGATGTTTTCAGAGCCTTTGCAGAAAGAGCTATCGTGGTCTTGCAAGGCCACTTGTCCACCTTGATGCTTCCAACAGGTTTTTAAGCACCTCATTCTAGCTTTTGCTGTGTTCTGAGGTAGATCAGCCAGAAGCAGTTTGTCACTGGCTGTATACACTGTTTAGTAAATTTGGGTAAAAATACAATGGTGTAAATTTCAAAGTGCTATTGTTTGTTTTCCCTGAGAAAGTTTGCATTCCCACCCTTGGAAAATAAACTTCAGAATGGAATATTTGGAAATTTGCCCTGTAATATTGCTACAAAAGGCTTTATACTGGTGTGCTCTAGTTCCACCCACCATTACATCTCAGCTGGTTTTCTGCCTCTTTTGGTAATGCTTGAAATGCATTTTCAACTGGAAAAGAGTTTAAATATGGGTACAATCAGGTACTGACTGCTGCCATACTTTCCCTCAACGTGCTCTTGATTTATTAGCATCTTGCATTAAACAGGCTTTTGCAGCACCCCATGGTAGCCTTCTCTTTTTATTTTGATCAGATAACAAAGTTGAATTGTGCAAAGTATTTTAATAACCATCTAGTATGACTTTACTGCTAGCTGTTTTATTGCTGACGGAGTCTGGGTGGTGAACACGAGAATAGCTAAAAGCACAATAGATGCACTAAGTGTACACTGCTGCTTGCCTCTCTTCAGCTTCCATGTAGGGAAGCAAACCTCCCTTGGGCTGGCCATGCCAGCTATCCTGGCTCTGTGGAGCTGTTTTGATGGAGCCATGGTGGGTACAAGGAAGGATGAAGAAAGAGGAGGTTTGTAGCTAGACACTGTTGGGCCAGCTGGGTTGCACACTTGAGTCGGTAGGCATTTTTCTACGTGCAATTTATATGTCCCTACCTAAACTCAGAACAGTTCTCACTTTAGCTTTACCCTGACTGTTATATCAGAAAATACTATTGTTATTATGCTCAGAGACTTGTCTTACTTTCTGAGCTGTTTCAGCTGCTCTAGAAGGAGATCCTGTGTGCTACAAGCTAGGCTTCATGGAAGAAGTTCTCTCAATTCATATGCACAGTGCACATGATAATTTTCCCTAATGAAGACCTGCTAGCACATATGCACCCAGATCCACACGCCCCTTCCCTCATTGTATAGAATGACATTAATAATACAGGATAGGATTTTTTCAATTTGCCTGTCATTTCAAAAAGTTATAGGAGCAAATATGTGCAATTTGAAAATCTCTTGTAAGTCTTTTATTTGCAAGAGAGCAGTGTGACTGGAATAGATGGAAACCCCTTATTAGTGTTATTAATGTGAAGCTACATAGAGGAACCAGTGAAGGAATGTTCTTTGTCTTGTCCATGTCAGAAGCATGCCATGTTGGGCCCTGTTATAACTCCAGGCAGGTGGTAGCTTGCATCATTACCTGGTACTTGCTATTTATTATGAGCTCACTATATGGCTTGTTAGACACTTGTCTTTACGACAGTAAATGTTGCCTGCTTGCAGGAAAGCTAATCCTTCTGCTGATCTCTGTTCCATTTCTCCCTCCCCTCCTTTTCCTGTCCTGAAGGCTCTGCTCTGAGCACTGCCTTGTGCTGTGCTCAGAGACTGTTGGCTTCCATCAAATGCGGTCTTAATTCCCCAGGCTATTATTCTGCCTCTGCAGGAAGGAAACCTGCCATTAAATAGATCTAACTTGATAAACAGTTTGTGATTATTTGGACTTCTCTTGAGTAAACTTATACCCGATTGAAAAGGAACAACAACAAAAAAAAAAGAATGTTTTTTGAGTAGTTCCAGTGGAGAAACGCCTGTTGAAGTGCTAAGATATCATTTGTGCCAGTTCTGGTTTGTGTTTGGGATCCCCCAGAGAGAAGCCTTGTTATAATCTAAGTCAGTGTGATGCAGGGAGGTCTGAGAGAGCCTGCCCTGAATGCACTCTGGGCAGGGTTGCTGTGAGCTGCTGTGGGCTGTTGGATTGCCTTGTGGCCGTTAGCAGTTCTTGAGCATAGCCATGGCCATGCAAGCGACTTGGGGAACTTGGGGAGTTATTTTACCAGCTCCTTGGTGTGATGTGTTTTCCTGATCCTTATCTTTAAGTTTGGAAAATAGTCCTTAGCTATCATTTTGATATGTTTTTGAGATAAGTTCAGATTGGAAGCCCCTTTGTTTGCTAGCTAATGAGACGGTGCTTCTAACTGGTGCGATGCAACTGAGGGAAAGGAGGGGTAAATGGTGACTGCAGATTGTGTACAGATGCCAGCAGCCTCGTAGCTGCTGATCAAAGCAGGAGCTGCATCTGTCACTGGGAGCTTGCCAGAGGGGTTGCGTTGCTCTCCAAGCTCCAAAATCCAGCCATGCACCTGAAATGTGTTTCTTATTTGATTTCTTTGCTGTCGTATTAAGTGGTAGCAACCACGCAGCCAGTAGTGGATGTGCAGATCCTCAAAATCTTTAGTGAGAAGGAACTTCATAAAAAAGAAGTATACAAAGCTGTTGAATTTAACGCTTGGCAGGTAAGGCCATGCAGTAGGTTATTCTATGCAGAGGTATTTACCTACAGGCATATTGTTTGGGGAAAAAAAACATAGTTTCCTTTACAGGTCTGATAGGCAAGTTGCTGCCTACTCACCTGCCTTTTTCCTTCCCCTACCAACAGAAAAGCTTGCAGAAGCTCAGCGCAGATTCACTACTCTTCGGACGGAGTTACAGTCAACGTTGGATGCACAGAAAGAAGCCAGTGGGGCTTCCACGCTGCCGCGGCGCAGAAAGCCAGTCTTCCACCTGTCTCACGAGGAGCGTGTCCAGCATAGGAATATCAAAGACCTGAAATTGGCCTTCAGCGAGCTCTACCTCAGCCTCATCTTACTGCAGAACTATCAGGTATCCACAGAGGGAACCTCTTTGAGAAAGCTCTGTGTCTACATGTCTTTATGCTTGTATTGCTTTCAGTTGCCTCATTCAAGCCGATTTTTCACTTCATTTTAGCCTTAGGGACCCTGGCTTCAGTTAAAGAAAGGGCCAATGCCTAGCAGCCAGCAGCATACTTCTTGTAGCGTTGTGTTGAGCTGGAAGCACTTGGCTGACCTGCAGAAAGACCTCAGGTCCTCTTCCCTTTCTGAGCTCTCCGACCCTTGGCACTGTCACAACGTGCAGTCAGTGCAGTCACTCTGGGGCCTCATGCTTTGGTGGTATGTTGTTTTATGCAGGGTTAGAGCTGAGAAGGTGGGGACGGAGCTCTTTTATCTAATGTTTGTAATGGAACTTGAAATGCTAGCTTAATGTTTCCTCTTGGTGTTACCATGGCAGTGACTCTGACCTTGCTCTATCAGAATTTCTTGTTAAAACATCCACTTTAAAAAAATGTTTGTAATTCTGTAGGACATGGGCTCATTCGCCTTGAAAGAAGTATGAAGAAACAAGTCTGTAGTTGTAGTTGGACTTGTAGCATGAGGGGATGTGATAAATATTGCAGACAGTGATTTTGTTCCAAAATTCTAAAACTATTAAGATCTTGTTGGGATTTTTTGGTTTTGTTTTTTTTTTCTGGACTTGCTCTGCTTTTAAATATCTCACTGTGTTTGTTTGTTTTACCTCATTAAATAAGAATGGTTTAACATAGAGTCTTAAATTTGCTAGATCTGTATTTAGGTCCTTGCCAGTAATGCCTTTGTACTGGAGCCTTTTTGCTCCAGTAAAAAATACTTGAGTGCTACACAATAGTATGGACAAAGCTCAACAGGAGGTGACAAAGGTCATTCCTCTGACAAATCCTTTCCTACTCTACATCAATGAAAAAAGGCATCCTGCACGCTTACCTTTTTGTCTCGTACTACCATGAGTCCAGGAGCACTGTATGTACACTAAACATTTGCATAAAACCCATCTGGATTTGATAGCTTTCAGTCTCCAAAAGGAGCAGAGCTTCCTTCTATGGCATATCTTCAAAGAGAATGAGAAAGTCTGTTCAAATTGGTCTTGAAGTTGAGGACAAGGAATACGTATACTAAAGCCAAATCCCACAACGCTGATTTGAGCTTAGAATATAAGAATTAGAAATATTCAGTAGCTTGAAGTTTTAGAGAAAGAAGAGGGTGACCTGCTGGGAGGATGGCGTAGCTGGGGTTATGTCCTCCTTCATGCAGGAAATAGCGTGAACCTGCATAGATTATATAAAATACTGTGTTTTAGAGCAAACAAACCTTGAGAAATGAACTAATATGTTACACTCATGGGGCAAATAATTGAGGCTGATTCAGTCTCACTGGAGTGCTGTGCATTTCCTAACTAGGTATATGAGCAAAGATTGGGAGTCTGCTGCTTCATCCTACTTGATGTTGCATAATATTATTGCGTAAATTGTGCTTTTTCACCTTTAATGGCCAAGCATGCCATTAGTCAGTTGACTTCAATAAATACAACTAGTATCCAGCAGAAATTGAAGTTGGGCCTGGAGAAAGCCCTGTGCCAAGCATCTTGAATAGTAGGACAAGCAGAACGTGTGACCGAGTGCATGACACTGGGATGTGTGAGGTGGCACCAGGAGGGATGCCACTGTGCCCTGAGGACACCAGAGTCAGGCTGTAAGTCCTGCTAGTGCATGGATCAGGTGGTGTCAATTCAGGCTGTGGAAAAATCTCTGCCCGAAATCAGCATTTTGGTGCATCTTTTTCATTTCAAATTTATGAAATGGTGATCTGCTCTCCCTGGGGTAGAATGCTGGCTTTTCCAATGGAGAGTAATTAAAGTCTGTTGTCTGCAGTAATGCAGATCAGTAATGCATTGGCTTCCTGCTCCCATCTCCCTAGCCTCATTTCCCCACCTATATGGCAGGGGTCTGGTACTAAATCACTCACGGCGTAATTTAATTGGAAATAATTTCAGTGAGTAGTTGGTGCCTCTCCCCAGGGTATTGGTTTCTGCTTGTTTTCTGTGTTTTTCTTTCCAAGCTATTTTCTAAGCTTGTTTTGAAGTGACTCTTGCATGTGTCACTGCTGTCTGAAGGGGATGTAGAGCCTTTCGAGTTGCATTTTCTGTGCAATGAAGTACAGTATTTCAGATGCATCCTGTCACAGCAATTGCTGCTTAATGCAGTGTGCTGAGCTCTGCCTATCTTTGTTACTGGGTGTTAGGAGTGTCTTGGGTTAGGGCTTAGCAGGTAGCTTGGAAATCAACCGGTATCTTTTCAGTTTTAATGTAGTGTCATCTGCTTATCTCACCTCCTGTGTCTGCAAGCCTAGTAGACTGGTTTTGTAGTCATGGGGTGGGGTGTGCTGGGGAAGAACGTGCTGTCCTGGGGCTACACTTGGCTGGGTTTCATTTGCAGCTGTATGAGGATTTCCTTTCTATAACGTGCTTATTCTGAGAACTTGGAAGGTTTGGAGAAACTAGAAATCGGTAGCCTGTTTCTCTCCAGTAGGGAAAATCCCTTGAAAGGATTAATGTGTGCCTTCCCCTGGGGGATTTGGGCCAAAACATGCTCTTTCTGTGGCTGTTTTTAAGAGCTCCTTCCAACTACTGCTTTTGCAGAGACCTGTTGCTGAGCTGCAGTACCTGGGATGCATGCAGTCAGGTGCCTATGCAGGCAGAGCATGTTGGAGAAAAGTTTAGGCTTATGAGTTTTGAGTAGGTCCAAAGACTGTTTGTTATTCCTTTTCTTGCTAGCCTTGGCAAATAACCAAGGTGAGGTTCAAAGGCAGTAACTGTTTCCCTTGTCTGCAGAACCTGAACTTCACTGGCTTCCGCAAGATCTTGAAGAAGCATGACAAGAACCTGGAGACAACACGAGGGGCAGAGTGGCGCGTGGCCGAGGTGGAGGTGGCACCCTTCTACACCTGCAAGAAGATCAACCAGCTCATCTCCGAAACAGAGGTGAAGATGCTGCTCTATGTGCTGCTCCTCTTGCAGCTAGAAAGCAATGGTTTCTTGTTAGCTGCTGATTCCTGTAACATCTGGATGTAGCTTGTGTTCTCCACTAAGGCAACTAGTAATTAATGTGCCACTGATTTCTGGCATTGCTTGCACACATTTGTGTAAGCTTGTCCTCAGCTGGCAGCTTTTCACTCTGAGAAACTCACACTGTGTCATTACCTTACCAGGTAATGATAACTGGATACATTATAGGAAGCTTTTCCTATCTTTACCGTGTATTGGAAGAGTATTGAACCAGACATCAAATACAACTTGGAAATCAACTGTTACTTTTTGTTTTAATGCAGTATCCTGTACTTACTGTTAGAATGTGATGCGTGTCTTCATCTCCTTAGGAAGTGGTGACCAACGAGTTAGAGGATGGGGACAGACAGAAGGCTATGAAACGTTTGCGTGTTCCGCCTTTGGGAGCAGCTCAGGTAAACAATTGATAGAGCTAAGCTTCAGCAGCTTGACAAGTTGCCAAATTAGATTCAAAAGTAGTGAAAATACATGGATATGAGCATGCTCCACAAATTGTGAGGGCAGGGTAGTCACGTATTCTGCTTTAGTTCCGGAAGATATGGAAACAGCTTACTGTTCCTGCGGAATGCAGACACGATAACGTAGGGATGAGGTGAATAATAAAGAGAAATCTGTGCTAATTATAATGTATGTTTACATCTTAAAAGCTGCTGAGAGGCCCCAGCTCTGCTTCAACGCAATCAAGATAGGTAAAAATGTTATGCAGCAATTTCAGTGCTGCGCTTCAAGGAGGAAGAGTGCAGTCTGAGATGAGACTGCATCCCTGATTTAAAATGTGCTCTGTGAATGGATCTGATTTTGCTGATAACCTGTTTAATCCCCCGTAATTCCACCATTGCTTTGTTCACAGCCTGTACCAGCCTGGACTACATTCAGGGTTGGATTTTTCTGTGGATTGTTCGTTGCACTGAACGTGACTGTCATACTTTCAGGTGGGTATGTTCAGCAGGACCCAGCTGGCTCCTGCACCCTGGTATGGATGTGTTCTTGTCTCTTAGCAGGGGCTTACAGCTGAGCTGGTCGGCCTTCTGGGTTAGATCAGCCTGAGTCAGGTCATGCAGTTGTGAATTATTGCTGCTCAGTAATAGATCGTGTCCTTCTTGTGTTACCTTATGTGGATTTTGGACTTGAATATATGATGATTTTGTTCTCCTGGTTTCCTCCTTACTCTTGAAAGTATATTCTGGAAATGCAACATCCATGTATAAAGACAAGGTGCTTGTTCTGTGAACACACATTCCTCTTCCACCTTGAGTGAGGTGTTCATAAAACTTAAATTTTGCCTAGCACTGATTCACAGCAGAGAATAGAACATATGTATAGCTATGTGAATACTGTGCCTTTCCTAATTTTCATTAGGAAAGCATGAGAATGGCCAAAGCTGTGCCAGGGGAGGTTCAGACTAGGTATTAGGAAGAATTTCTTTACCATGACAGTAGCCTTGGTTTTATTCTTTGATCCGTCCAAGTTTGAGCTCTCACTGGAGTAAAAGGAAGGTCAGTACTCTAGATCCAGATATGGGGCTTCATCACAAGCAGCTTTACTGCGGTGTGTGATTTCAGTAGCGTAACTCACATAAGCAGTGCAGCAGAAAATCAACATATGAGCTCTTGCGTTCGGGGAAGCCCATGTCTGTGTTTTGATTTGAGAGAATTTTTAATCAGATGTTTCTGTAATTGGATCTGAACATCTCTTGGGATAAAATTTCTCTGTTTTAGAAGCTGTTGGCAAGTGCTTCCCCTTTGGTCGTTGTATAGTAGAGGCAGAAAGTTGACCCATCTGTATGAAGGCTCCAATGAATGTGTAGAAGCTGTTCTTTATTCATCAGTCTTTTTTCTTGGTGTAACTTTCATGTTTGGTCTGTAAGATGCAAAGAGGACTGAAGCCTGTAATGCTCATTTTACCTCAGTATTAAGAACAAAAAAGAGACACAGCTGTGAACAGGAATTCATCAAAATGATTACACCTCTTAAGCTGATGTTGCTAAACTAGTGTGAATAATTGGTATGTTTGTATCAGCAGACATGATCTGGTATCTCTGAGTTACTTCACATGTTGAGCAAAAGCTGCATCCTAGCTGCAAGTTGTTTATTTTTAATTGGACATTACGTTGCTAACCTCTATGCTACTTCTGCCAAATTGTTTTTATGATATGATTCACTAAGATAGGATTTCGGAGTTGTTGGTGTAGAACCTGTGAAGCAATATTAGACCATAGCCACGGTAGTAAACCGTATCAGTATTGTTTGAGGCTTAGATTGAACATCGGGAAGCATTTCTTCATGGGGAATATGGCCAATCATAGAATGGCTGGGGTTGGAAGGGACCTCAAGGATCATGGAGCTCCAACCCCCCTGCTGCAGGCAGGGCTGCCAACCTCCACATTTAATTCTAGACCAGGCTGCCCGGGGCCCTCTAGACCAGTGTGCTCCAGGGCCAAGCCTTGGAGCAGGCTGCCCAGGGCAGTAGGGGTGTCCCCATCACATGGTATAATGTGTTGAACTGTGTTCACCACAGGATAAGCCTTGTCTGGCTGTTGTGTTTCAAATAACAAGCGTATCTGTTCTGGTCTGCCTGGTAACTTTTGTATGTCTGATTCAGTATTTTGGGGCTACTCTGGGTTTGGGAGCATCTGCAGACATTTCAGATAAAAAATTGGAAATGCATGCTTTAGCAATTTCATGCTCAAGACTTCTTTCAGCTTCTTCAGTGCACCTCTCATTTCTGACCAAGCTTGGGGTCTGTTTGCCTGAAACTGATAGTCTCTAGTTCTGTAGAAGTGCCTGTTTTTTTCTACCTTTAAAATGCTTATGGATGAGAAGTACTCAGTGGACCTAGAACTGGGGATGAGGACAATTGTATGTGCTCTTCTCATCAAACCTCTATCAGGCAGTGGAGGTGCAGTATTCTGCAAGGGGACTCGTGCTGGACGAAGTGCTGCTTTATAGGGCTGCTCATTGTTTGAGGCCATTTCCAAAACCCCAAAGACTGAACAAAGCAAGGAACAGACTTTCCCATATTGCTGCCTTGTGTTGGATACTCTGTTTGGGTGCGGCTGGCAGCTATATTGCTGGTAATGAATATGTATTACGTTATGGCTATACTGACTTCAGTGATCGGACGCAGTTCAGCGTCGTTGTAAATGCTGTAAATTGTGCTTCTTGGTTTTGTGAAATATTTGTCTCCCTGGCTGGTGAGATTTCCCCTCCGTTAAACCAGAATGTGTAAGTGGGTGTAGTGATGATTTATGCTTAGTGCTGTCCCTTGAGCCCGCAGTGTGAGACGGGGGACTTGAGATGCTGCTAATGACCTGACTGCACAAGCTGGAGAGAGAATTTTCCCCAGAATACTCATAAATCCTCTGATAGATTAGGCAGAAGGTCCTCCAGCTGCTAGAATATGCAGGTGAATGACAAGCAGGCCCTGCTTTCCTGTGGCTGAGTATCTGAGAGCCAGAGCCAGGAAGCGGAGTGCAGGTTTGATTTGTGGCGTGACTTGTGCCATCATTAAGGCCCTTTCATCTTTTTCTTTGTCAGGTGTGGCTTTTATAGATGGACCAGATGTGTGGCCACTGGTGAGAATCTATCGAGGTGGCTTTCTCCTGATAGAATTCCTCTTTCTCCTGGGTATCAACACGTACGGCTGGAGACAGGCTGGTGTGAATCATGTCCTCATCTTCGAACTCAATCCCCGCAGCAACCTGTCCCATCAACATCTCTTTGAGGTAAACAGCACAGACTGTTAGCAGTGGCTGAGCTGTGTGCATCAGGAGGATAAGTCCTGCACCATTTCCTGGCAAGGAATTCTAATACAATTAGAGGAGGAAGTTGCTGAAGTCTGATTAGATTACAGGGTTGCGCACTGCTTTCCCTTTTCTTATAATGAGAATTCATTGTGAGGATTGGAGTTAATTTTTCACAAAGTATCTCTGTATTTTGTCTCTCTTTCTGCAGATTGCTGGATTTCTGGGGGTTTTGTGGTGCCTCAGCCTGCTGGCATGTATATATGGTAAATTCATCTACATCCCTATGCAGGTGAATCCGCTCATCTTGTATGGCTGCATGTTGCTTTTTCTCATCAACCCTACCAAAACCTTGTATTACAAGTCCCGTTTTTGGCTGCTCAAACTATTGGTAAGTCTCAAAATATAAAATATAAAATAGATAAATAAAAGATAAAAAGCTTTGGCTGAACTGTAGCAGTTGAAATATGCTCAAGCATCGATAATCTTCACGACAGAGGGATGTTTTACCATTGTACCTGTGTATGCATAGAGCAGACCTGATAAAGTAATTATTGCAACTTACTGCTTGCAATTTCTGTTTGCCCCTACTGTTGTTATCTTCATATTGCAGGTAGTTAGTGGTTAATCTTCATGTATACGACTGTATGTAGCATGTCTCTTGATGTAGCAAAACAGTTTGCTAGGGGTTGCAGGACTGGAAAACAAGATTATACGAATGCTCCTCAGCTCAGCTGGGCATTGCCAATGTGGAAAGGGTTCACTGATGGAGAGGGAGTCTTTGCAAAGGCTACTGCTTCTAGGTTACTGTTTACAGCAAATTTTTTGTGGTCTTAAAAGACCTTATTTTAGTCCCAGCTCCTGTTTTCTTGGTAAGTTAAGTCTGGTAAATGAGAAGTGTAGATATCCATGCTACTTTGATGTACCAGTTTCAGGTGGGAGTCCAGAAGAACTGTTTTCAGACTCGGACGGCTCATCAGTTTCTTCCAAAATGGCTGTTTCACATGTTTGTCCCCACCCTGAAGGCCCTTTTAAATTAACCTCATTCACTTTGGTTCCCTTGATATCTTGTTCTTGCTGGAACTACTCTGAGAGCATTCAGCAGAGGGGAATTGGGCTGGCTGACATTATTCGTAGAATCATATTAGTGCCAATTAAGACAATTAACTTTGTCTGGAGCATGGCAAAGATGAAATGTAGAGTCATGCTTCAAGTGTGTGCGTGCAGGTATACATACAACTAGTTAACCTCTTAGCCCTGTTATTTGATTTGCTAAGTTACAGCTATTTCGGTTTCTCCCTTCTTGCCTTCCAGCATTCAGCCACCTCTCACAAATATTCCTTTAGTCCCAAGCCTCATTAGTCTTCCTGCTGTCCCTCGGTGCTAGGAAAAGTACTGCCAGTGATCTAACTGTAAGCAATCTCTGTGCTGATTTACCCTAATATCTTCCCAGGCTAAGATCCTCAGTCTTCATAGAACTGTTAGTAGCTGTGCTTAGTTTCCAGTGCCTGCTCCATCTCTAGACCTTGCTGCAGCCTGCAACACAGATGTATGCGGAAGCCAATTCATCCCAAGGTCTCCTGGGGAGAAAAGCTTCATCAAAATGCAAGATTGCTATAATGGTAGAAGATGACAAAATTCTTCTGTGTGTCATGCAGAAGGGGGAAGGGGAGAAAAGAGGCCAGGCAAAACCACTCAGAGTAGCTGTGAAGCTTCTCTAATTTTTATCTCATGCAGTTGGCTGTCTGGGTGTATTTTATTTCTTCTCTCACCAGCAGCTCTCTGGGTGAAAGGAGGTGTGAATGGTGCAGTTCTTAGAACTCTACTTTTCACAGAAACTCTGACTCGAAGAGCATTTTCTTCTCACGCTTGCTATACTTCATCTCTGGCAGAAATGCAGCCTGGTGTATCGGGTGTAGCAGTGCATTATTGGCACCTCTGATTTTTCTAGAAACAAATATGTCAGTGTTTTACAGCATTTCCTGATGGAGGCTTTCTGTATCTACCTGTGCTCACAACTGCTTGAGTGGGATCTGTGTTGATAATCCCTGAGGGACTGCAGGTCACTTCTTCATTGATCTTCCTCTGGGTGAAAAAGTTATTTAGCCTGTAGGGAGTTTAATCCCTTCTTTCTTGCCTGCGTTGGCACCCTGCTGATGCGAACGTTCTTTGCCTCTGCTTCCAGGCGAGGAGCATGCTGCATGCACTTGTGTAGGCTGAGGGAAGCAGCTCGCCAAGAAGAATCAGATCAGAGCGCAGAGCATGGCATAGCATCTCCATACCGGCCTTTCTGCAGGGAGCTGAAATGGGGAAGCAACTGCAGGGAGCAGAGCTGTGTGAGGTGAAAATCTAGGGAAGTGTTCAGCTCTAGCTCAAGCATCTGCTGCCTCAGCACTGGCTTGAAACTGCAGCGATCAGCACCAGAAAGTTTGCGCTTGGATTGTGGAACTGCTGAAATATAATTGCAACCGATTGCTTGAAACTGAAGTTGGACTCTTGGTCTGTTACGGCTTTATTCTTGGGGCCCATCTTCAGCGGAGGGTTTTGCAGATTCCCTAGCTGGGAAGGTGGATCTGCTTGTAGAATGAGGATGTGCTAGCAGCCTCTGGTCCCTGCTCTGCAGCTGGCTCGGGCCTGGGGCAGCATGCAGCAACCCCGGTCAGAAATGGCAGCTTTTTGGAGGGTTAGGAGAGTTCATACAGCAGCTCCTGTCTGTGGGGATTGTGGATGGAGATAGCAGGGCCTTAGCTGGGCCATCTGCATATCTGCGACTCCTTGTCTGCTTTAACCTTTAGGTGGAAAGCTTCTGCTCTCTTAAAAGTTCTGTGCTGTCATCACCCGGTGTCCAAGTGTCTCTCATTAATCATAGAATCAGAGAATGGCTCTGATTGGAAGAGACCTTAACGATCATCTTTCTTCTGCTGTGGGCCCCAGATGTGTACACAGTACTCCAAAAGGGAACGTCACGAGGGCAGTGCAGAGGGGAAGAGTCCCCTCCCTGCCCTGTGCTACCCCTCTGTTGATGCAACTCAAGAGCTGATGGCCTTCCGGGCTGCAAGCACACACTGCTGGCTCATGTCCAGCTTTCTGTCCACCACGACCCCCCAGTCCTCCTCAGCAGGGCTGCTTTCAGTGAGTTCCCCCAGTCTGTATATACATCTGGGATTGCCCCGCCCCAAGTGCAGCACCGCTCTTGGCCTTGCTGAACCTCTTTAGGCTCTCATGGACCAACTTTTTGAGCCTGTCCAGGTCCCTCTGGATGGCTTCCCTTCCTGTGCAGCTTGGTGTCATCTGCAAATTTGCTGAAGGTGCAATCAATCCCATTGTGGATGCCATTGATAAAGATGCTGAAGAGCTCCAGACCCCCCTGGGGGACACTGCTCATCACCAGCCTCCACCTAGGCATAGAGCCACTGACCACAACCCTCTGGCTGCAACTGCCCAAGCAATTCTTTGTCCACTGAATGGTCCACCATCCATAGGATTCCAATTTAGAGATAAGGATGTTGTGTGTATTAAACTGTTAGGAAAAAATAAAGGTCCATGAGGAAAGATAGTTTAATCAGATGGTATGAGGAGGTGCTCGTAAAAGGGAGGATGGACTGTATGAGAAGGAAGGCTGCACCTTCTCTGATCTCTGCAGCAGTGCTTTCACACCGGGGCTGCTTTGAGAGCAGCCCTCCCTCACACTCAAGCCTTTGTAATAGGTGCTGTCCTACCTGAGCACGGGAGCTTTCTGGGTCAAGGTCTCTATCTGCTATTTAATGCCTCAAAGTCTTGATCCCTTCCTTGGCTTTGAAATGTAGAACCTTAAATTGGCATTACAAGCCGGCTGGGAATCTGTCAGTCCTTTCCTGGGTTTCCATAACAGTGTATCTTTTAGGTTAATAAGGAGAGCAGTATAAAAGATCATTGTTAGCCCGTGCTTTCATTAATTTAAAGGTTCATAAATCTCTGAACTACAGGATGGTGCTGGGGCTGTCTCTTTGAGAAATTGGCCATTGGTAGCTATAACTAACTGGGTAGAGAGAGTTGTAATCGAAGGTAATGGACCATGAAAACTGGCTGGTTTAAATGTAGCAAAACTGCTGTTGAGGCTTAGAGGGAAAGTGGACTGGGATGAAGAGGGAGTTTAACTGACACTTAATAGGATCTCCTCTGCTCTCTATTTAACTCTTTTGGTGCTGGAGGGTTTCGGAGATCCATCTGAGTAACAGTACTCACTGGTACAACCTTGAACACCAAAGAACAGCTAAGTACACCAAAACATGGTCAGATTAAGGGCCAAGTTGTGGGTCTCTAATGTGACTGATATGAAGTCTGAAAGACATCAGTAAATGTGACATGTGACTGAAAGAAAGTGCCTGGTCGGCATGAGGAGCACTGGGAAGAGCTCTTACATGGAGACTGCGAGCTTGGTTGGGAAAATGAAAACTTGGAGAGGATGAATAGTTAAGCACAGGAGGAGAATTAGATGTCTGGAAGCAGTAATTTTATTTCTACTCAAAACAGGGAGACAATTATCTTTCTTTTTCAGCAGGAGCAAAAGGTCAGCGATAAATCTGCAAGTATTTCTCTCCATTCCGTATTTGTTCGATGCTGTGATGTTCTGCTGCTGCAGATGGGTCTCTACCAGTATGTCACGCAAATTATTCCTTTTTCTTTCAACAGTTTCGAGTGTTCACTGCTCCCTTCCACAATGTGGGCTTTGCAGATTTCTGGCTGGCTGATCAGCTCAACAGCCTGGTGGTAATACTCATGGATCTGGAGTACATGATCTGCTTCTACAGCTTTGAGGTTCAGTGGACGGACAGTGATGGGCTTCTGGCAAATACAGGTAGAGAAATGCTGACAGCCTTGTGAATGCTGTCAGAATGACCTGAAAAACACCAAGCCACGCGGCTTCTTAGGCATCTGGTTTGAAGAGGCCAACCAATGACACAGGGAACTAAAGTAAACTGGCCTTTCTTGTAAACGTGGCATTGGAGAGATTCTCCCGTTTCTTGCTTCTATCCAGAGAAATGGAATTTCACATCAGTGCTTGTTTCCTAATCCAGTCTTTTTGGCCCGACTTGCATATTCATCAGAGGATGTTAGAGCACTTATTGATTGGAAAGACAAAACAATTTTCTGGTGTTGTTTCGTTTCAGTGGTTTAACCTCATATTTGCTTTTAGCCTGTTACTGTTGCTTAGCACGAAAATGAGTTGCGTGAGGTCCTTAACCGCAGTTCTCAGTGCTGTAGCCTGGTTCTTAAAGGCTCTGTCAGCATAGCCTAAAGCAAGAGAGGATGGAGAAACTTCCTCAGAAGTCCTTATTTGTCACATTTGATGCTATAAGGGCAGGGTGGTGCGTGCTCTGCCTCTCTCCCTTCTAGCCAGGGGAGTCACAGAGCTGGTGTGTGAATTTTGACTATGGCCTTCCCAGTGGCAAAGCCATACCTGGCTTCTACTGCATCAGGCTGTGTTCTTTCCATTTTAAGCAGTGACTGCTGGCAAATTGTGTTGTCTGATGGTTTTGACACTTGCTAAGAGAGATTGCAGCATGCTTCAATAAGCATCAGCGTTCGCTTTGTTTTTCCAATCTGTCTGATCTTTATCTTCCATTTATGACAGTGTTGGAATTAACTACGTATTTATCTTATTAAAAAAAAAAGAGGTTGTAAAGTAACTGCGTGGATAATGACTTGTCCTCCAAACCCTGGAATAAAGTGCTTCAGAGTAAATATCAGCTAGCGAAGCTGTTTCCATTAGTTTGAACAAGAAACAAATGTTCGTTAACATTTGGTTCTCTGTTTTAAATGTGCTGAGCAAGACTGCAGAAAACTATGGTATGCTTGGGGGGTTGCAGTTAGAGCTGGGATTTTCTTGGTTGTTTCCTTAACAAGAGGACCTTCAGGCTTCATGTATGACACGGTGCTGTGTTTGTGTAGCTGCCTCTCACCCCAGTTGTTCAATCTGTGTTCATGCTTTCCTCTGTCTTTAAAAGATTGAAATAAATGGTGGTATGTTTTTTCATATACAAGAAAAGTTAAAAGTTACTGACTCTGTATCCCTGACACTTTTTTCTTGCAGATAATCAGATTTGTCACAGCTACTCCTACGGAGTGAGAGCAGTTGTCCAGTGCATCCCTGCTTGGTTGCGATTCATCCAGTGCCTGCGCCGGTACCGCGATAACAAACGGGCCTTTCATCTGGTTAACGCTGGAAAATATTCCACCACCTTCTTCGTGGTGACATTTGCAGCCCTCTACAGCACTCACAAAGGTACTGGTTATTTTGGAAGGTCGTTTGCCCACTGGCCCCTGCCCCCCAGGTGTGCTTTTCAGGACACGCTCTAGAAGGAATGCTGACGGACCACCTCAGTCACTTTCTTGCCAAGTTAGAGTGACAGCAGTATGAAAACGCGGTGTTGGTTCTTTATATTTAAGTACTGTATCATGGTGCTGAGTCAGTTTTCCATTGGTGACTCTGCTGTGACGAATGGTCATCATTTACTTGTGCAGCTCTGGTGGGGCAGATATGTCTCACCAGTTTTTTCTGTTGAATAGAACATCCTGGGCTAAGTCATGGGGTTTTCCTTTTCCATGGGGAAAAACATAGGATTGGCTTCCCTTTGAAGCATAGACTTTGGCCTTTTGGCATCTGTGAAACATCTCAGTGGAAAGCCAAAGGGCTACCTAGCTGGGAAAGAATATTTCAAAATCTTACTTGGGGTGTTTCTTGCATACCTGCCCTAAAGGAGGAAACTGGAATACCTGTCAGTTCTCGCTGTGATGGGAGGTTGGGTGGGAGACGTCTAAGGGGAGGGAGAATGTGGGAAATACTTCTGCCTTGGCATTCATGAACAGTTACAGCTTGTCTATCATCCCTAAACACAGGGGGATGTGCACAGTGCTGGGAAAATGCCCTCTCTGGATTTTCCAATGTGTTTTTATCCATGTTTTTTTCTGCAGCTGGCAGGGAGTTGTTTCCAATCCATTTAACTGCAGATTGAGCTCTGATCCCCAAGTTCCCCATCTCCCTGGAAACAACAATTACTTGATTCTGCTTCTTGCTCTGAAGGAAAAAGCTTTTCGTTTCTGCACTTCAGGCAGTCACCCTGCCTCTCATTGTTCTCAAGTCCTCAAAGCTGTATTCTTTTATTTGAAAATATACGCCTCCTTTATCTCCTGGAATTAGCAGCTACACATGTTCATGAGCTATTGCTTATCCTGAAATATGACTGTGGCAGGGCAGGGAAAAGGGTTGGATGTACGCTCCTAGTTCCCATGCTGGTTGTGGGTGGGGAAGCAGGTTTATTAGAAACCTTCCTGTGGCCAAGAAGTGGTAGTTCTGGAGTCATGCATGTAACGTTTGCCAAGCTTTGCATCTCAATGGCACGAACCCAGTGTGGCAGCAGTGGTGATGGCCCTGCACCCCGTTAGTCCCAGCTGCTAAGCTGTGAGATGAGACACGATACAGATTGCCTGGCTGTAGTCATTGCTGGTATGGTTTATATATAGTGCCTGCCTTTAGGAGGCTGAGAGATGCTTCTCCCTCCCATGGGGACACTGTGGAAGAGCCCTTTGCAGGAAGGCTGGGGTAGGTTTGGGACTGGAGAAAAGCCACGTCTAGGCAAACATCCTGTGTAAGGACTTGACCTCATCCTACTCCCCAAGAGGTTTGCATCTATGCCAGTGCTTTGACCCTTGTTCTCATTGCTGCTGCACACAACTGGTGCCTGCCCCTAGCAGCTGGCTGGCAGTGGGCTGTAACGAGGTGTTTACGAGCCCAGCCCAGGCTCCTTCCAGTGCCTGAGACCTCGGTGACTCCCAGCTTTGCTCTGTCCCGTTCTCTTAGTGGCAGCTGATAGTGCGTAGCTGTTGGTGTCATGCAAAAATAAATAATTTAGGAGCTTTGTGGCATTTGGAAATGACACATTACACAGCTTTTGCAAATGTCACTGCGCCTGGACTGGCAGTGGTTTTGTGAGCACTGCCTGAAGACCTTGCTATGTCTTGTCAGTGCTGTTGGCTTTATCCCCTGCTGCCAGAAACGCACCCTTGGAACTTGATTCTGTTAAGATCTGTTGGAATCGTATTTGTGTTCTTTGCACACATTTCCCCTTCTCTACACTTAGAGTCAGATGGACTGTTAGCAAGTGTTCACCATGTTGCTGTTGGAAGTAGAAGTGCTGCTCCCCCACACTTACTGTCTGCCTAAGTATAGCAGAGGCAAACACTGGTCTCTTATTTACAGAACAACTATTAGGGGCTATGGATGTTTGCTGCTAAGAACACCAACGCTGCCCCAGACAGGTATCAAACGGGTAAAAATCCATGCTACTTAGACCTGTTCTAAATGGCAGTTAGTAATGAACCTGTTAATTGCTGTTTTAACAAGAGTTCTATTTAAACCGTTTTTCATGTCTCTGTTTGCAAGTCTATGACTTATAAGTCTGGAATGAGAGCTTTCAGCTGCCAGGAGAAGAGGGTAATTTGTGGCCTTTTCTTGGGAGGTCAGGTAATGTACACCAGGCTGTTCTCCCTGGGAGTCCTGAGGAACATCACAGCCCTCTGGGGAGGGTTGTCTTCCTCCTCTGAGTTAGAACAGTGAATAATTTGTAGTTCTTTAGGTTTGCTCATGTCTGCCAGCTGCATGGAGATGGGCTGTGTGGTTAGGAGGGTTTGTCAGCATTAAAATCTGGCTAATTCACCCGGAGTGCACTTATGGCATTGTAGTGCTGGATTTTCATATACTGCTTGAAAACAACTGGAGCCAAACAAATGTACAAATGCCACTTTGTTACGAATAACAGACACGTGCATACCTGGTACTGCTTTATCCGTAGCTGCTAGAGCAAAGGTTTCCCCCCCCAGCAGCAACACAGCAGGCTCTTGTCTCAGTTTCCTCAAAGGACTGCTTTGGGGTAGTTTAATAACCCCTTGTGCAGTGCATGATTCTGATTAGAGAAGCAATTTTCTTCCTTAGGGTTTGGATTCCAAATGCAACTTGCTCTGCTCTTTGTGCTGTGCTGTTAGATCCAAGGTATCAGAGTACACGCAGTTAGTCCTCTCCCAGACTGGTGCTCTCGTTGTCCTGGAATGAAGCTTGTTTTGCAGAGCCCCCTCCAAGCTATCATCTCCCAAATTAGTGCCTCTCAAGTGAGAGCCCCTTACAGAGAGCGGGAGCAGTGAGTGCTAACTCGAGCTGTCCGCCCTGCTGCCGGCTCACAAACACAAGCACATTTCAGGGAAGACAGCGGGAACCAAAGGGCAACTGTTGCTAAGCTCCCAAAGGAAGAATTCTCAGTATTTTTATATCGCTCAAAGGAATGGGAAGCAAAGGCCGTGTTCTGTAAATATAGTCCTCTGGGATATGTTTGCACAGGCAAATGAGGCCTATCTGTAACTCTAAGCTACCTAGCAACTGCAGCGTGTGCTGGCTGCAGTGCAGCAGAGCAGCAGCCCTGTCCCCTGTAACTTGCTTTTCTAAGCTGAAAACTGTGAAGCTTGCTGCCTTACCGAGGAATAGAGATATGACCCGATGAGGCAGCAGTCATCCCAAGATTAATGAGCTTCTGCATGAGGGTGTTGGACCATCTCTTACTCATAGCGAGCTTCAAGCAGGCCTGAACGGATGAAGATGAATGGGAAATGTGCTGCTGTGTGGGAACCCAGTGGAAGACTGCAGGTCTGTTTCCCACTCCTCATTCGTCACAGTGGTTGAGGTTGCTGCCAACCGTGACACCGAGTGGCGCAGCTCACTTCACACTGGAATGGGTCACTGGTTCTCCCCGGGTCTGTCCCAGCACTGCACAGCTGTGGATTCCAGGTGAGGGGATGGTGTGCACACCGGGTGCTACTGGGAGCTGTCAGAGGATACCTGGCTGTGTCTTAGCTCTGCCATCCTCTACCTGCCAAAGTACTGGTGGCTTAGGTGGGGCATCACTTATAGCTTGTTGCCACCGTGTTAGAAACTGCAGGATGTAACCCCCGTGGAGTGAATTTGCAGGCAGGTGGAACGGTAATTAACTGTGATCCTGAATGGCTACAGCAGGAGATGAATGAGGCAACGTGAGAGCTGGGGCTAAAATGAATTAAAGAAGCCAGACATTGGTGCAGAAAATAGCGATACCTCTTAAACAGGAGGGAAATCATCTTTTTACACTGGTAGAGAGTGATAGGACAAGGGGTAAACTAAAAGAAGGGAGATGTAGATTAGATGTCAAGGAAACTTACCACTAAGAGAGTGGTGATGCCCTGGCACTGCTGCCCAGAGCTGTGGGTGCCCCATCCTTGGAGGTACCCCAGGCCATGGATGGGCCCTGGGCAGCCTCAGCTGGGGGGCAGCCAGCCCGTGGCAGAGTAGAGCTTGGTGATCTCTGAGGTCCCTTCTAACCCAATCATACTGTGATTCTGTGGTAATTCTATGTGAAAGGAGTGGGGAGAACTAGCAAAGCAAAATAAAAGGATGCTTAGAGTTCAAGTGCAAATTTTTAGTTAAAAAGGGCCTTTTTTCATGGCAGAGTGGAACCACAGCATTTGTGAGATCCTGTTGCCTTTGTTATTCCTTGCGTGTGGTAGGAGATGTCTCTTTCTCTGTGTTGGAACAGCTGTCAGCACTGTGGCAAGCCAGATCGTTTGATTTAGGTGTCACAAGAGCCTTACAGAGAGCTTAGATTGACCTCCTGAAGTAAAACAAACTTTGTAATGGGATTAACTGTCTTCTTTCCTAAGTGGCTGCCTTCCTGCGACTCTCCTTAGCACAGCATACCAGCAGCTCCATCAGGGTGATTATTTGGAGCCAAAATGTGCAATGTCTGTCACATTGCTGTGAGCTAGGATGAATTTTGGTCTGAAACCCTGTCATCCCATGCCCAGGAGGCCCTCAGTAATGAGTTGTGTTCATTAGCCAGTCTTTCTGATCCTCTTTTCCGGCAGAGTGGTGGCAGTGTCATTAGTGGAGTATGTGAGGCATTGCCACAGGCAAACATTTCCATCCCAGCCTCTGACCCCATCCCAGAACCAGCCTGGCTTCCTATGCTGTCTCATTGGCTCTAATTGCTCACCCAGGGCTCCAGGTGATGCTGTGGATGGAGGGGGGACCACTCCAACCAGGCCCTGCGCCTGGTGGCATGAGTTTATAGGCAGAAGGATTGGGAGCTGCCTCTGCACCCTAAGTATCAGCACAAACGAGGCGTGAAATCCCGCAGGGACATTTTCCAATGCTTTGTAGGCCTCTTAAATGTCAAGTGGGATGCTTGGTGGTGCCAGCAGCCAGGCTGTGGGGGAGAGGACCTTGGCACCCTACCAGGCAGTGAGTCATCCATCTGGTCCCAGCTTAATGTGACTGGAGAAGCAAGAGCACTAATGAGTAAGGTGTAAGTAAAGGGAAGGTAAATTGGTAGGCCATCCCAAATCTGTGCCAACTTGGGGTTCTCTGGGGCTGCAGGAACCTGGGAGGTGCAGTAAGTCACAGTTGGGTTTTTTTTTGGTCAGGGACATCGTCAGTGGGCATGGTGGGGAAGGGTGGATGGTTGGACTAAATGATCTTAGTGATCTTTTCCAACCTTAATGATTCTATGAATCCCTGGATTAGACAACAGCATTTATTTCTGATGGTGAATTCAGCTATTCTTATTAGTGAGACTGCTGGCAAATGGTTGCATTGGAAGCCCCATCCTTTTCAGTTAAACACCCCCTGGTAACACTTCTCAGACGTGAGAGATGACACTGGGAGAGGAATCCAATCTGTCAGCACGGAGTGGTGTGCTTCCTCCAGCTTGCAGTTAAATCATGTTTCTTTTTGTTAGTGAGATGCAAGCAATGAGAGTGCTTATCCAGGCTGGACGTGGCTCTGGGCAGCCTGGTCTGATGGTTGGCGACTCTGCACAAAGCAGGGGGGTTGAAACTAGATGATCATTGCGGTCCTTTTCAACCCAGGCCATTCTGTGATTCTGTGATGTGGTGATTCAAAATTAGACACAGTTATATTGTCCTACACAACCCAGTGTAAATCAGCAGATTATATATATTTATTTAGTCAAAACAGGATTTGGGGATTTCCCTGTTCTACAAACGCAGGATTTAAATAGGAGAAGAAATTAGAGGTTGCCTCCTGACAGCTCTTCAGTGCTATCTCTTGCTACTTTACTTTAAATTGTGCCCTGAGGCTATAGTAGAGGTTTGCAGAATCTAAGGGAAGGTTGTTCTTAGGAAGTGGTTGGTATTTGACAAAGCCTGTCAGGTCACAATGAGTCCTGCTTGTGCTACAGCACAAGCTGTAGCAACCTCCTCAGGGCTGTTTGCCTTTTTAATGCATTAAGCCCACCATCATGTCTCTGCCATTGATCAGCATTAAAGAGGGGTTCCTGCTGGTTGGGGCAGCACTACTGCCCTTCCTTCCTTCATAGTTAGAATTACTCAGTAAGTCAGAATTGCTCAGTAAGACTTGGTTTCAAGCCATAAGGTGGTAGCAGACACGTGCCTTGGGATGCCATCCGATGGCTCTTCTCTTGTAGGTAAGCCACTTCTGGCTGTCTCACTCCTCCCTTTGTGTGCCGGGGTGGAGTTGAGGGGCACATCGTTCACAGCCTGCCTGGGTATGTGCTCAGTTTGCTAATGTTTCCCACTGAGCATGCTGTAAATATGTATTTCTTTCATTTAGGTTCCACCTAATCCGAGGCTGAATGGCTTGCCATCAAAGGAGCCTGTGTTTGGCAAGCCTTGATCAAGAGGCTTCTAATTCATGCTGGAGGTGGAACTGCTCCACGCAGTCAGATTGGCATCGTGCAGCAGGGCTCACCTGGCTGTGTTTCCTGATAACCTCAGACTTCTGACAGCTTTTATCACAGCTTCCACCATCAGCAAAACCCGCAGCTGGCTGCGGTGGCTGACACACCACGAGTGCTTATCGAGGGCTGCTGTGCTCTTATCCAGGTCTTCAATAATACATGGCATTGATTTTTTTTTTTTTTTTTTTTTTTGCCTGTGTTGAATACTATATAGTGTTTACATTCCCCAGAATAATTCAGCAGGGTAAACAGATAGTATTCTTTAGAAGTAAAGTCAATATTAACTGCATTTGGAATAGTATTTGCTGTCTATCTTTGATGGAAAGCGACTTTTCTCTTGCCTGTGTTTGGAAGGGGCTATAATTTCTGCACAGTATTACTCTCTCAGAATGCATGTCAGAAACTGTTTCCCCCGTGGCTGCTGTTGGTATTGAAGATCGTTTGTCTATCAGCAGTTTTTGCAGGCAGTAAATTCAGCTGCTACACGTGCCTGTGGCTGTTTTTCTGCTCTGTGGCCATTCACAGCTTCAGTTCAAAGGTTGAAACCTTCCATTATTTATCTGTGTGACCCTCTGGGGCAATTTTTGGGTGTGTTTGTGCAAGGTGCCCACTGGGATTGCCTTTTACAGGGGAAGCTGAGGATGCTAATGGAAATCCTGCAGTGAAGGTTGCAAGTGGCCCTGGCAGTGTGCAGCTCCCCATCATCTCTGCAGCAAGTGGAGGTGCCATGGGTGCTGCAGCAAGACAGTGAACTCAAGTAGCCTCTGACACAGCCCAGCACCTCCAGGTTGCAGACATGCTCATTAAAACATACATTAAAATAGACCCCTTGCAAGAGAAGCTGAAGCTGTGCCTACAGGTTCATGTGTTGCAGTTTTGGGCTGATGGTGTTTCCTCGTGCATGTGCTGTTTGGAATAGCTTTGTAGCTTGGGACGTTCCTGGGTGGCAGTACAAAGGGCCTCACACCTCCCACTGCCAGCTATGCTGCAGAAGGTTTTCTGCAGCCCATGGCATGATGAGAACTTCAGTCTCTTTCCCCTCTTGGAGGTGTTGAGATCTACCAGGAGTCCAGTGCACTTCTGTCATCCTGAGACTCTATCGTGGTAGATCTGGTGATTTCTAGCACATCATTAAACATAATAAAAATAGGATGAAGCAGCTCCTGTTGAAATAGACCCTGACATCGTACATACACACAGCAATGTATTGCCCCTCAAAAACTGTCAGGCGGTAGATGGAGCCTCTGGGCAGAATGCAGGTGCCTTGATTTTTCTACCCCCCTGAGCAGTGCTGAAGAGGGCCACTAGGACCAGCCAGTGGAGATTGAGATATAATTGCTTGCCTGGAGCAGTAACATATTTCTGTGTGCCAGCTGAATACCAATGAGGCCAGGAGGAAGGAAGGTATCAAACAGAATCGCAGGCAGGAGGAAAAAGAAGGTAAGTGATTAAAGGATGGGACTCAATGGCCAAGGCTGAAGACAATAGGCTTATTCTGATGAGAGCATTCTGCCAGGAAGCAGGTTTGGTTTTGTAAAGAAGTTTTTCAGGAGCTGAATGTGCTGCAGGATGCTGGGTAAGAGAGAACACAGGAGCCAGTGGGGGGGCAGGAAGGAGATTGGAGTCAGGATGACCTGGCTAGGATGGTCTGGGTCCATCCCCTCCATGAATGGAGAATGCCCCAGCAGTGCCACTTAGCTGTTCCTCAGTGCTGCAGGGCACTGCCATGGATGTACCCTCAGCACTGCCTTCCACATCTCCCTAAAGGTGTGGAGTTCCAGTTTGTTTGAATTCTGCTCTTAAAAACAAACCAAACCCAAACCAGACAGCCTGGCCCAACCTTCAAGCCTAAGCCCCTGTAGGGAGCTTGCTGGCTCCAGGGTAGTTCAGAGTGTTTTAGATGTTGGAAAGCACTTAACCCCTTGGCTGCCTCTTGGAATGATCATTTAGGGTCTGGTAGGGGAACTGAACCTGGAGATCTAACGAGCCAAAAATAATGTAGGAGAGCACAGCCTTAGAGTCTGGGTCACTGCACATCAGCACCTGCCTGTTATTTCCTATGAAATACTGTAGTAGAGGAGCTGTTGGGGGAGGACAATGTATTGCAGTTGATTGCTAATTGATAAGCCTCAAGCATCACCTGAGCCCTGTTCCAGCAGCACTTGGAAACGTGGCATTGGAGCCCATATGGCGCAGGACATCCATGTGGCAGCGGGGTCAGAGCTGCCCTGGGTGCCACTAGGCTGCAGGGAGAGGAGGGTGAGTGCACCACTGCTGGCCCTGTGTGACAGCAGCAGGCTAGGCAGACCTGTACAGCTCAAGTGAATCTCGTCTTCTTCCTCTGCTGATTCGAAGCTTGGCTGCGTAAATGGTTTTAATAGGTTTGCTTTAGGGGATATGTTTTGAAAAGAGAACAAGCGTGTGTATTTGACCTATATCCTGCACATCATGTCCAGGGAGCCTGGAAGGCATAACGGGGAGAGTGTGCTCTTACACGATGCCTCTCATTTTCACCTCCATTGATTTTATCGGATCGCTGCCATACTTTTATATCAGAGTTGCTAAAAAGGGAAGGAGGGAGCAAATGGCCCCGTTGTTTTCCCCTGTTCTGAAGCAGCCTGTGGGATTCCCACGCCGTCCGTCTTCTTTCAGGCTGTTAGGGGACCAATTCGCTGTTTGCATTTTTGCAAACTAAGCCGCGCTCTTACAAAATCCTCCTCGTTGCCTCATTGCTTTTCCTTTGTACAGCTCGTGTATTTTGTGAAATGCGGCCCTCAGCTTCCCCCTGCTGTTCGGACTGAGGATGACAACAAGCCTGCCTCATCCGCCGCGAAAATGAACGTTGTGCTGCACGTCTCAGTTCCGAATGCAAAACGTTGGCTGAGTTTAAGTAGGCTTTTTAAAGAAGCAATCCACTTTAGGTTGTACAGAAGTGTGCTGTGCTTCTCTTTTGCAGATAAAAACCACAGCGACACCCAAGTGTTCTTCTACCTGTGGATTATCTTCTATTTCATCAGCTCTTGCTACACCCTCATCTGGGACCTGAAGATGGACTGGGGTCTCTTTGACAAAAATGCTGGTGAAAATACCTTCCTTCGAGAAGGAATTGTCTACCCACAGAAAGTGAGTATGTTAGAGAAGGCTTCTGCTGTTGTAGCAGAATGCATTTCCATTCGTTTCAGCTGCGCGTTGCAGTTGGCTGCTTTGTGCCCCCTGCATGCTGGGCATGAGGATGTTCCAGCAGCAGAGTTTGTTTCAAAGAGATGATGCTGCTGGCATTTCTAGTGACTGAGAAGCAAATTCTCTCTCTGCTGCCTCTGCGCTGGGATGGTTGTATCTACAATGAGAACTTATGCAAATGTAAGCCAATTTAAAAACAGGCCTTAGCACAACTGTGCGATGCTTTGCATAGGTCTCTGGCAGGGTCTTTTCCCCAGGAATGAAGGGGATGTAAATATTACTGTGTACATTGCATTGTGCAGACAGTCTATCTGAAAGCAACAAAGCTGATTTAAAACTTGAAGCACACAGGCCTGCCTCTTCTTGAAGGCCTTCTTGCCGACCTGTCCTGTCTGTATCTTGTGCTCCAGGCATACTACTATTGTGCCATTGTTGAGGACGTGATCCTGCGCTTTGCGTGGACCATCCAGATCTCCCTCACTTCCATGCAGATCTTTCCATACGCCGCGGATATCATTTCTACTGTTTTCGCCCCACTTGAGGTTTTCAGGTAAGGCTGAGCAGCTCATTTGGATTTCGTATTACTCGTAAAACGTCAGCACAGTGGGAAGCCTCTTGCTCTTTGGACTCTGAATTGGAGGGAGAGATCTTGCAGGGCACTTAATCTGAGCAGGGTGCTGAGGAAGGCTCTGCAGCAATGTGAGGCTGGGTCTTTGGCTGCATTTACCATTCTGTCTGCAGCTGCTGGATCTAATCTCAAAGGATGTGTTATTACTAAGTTGCTCCTTAAAATTGTATCATTGGCAGAAGCATTTGAGATTTCTCTTAATTTCACATTTACAATTATTCTCAGATTCCTCCTCCTTTCCACTGCCTTGCGGCCTGCCCCGTTGGCTTGTGGCCTGCCCCATTGCCCTGTGGGGTTTCAGGGCTCTTTACACCCTTGCACTCTAGCTGCAGACCCCCATATGAATAATCTTTATAGCCGAACTTCAGTTATATACGTTGTAGAGGTTGCCATATGTTTTTCCTTCCTCTTGTAATACCTTCTGCCTCTGTGCAGACTTGGGCTGTCATCATTAGGACAATGAATGGGGCTGCCAGCTCGTTTGTTCCCTGAGGAGCTGGGAGATGTCACAGCAGGTGCTGCTGGTAGTTGTTTGCTGTTCCTCTGTACTCCAAGCACGTTCCCAGTGGCACTTTATGATCAGTGGGAATAGTCAGTGCTGTCCAGGCGCACGGATCAGTGCTTCACCAAACACAGTGACACCTATAAAAGCGGAACCGCATCAATAAATCTCTCTTCTTCTCCACCCAGGAGGTTTGTCTGGAACTTCTTCCGTCTGGAGAACGAGCACCTGAACAACTGTGGTGAGTTCCGTGCCGTGAGGGACATCTCCGTGGCACCGCTCAACGCCGACGACCTGACGCTGTTGGATCAGATGATGGACCAGGAGGATGGCGTGCGGAACCGCCGTAAGAACAAGCAGTGGAAGCGCAGCCAGAGCATATCCTTGCGCAGACCTCGCCTTGCTTCACAGTACGTTTGGCCTCTCCTCTTGGAGCTGTTGTGAGGGCAGCTTGCTTTACAAAACTCCCCTCCTGCACTGGTAGCTTGTAGCAGTGCTCAGAGGTTGGACATCCAGACCTGCAAGACAGGCTTTTCCCCTGTTTCCAGGCTTCAGGCCACCCCAAGATTTCAGTTATCCTTTCATTAAGATGTCACGTGAGATCTCAGACCCCTTCCCCTCCCATATCCAAACCCATGCAGCTTTTCTTTCCACCCCTCGTTCTTACACCCAAAACATTCCCCCATTTTGCACCCCAGGCTCTACTGGCTGTGCATCTTTGCTGCTGTGCCTGTGCTCCGAGCATCGCAGGATGCTCTGCTGTCTGAGCATCCCTTCTCCCCCCCCAAGCAGAGCTCCAGAGCCTTGGCCAAGAGAGCAGCAGCTCCTGGGGTAAGGAAGCGTAGAATCACAGAATCATAGAATCACAGAATGGCCTGGGTTGAAAAGGATCACAATGATGATCTAGTTTCAACTCCCCTGCTTTGTGCAGGGTCGCCAACCACCAGACCAGGCTGCCCAGAGCCACATCCAGCCGGCCTTGAATGCCTCCAGGGATGAGGCATTCACAACCTCCTTGGGCAACCTGGACATGCAGGGAGCATTGTGCAATAATGGCCGCAGAGCATCTCCCTGTTTCATCACTGCCTGGAAGGGGTGGGAGGAGGAAGCAGCAGCCTCTGCTCCCCAATGAGTGTTTTCTGTTTGTGTTTCTTTCCAGGTCCAAGTCTTCTGACACGAAGGTATTGATAGAGGACCTAGCAAAAGAAGTGAACACATGAAGCAGCCACGGTCTCTTATTCAGCATCCTTTGTTTTCTCGTCCTGCTCCCCTCTTCCCCAAGTAACCCAATCTCTGGTACAGTTCCAGCTGCAAACAGGAGAAAACACTGAACACATTTTCCGAGCTCTTCCAGACCAGATCCTATGGACTCCAACAAGCTCACTGTGTTTTGTTTCTTTTCTTCTGCGTTAATTTTGATGTCCTATTTTAAAAAACAAACAAACAAACACAAAATAAAACATTTTACTTTCTTTTGCCAATAAAGAGGACAGTTCAGGAAAGAAGGATTGTTTACAGTCTCAACAAGGACATACACACCTGTCTGGATAAAGAAGCATCATAGGGACTCCCTACTGGGACAGTGCCGAGATCACCCTCGGTTTCTGCTTGGCCCGGTTTTGACTGGTTGAAACCGGACTTAAGTTTTTAAATCTGATTATTTTTTGTTTTATTTTATTTTTCCTTCATATCCAGCGCTGAGGCACTGGCTGCACTTGCAGGGAAAGTGCACTTAGAGCAGTACCTTCATTCATGAAGCTACTTTTTAATTTGATGTAACTTTTCTTATCATATATATTTCTTTTTTGGGGAAATGTGCTGTATGTGTTACGTATAGTTCTCACATTATTTATGGAACCTAACAACCATCCGAGAGTGCTTTTGAGTCCTGTGCAATGAAGGTTGTGCCGGTGACGCGAACCCAGGAATGTGGATGGAGATGTGCAGGGTCGTGGGGTTGTGCACCTGTTTCCCTTTGATTGCTTGCTTGCTTTTCAGTTTTAGTTGAAACCAAAGCTTCTCTTTCTGACTTTGGGTTGCTGCTCCCACTCTGGGCACGGCTGCGGTGGCAGCTGAAGGCTGGCTTTCCGTGCAGCTGTGTGACGGCAGCACACACCGTCCCACCACCCTCTGTAAGGGAGGGCTGAGTCCTGCTCCAGTGTGAGCAGCTCAAGGCAGAGGCTTCCCAGCATCATCGTCCAGATCTCACGCTGTATTTCAAAGCCTTAATCACCTTCAGCTGAGCCCCGTAGGTAGGAGCAGCGGTGCGCCTTGCTCTCTCCTCCTGCAGCAGAGGCAGCACACGGCAGGTCCTGGCAGGGTTGTGTTGGGCTGCCAGCAGGAGGTGGGCTCTGCCCATTCCATCCTTGCCCTGCTGTCTGTTGGCTCGCATCTGGATTCAGCAATGGGATTGCAGGAATCCCTGCTGTCACATCCTCGGTTCTGTTCTTTTGCCCTGGGCTGGTAGCACGGCTTCTCCCCTGACTGCTGCCTTGCGTCTGCTCTGGTTTTGCCCACTGTGCTTTTTGCTGGGAGGATCTGAGGAAGGAAACTCAGTTCCCTTCATTTGGAATAGGTTAAAACAAAGTGGTAGTGGGCCCGTGCCAGAGCAAGGTTGGTGCCGCAGGTTGGGAGCTGCAGGTTGCAAGCAGATTCTTGTGTAATTTCTCAAAGCCTTATGGAAAGCCTTTCTCCTTCCTGGCTCTTTCCCTTTATTTTTGTTTCTGCCTTTGCTGCCAGGAGAAATAAGCAGAAAGGGGAGGCGGTGTGCTGCAGCTGGCAGCCATTATCTCCCAAAATAAAGCGCCGTCCCCTTTGGCAGGGAGTTCCCAACCTGCCGGCGGCTTCAGAGAAATCAGGAGGGCACGTTCCTCCCAAGCCAGTCCTGCGGAACATGCAGCCATCACAGCAGCATGGATTGGGATGGAGGCTGGCAATGGGCTGGGTGAACTGATGCCTGCAGGGACCTTCAGCTGCAGTGGATGTCCTCATGCTGTGCCACTGTGCACACGGGTACAGTGAGCTGCTGCCTTCAGCCTCCCTTTAACTTCAGTTCTTATTCCAGAAGGCGACCGGGTTGTTTTGTCTCCTTGGAAAAGAGGGTTTGGGGCTCCTAGGGGAAGAGCGAATGATCCTTGCGGCAACCGTGCCGACCACAGCTGGCCTCACCGCTGCTGTAGGGTTAGCCCGGCCCTGGGAACATCACTGGAGAAAGGCAGGTCTGTGGGAGGAGGAGAGGAGAGAGGGCTGCTGGCACCGCTTGGTGCCCAACCACAGCCTCATCCTCCTGGCACTGGGGCTGCGGAATGCTCCAGGCCCTCCCCATCCCTGCCATGTTGTTCTCATGGTTCCGCCGCCCCGACCTGTAGATGTCCAAAGTAATTATGGAGTGTGATTAGTCCTCTGTGGGTGCTTTCTTTCTTCCTTTCTCTTTCGCTATCCCCTTCTCCACTCTTCTCTCTGGCTAAGTGGAAAAGGTGAGGACAAAGACTTGCCGCTTGCTTGGACTCATGGTGTACTGTGACTGCGCTGTTAGCTGTCTCCTCTTTCCTTCCCAAATGGATATCATTTCTGAAGTGTGGAATACCCTTCTTGATAAGTAGGTTTTAAAAAAAGAAAAACAAACAAAAAAAAATGCACAATGTGATACTGTTTCATAGTTCCTAGGTGGTTGTATCAAAGCAAAGTTACTGTGATTGTGTTTTTAAAAGGAAAAAGTGATTGGTTACTCAATCTGTCCATTTTTCATTATTACAAGCTCTTTGTTTTCCAATGACCTGACGCTTGTCTGTCGCTGCTCTGCGCCCACCTTCCCCCCTCGTGCTGTGGGGCTGTGCCCATTGGGTCCCCAAATCCACGCCGTGGGGCTGTAGGGCCGGGCAGTGCCCCAGTGGGATTTGCAGTGCTGCTGCCGGAAATTGTGATGCCCCTGCCCTGCTGGGGCTGATTTAAGAAGATAACGGCGGTTTCTCATGCTGGTGGGGGCTGGAGCCGGGGGGGGGGGATTAAAACAATTTCATAATCCCAGCGATTTCCTCCGGGTTGGGATTATGAAACCAATGATGAATAGCAAAAGCTGCAGTGTGCAGCTGGACCGCCTCACTCATGGGCCCCCCAGCTCCCTGGCATGCCCCGTGCCTGCAGGTAAGTGCTGCCCAGTGTGGGGGGATGGGGTCCCTGCGGTGGGATGGGGCTGTGCAGGGAGGGGGTACGCCCTGGTGGCTGCTGGGCTTTGGGGTGAGGGCATGGCTGTGGGGTTCGGCCTGAGGACAAGCAGGAAGAGCGAGGATGCGGGTGATGCGTGTGGGATGCTCCAGCACTGTGGGCTTTGCTGGGGGTGAAAGATGCCAGAGAAACACCATGGGGTGCTCAGGGATGGGGGGAGTGCTCTTGGGGTGCATGGTGGGGGGGGTCCCAGTCCTTTGTTTGCACAACCAGAGGGTGTCCCATGGGTGGCCTTGGCACCACACTGGGTGCACCGTGTCCCCGGTGTCCCCTGGGCTGCGTGTGACCGCGGTGGCCCCGTGGCAGCCTCCAGCTCAGTTGTCAGCATCTGCGCCGGGCTTGGCTGGGAGCCCTGCCATGGAGCGGGTGGAGGAGGAGGAGGAGGAGGAGGAGGAGGAGGGGGAGGCCGGGCAGGAGGCAGGGCCGACTGCAGCCAGCAGCCCAGCCAAGCAGCGGAGCTCCAGTAGGGCTGGAGGGGCTGGGATTTGCTGCTTTTTTTTAATTTCCTCCCTTTGCTTCCTTCCCCTCTTCCGCTTTCTTCTCCCTCCATCCTGGCCCTCTCCCGATGCTCGGGGTAAGCCCGGCCCTCGTGGCTGTCCCCACTCTGTGCAGATGCACGCGGTGCTGAGGGGGGCACAGGGTGACGGAGGGGTGTTGCTCATCCCCCAGCACATTGCGGGCTCCCTGGGAGGGGATGAGAGGCTGCTGGGCTGAGCGGGGCACGGAGGGCTCCATCGGTGCCGTTGGGAAGGCGCTTCCATGCAGGGTTTGTGCTCCAAGGCTTGGCATCATGCGGGGATGGCCACGTAGGCCGCAGGCGGGCCACCTTCACGCGCTCTCTCCCTGCAGGGCACATGGAGGGGTCCCGTCCCTCAGAGCCCCCCCAGGGCCCCCACGCCGTGCTGGAGGGCAAGGTGAAGGCACTGAAGGAGAAGCGCGGCGCCGAGCGGCCCTCATCCAAGAAGCCCCGTGCCCGCAGGGGGAAGGCTGGAGCTGAGGAACCGCGGGTGCAGCTCCGCACATACCTGACCGACGGGCTGCTGGACAGCACTGCACCATGGGGGGAGCGCTGAGGGCTGGGAGGCTCTCCCCCTCTGGTCTCTGATGGCAAGGAGGTGACAGCGGGCCCGGAGCCGCTGTCCTTGGCTGAGAGGGTGGAGAGGAACCGGCGGCTGCTGCACGAGGTGCTGGGGATGCATGGTGCGTGCCTGGGCCTCTGCCATCATTGCAGGTCCCCATGGGGATCTCTCCTATGGAGATGGGCCCTGGGCAGCCTGAGCTGGAGGGCAGCCAGTCCATGGCAGGGGAGGGCTGGGGGGGCTTTGGGGTCCCCTCCAACATATGCCATTCTATGGATCTATGATTCTATGACTCCAGTTTCCATCCCTGCAGCCCCAGGGTCCTGTGCCCGTTTTCTGGGCTCTCAGATGGCAAAACACACTTCAGGGAATTGGCCCCAAAGGGAGTTGGCATGGGGCTGGGAGCTCCCAATGATGCCTTCCCTTTTCTCCTCCCGTTCCAGAGGTGCTGGCGAGCGATGGCGACTGGGACTCAGGGGTCTCACTGCAGGATGCTGAGGGCTGCAGGTGGGATTCCAAGTGCTTCACCTGGGAACAAATGGGTCTGGGAGGGATGGGGCCCGGGGGTAATGTGAGGGGACAGAGCAGGGCTGGTGCCAGGTGTCCCTGACAGGAGAGAGGAGTGGGACAGAAATGTGTTCCCAGTGCTTAAGAGCTTACAGGAGGTAGGAATGCATAATCTCATTGGCCTAATGATAAACCTCAGCAGTGGGGCTAAAAATACGAGGAGGAATGGGCAGGGGAGTGGGGCTGCTGCAGCAATGCTGGGGGGCAGCTTGGAGGAGGTCTGGGGGCAATTTGGAGTGGAAACACCTACATGGCAATGATCAGTTTTCCAGCGCTGTGGCAGCTAAGGCTCAGTTGGTGCTGGTGGGCACAGGGCTGAGAGCTGGGGGTGCCCTGGGGCAGCCAAAATGAGGGTACAAGGCGGTGGGTCTCCATGGCTTGACACGGGGCATGGGTGTGTTCCAGCTGTGGGCAGGCTGGGGCCAGGATCCCCAAAGTGATTGCCGAGCTGATTATTTTAATCAGGAGGATTAAGGTCGTGGCCAATGGGGAGGGGCAGCACAGGAGTGGGGCTGTACATGGTTGCGGGTTCCCCCTAGGGCAGGGAACCCCTGTGCACGTGGATAGAGGAATGGGGCTGGGCACAGCCCAAAGCTGCGGGGCTGGGGCAGCACCTGCCTTGGTTTCCCCACATGCCTCTGGGATGCCCCTGGTGCAGGGCATGGCCCCAGGCTTGTTGCCGAGCCCCCTAAATTGCTGCTATTGGAGTGCAACAGCACCGGGGCTGCCTGCAGGGGTGTTCCCAGTGCCTGCAAGCCAGGCCCTGCTTTCTCCCCACAGAGCAGCCCCGTCAACGCTAAACCACTTTTAATCCGCGTTATTTTTTGCTAATCCTTCCCTGCAGGGCCTTTGTTCCTGGGCAGGAGCTCGAGCTGAGCCCCCGCCATGAGCAGGCCAAGCAGCTGCTGCAGCGCGCCCGCATGAAGGCTCGCTCCAACCCGCTGCGTGCCAGCCACGACCTCCTGCTGCTGCCCACCGCCACGCACCCCAGGTGAGCCCTGCGCTGTGCCACGTCCCGCCCCACATCCAGGTCTTACCCCATGGCTGAGTCCTGACCCCTGCTCCCTTTTGGCATGCATGACCGCCCCAGCAGAGGTGCGGTGTGGGGGCAATATGCGGGGTCACATGGGCTCAGTGCTCCTGGGCTCGTTAGCCACGCTTCTCGCCCCATGGTGGAGGACTGTCCCTGCAACCGGCAGCTCGCCACCCCTCTGTCCTCACTGCAGGGAACCCAGCGGGACACCGAGGCCCAGCGTCACCACGCGGGAGGTGGAGGGCCCGTCGGGCGGCAGTCTGAGCGACTCATCCAGTGGGGAGTCGGGCTGCAGGGAGCCCCGGCGGCCACGGGGGCCCTCCCCGTCCCGCGTGCGCTTTGAGGACGAGTCGGCCCGCGACGCTGAGGTGCGCTACCTGGAGCGGCTGCGGCACCGCCGGGTGCTGGGCTCAGCACTGGAGCGCAGTGGTGGAGAGCCCCGTGGGCACCCTGGGGATGGCCCTGTGAAATCCCGAGGTGGTGATGTCCCTGCTGGGGGCAAGTGCCAGGCCTGCGGCTCCCTGCTTGGTGCTGCCATTCCGGCCGAAGGCAGCCCCGTGGCACAGGGACGGGAGCGCACGGGTCCTGGTGCTGCTGCCCAGCCTGAGCTGAAGGCCCGGCCGCTGGGTCCTGGGGGGTCCCCGCTCTGGATCCTGCCTTCCCGGCAGCGCATCCACACCGAGAAGATCAAGGAGACTTACATTGGGAACGTCGCCCGTGGGGATGAGGCAGACTCAGCACTGGAGAGCACCGACACCTCCGATGGCTGCCGGACCGACAGCGAGGAGCCGCGGCCCCGCAGCCCCCACCCACGGGGGCATCGGGAGCCCCGGGCTCGTGGCCACCGCAGCCCCCGCACCCCAACACAAAAGGAGAAGGGCGCGAGTGTGGCCGGGGGCTCGGGGACACTTTACCCCCCACCAGCAGTTACAGTGGACAGCCAGGATGGGGGGCACACTGGCGAGGTGGCGGGCAATGGAGAGCCACCCTTCCCCTCCTCAAGGCCAGCGGGGCCTTCCCACACCCCCTCCACTACCACTACTACAAAGGCCTGCTCCCAGGTGCCTTGCAGGACAAGTGTCCCTGCCAGCGGCTGCCAGTGCCCAGAGCCTGATGCTGGGAGCACTTTGCCCCAGCCCAAGGGTGCGGGGCAGCGGCGAGGGCCCTGTGGCCCTGTCTGGCTCCCGGGGAGTCCCCTGCGTGCCTTGTCCACTAATAACTGCAACAACATCCATGGACAAGGCTCTGGGAGCCGCCCTCATGGGCTGGGGACACAACCTGAGGAGACCACCAGGACACCCAAGGCACGGCACGATGGGAACGCAACACCTGGGTGAGTGGTGAGGGACTATGAGCATCCCTCCGCAGTTCAGCACCAGGCTTGGCCTCGTGATGCTTTTGGGCACCAATAACCTAAAAGTCACAGTGGAGCAGGGTGAGGATGTTTTTGGGGACAAGCTACTGCTAAACACTGTTGGGCATTGTCCTGTAGGGAGCCAGCACGGGCAACAAGCCGGAAGAGCAGCGGGGATGCAGCATCCTCGGGGCTGAAGCGGCTCCTGTGCAGCCTGAGCCAGAGCACCAAGCAGCGCTTGGGCCGCTTCCGCTGCTATAGCATGGAGCAGCTGCCCGGCCCCGCGCCCAACGGCCCCAGCGTGAAGCGGTCACCATCACTGCAGGCACTGGTGAGCCATCCTCTGCAAGAGAGAGATGGGACTTTGTTGGCTGGGGAGGGCTCTGGTGGATGGGGACATGGGGGGGTACGAGGGCACGTAGCAGGGCGCAGGGTTTTGGTGCCATATGTCTCATCAGTGTCACGCTTCTCCAGGTGTCACCGTTCCGCCAGCCTCAGAAAGCCGCCTCCGTCCAGAGCCTGCACAGCCTGCTGGGCAAGGCGCCCCGAGCCAGCGCATACCTGCTGCCCCAGCCAGGGGACAGGGACAGGTGGGACGGGGACATGGCCACGCTTAGCCCTGGCTGGCAGTGCCATGCTGGGCTCACAGCATTTCCCCACAGGAAGGTGGCCTCGGGGCCGCGGCACTCACTGAGCGTGGAGGACATCGGTGCACCCGACCGGCCGCGCACAGTGGGGCGTGTGGTGGAGGTGTTCCCCGATGGCACCAGCCTGCTGGAGATAGAACGGCCACCACACGGCTCCTTCGGCTTCCAGGTCACCTCCGGGCACGGCCGGCCAGACACAGGTACTGTGGCCTTGGATTGGTAGACCAGCTTAACTAGGAAAGGACCTTATGGGTTTTGTGTGCTGGGGGCTGGTGGGTCAGCTGGCAGCTCAGTTGCCTGCACCTCTCCCTGCAGGTGTCTATGTGCAGGAGATGGCGGACGCGGGCACGGCCAAGCTGTACGCGGGGCTGCTGGGTGTGGGCGATGAGATCCTGCAGGTCAACGGGGCTGCTGTGTCAGGCCTGGGGCTGGCACGCATCCGGGAGCTGCTGCTGCAGGCGGACAGCCTGGCCCTGCGTGTGCTAAGGCAGCGCCCGGCTCGGCGGTAGCAGTGTGGCTCCAGGAGCAGGGCGGTCTGCAGGAGTCCTGCACGGAGCTAAAATGCAATAAGGACCTCACCAAGACAAAGGGCCTGGATCTGCCCTGCTTATGTGCAATGCGCGGGTCCCTGCAGGGATGGGGACAGCGTGGCACCCTGGGAGGCAACATGGGACCAACACGGGACCAAGGACTTGCCCCTGGCACGGGGACACCTCAGCTCTCTGGCCCTGGGCTCTCCCTGCCCCAGCTGGAAACCTCTGCCCATGAGCTGGTGGGTTTCTTTTAAATTATTTCAAACTGCAAAAAGAAAAAACAAACCACACAACTGCAAATATATATATATATATATATGCAATGACAACACGTGGTGTTGTGTATATATGTAATGACCGTGCTGTGGGTGGCACTCAGGCTGGGGATGACACCTGCGGGGACCGGAGCAGAGAGGTGGGGGGAGCTATGGGGGATGCGGGTCCTTCACGCTGGGGGTCTCACAGCTTCTCCTGCCCTGGTGTCCAGGCTGGGGATGTGCTGCCTGTGCCTGATGGGATGGAGCTGCTGCGCTCTGCTGCCACGCAGCCAAAGAGCCCCCAAGCTTGTCCCTGTTACTACAAGAGTGACCGGTGCTTTCCTGTGCCGTGACACACTGGCAGCAGTAATGCGTTTATTTAGGATTAAAGGGAGGGGCAACACCACTAACAGAAAAAGCAAACGTACAAAGGGAAAGGAGCAAAGACAGTTGTGTAGCAGTGACGCCTGGACAGACACAAAGCACGGCAGCAGGGCTGCAACCTGGCACAGCGTGTGAACAGAGCGCTCCTGCATGGAGCACCAGGAGCCGCTCCTGGATGACACACAACCATACTGAAAACCCACTCTCAGAGAGGTATGAAGCCCGAAGTGCCGTGCAGACACTGCCAGAGCCTGCCTTGGGAAAGAGACAGTACGTATTTCTTACGGCATAACCAAAAGAGACAAGATGTTGTGCAATGACTGAGAGTAACCGCCACGATCGCTTGTGCAGGTTGGCGTTAAGGGCACGTGTGCGTTCGTTACAAGAGGAGCTGCCCTGACGTGGCAGGGCTGTTGGGTCTCCCCCTCGTCCCAAGCCTGGCTGTAAAAGGCACAGTGCCACCAGTTCCCGGTGCAAGGGTCCAATAGGAGGGACCGGGCAGACCCAAACAGAGCCAGAAATCCCCCAGGGCTGCGTGTCCTGGGCGGCAGAGCGCTCTAGGTGCCGAATTTCCTTTCTGAGGAGCGTGGTTCTGGGGGCCTGATTTGCAGTTTCAGCGGAAGCCTCAGTGTCAGCACCAGCCAGCTTCCTCCCCCAGCCCCATCTGAGACCCAGATGGAAGGCGCAAGTCAGCCTGCCTCCCATCTTTTGGTGCTTTTCCCCCCCTAAAGTATAGGAGCAGGCTTCACTACTGAACTTTTTCTTTCCTGAAGCATCATCCATCCTCCTGTAATCAACTGCACAAAACCCATCTGTATTTCTCCCCAGTAACAGTGCCAGGGTGAGCTTTCCTCACAGCGTTTTGCTCTCCGTGCCTGGCCAGCACTGCTGAGGCAATCCCCGTGCCAAACAACCCGAAGGTAACAAAAGCACTGGGAAGTGATACAGAACGTGACCTGGCTCTGAGCTTCCTGGCTCTGGGTTGCTTACAGCTGAAGTTTCCAAAAAAAATAGCAGTTGGGGAAAATTAAGACATCCTATTTACAAGTTTGTGTGCACTTAAAATACATAGTTAGGCCCCATTCCTCTGATGATGCATCCTGCAGCCGCAGAATGAATGCGGCTCGAATGGTCATCAAAAATCACTAAAAGAACTTTTCCTTAAAAAAAAATAAGTTATTTTAGACCTGACAAATCACTTGCCAAAGGGAAGCAGCTGTTAAACAGAAGCTTGGTTATATAAGGGGAAAGAAAGCATCAGTCAGCGAGCTGAAGAGGCTTGTGTAACAGGAGGTGACTTGACGAGCCGTGTGAAACCAGCCTCAGGCTGATGGCCCCAGCCCTGCGTGTCCATCGAGGGCAGGACATCACACCTGCAGCTCACCTACCTGCAGTGTGTCAGCTCCTGCCTCGGGGTCCTGGATGTGAATGCTGCAGGATCTTGCTGCTAAATGGAAGGCGTGGTGCTGGCTGGGGCTGCCCTCCCTTGCTTTGGGCGAGTGTTGCTGCGGGGTTTCAGGCCACCGCTCCTCCCAGTAATGCTTCTGGCTGGCAAGCATCCCACGGGCTGGCGATGCAGTGTGTAATGCTCAGTGAAACAATTCCACCCCCCGTACCCTGCCAAGGCTCCCTGCTCTGTGTCCACACAGGAGGCTCGGGACTGCTGCAGCCGGCTCATACCTGCTAGGGGTACAGTCCCCCCCAGGGCCTGGGGACCAGATGGCAGCACTGTGGGGCAGGAGGCAGCCTGACGGGGTCGGGGAGCCACAACTGCTCCTGTCCTCTGTCCGCCCTCCCCAGGGCTGGGGGAGACGTTGGTGGAGCCAGGCCTTGGTCCTCGGAGGAGAACGGTGAGAGCCGGGCACGGGTCTTCTTGACAGGGATCTCTGTGGGCGGACGGAAAGAGTTTCATTTCCCCGTGCTACGGGGCCGGGGAAAGGAGAGGAGGCTTCCGAGGAAGTTCAGTCCATCACAGGACAAGAAACAGGACCAGCACCACCAGCAAGATGACAAAGAGGACGATGATTGCACACCACTGCCGCCGATCTGGAAGAAAAAGGAAGTGTCGGTCCTCTTACTTTAATAGAAGGAAAGCTGGAGGAGAGCTTCTCCTTACCACGCTGCTTTCACTGTGCTTCCCTTCTAAAGGAAAGCTCCCTCACCAGCAGAACAAGCAGCGTCACAGAATGGCCCGGGTTGGAAGGGACCTCAAGGATCAGGAATCTCCAACCTCCCTGCCACAGGCAGGGCCACAAACCTCCCCATCCAATTCTAGACCAGGCAGCCCAGGACCCCGTCCAACCCGGCCTTGAACACCTCCAGTCTCCAGAAGTGACAGCACCTCTCTTCCAGGATGCAGCTGCTTTTTGGGACTGCAGTGTGGAATTTCGAGGTTTCTCCCCAGTCAAGTTCAAACAGACTTGATAAGCTGGTTCAAAGTGATCGGGAAGAAGCAGAGAGCTGTTGTGTGTTGCTGCTTGTGGTTTGACCTGTCTGTGCTCTGCACATGCTCAAACACTGCACTGCCTCTAAGATCTGCCTTAGGGAGCTCAGCACACCACTGGAGGAATTCTTATGCTTTTTTGGAAAATATATGAATGCGTTTTACAGAACAAAACCATACCAGCCTGTACTGCTGTTCTACGCTGTCTGACACCATTCTGCTCCTACAGTGAAAGTCTCCCCCATCTGGATTCAAGTTCGCCTCCGACTTCCTGGCACCAGGAACCCCACTGTCCCTGGACACAGCACAAGCTGCGACTGCACCACAGAAGCCACATGACTCGTGCAGGGCCTGTCTTCCCCCACATGAGCTCTGTCTGCAGCAAGCTGTGAGTGGGCGACGCCAGGCTGCACAGCTGCTCTCCGTCCATGGCCACGTCTGCACCGGCAGACATACAGCCCCTGTGAGATGGATGGTGCAGTGGTGGGGATGGAGCTGCTGGCACCCCTCACTCAGCACTGCAGCCAGCCCTGGGAAGAGCCGTCCCCATCAGCGGCAGCAGAGATTCCCTGTGAGTTCCCTGCCCAGCCCGATCTTGCAGAGCAGTTCTCTCCTCCCCCCCCTGCTGCTCCCACCCCCCACACGAGCACCGGCAGCGGAGGAGGCGACGCAGAGAGCACCGCAGCGTGGGGAGCGAGCGGCGGGGACTTCCCGGCAGGCACGAGCTTCCTGTTTGCTCTGCCCACGGCACCCGGCCGGCCGCCAGCCCACCACGTTCAGATGCGGCCTTATAAGGACTGTTCTCGCGGGCTCAGCCTCCCCAGCGCAGAAATCGCCTCTCTCCGCCGCAAGGAAGCACGTCCGACCGTCCTCCTGTCGGCAGCGCTGGCGCCGGCAGCGCACGGGCAGGCGAGGTTAGCAGAGGGACTTGCTGCAGCTGGAGAAGGCACGCACGGTGGCAGTGTTTTGCTCAGCAGGTGGCCTGGGAAACAGCGAGCAGCACGAGAGGCTGCAGAACTCTCCTTCCTATCGTCTATGAAGGGGGCTTTCCCAGTGCAGCAGTAACAACATAAATAGAAAGGCACCTGTATATAACGCAAAGGCCGAGGGCAGACTGCAGAGCAGTATCTGGGCACGAGCAGCTGCAAGGTTTGGATGCCTTCTCCCTCTTTAACCCCTCAAGCAGCTGGAGCTGCTCCCTCCCCTCTGCTTGGATCTGGGAGCACACAGTGCTCCATCCCTGAAGCTCCCTTGCCAGGCCCACGCCCCGCTCCCCTGGACCTACCGCTTGTCATGTGAGACACTTTAGCGAGCTTCTTCATGACATTATCAAGCCGCGAGTGAGTGCTGTCTAACTCGTGGGAGAAGTCATCCAGCATCCTGGGGACAGAGAAGCACAGAACTGGTCAACGAGCAAAGCCACACGTGCCATTGGGATCGCTTGCTGCGCTCACGCACGCTGAGCAGAACACAGTGGCAGAGAAAAGCAACACAGCATGGTCTCCTGAAAGCCCCCAGGGGGAAAAAAATCCCGCTGAAGCAGCAGCTCAGCTTTGGTGGAAAGTGAGAAGTCATGGGGACGCCTGTCGGACTGGTCCCCCAGCTCTGCACGTCTCTAAAAGGCGAGCAGTGGGGGTTTCCTCCTTTGAAGATGAAAGTCTTGCTTATAACCCATGATTAGCAGTGAATGTGTAGATCCAGGCACCAGTTTGGACTTTAAATCCCTTCTCTTGCTGAGGGCTTGCACTTGAAGCTAAAATCCTGCTCCACTCCGGTATCGAGCAGGACTGAGATTTGCAATTGCTTTTAAGGTGCTTTTTAAATGCCACAGAAGTTACCCCTCCAGTTCCTCCACACAGCAACTGTAACAGATCTGAAAGCCCTGGAGCTTTCTGTAGCTGTGCTTTGTCAGCGCCAAGAGCCCACCTGAAGGCAGACAAAGCACGTCCAGGATCAAAGCTATCCCAGCCATCTCCAGTGAGTGGAACTTTAAAACCTAACACCCTTGAAAGCATGGAGAACAAAGAGTTGTAGAAAAAAGCCATATTGCCTTAATTATCTGCTAGCAAGCACTGATGGCTTATGTGGTGACCTGCAAACAGATGCACCACACCAACCTGCTGTGGCCAGACTTCATACAGAGGTGCTTTAGAGTTCCTCCAATCCACCAAAGACATCACAAGGGCCCGCAGCCCTCCATACTCTCCTCAGCCAAACAAGGAGTGTTTAGGCACAAACCCTTCCAGTGTCTGTTAGTCTGCACAACTGAGAACTTCATGCACTTCTTCGCAAAGGACGTGCACAGGGAAAGAAATCTTATCTGTAAATGGGTGGATACAAGCTACTTTGTGAGCTACCCTTTAACCCTTTGTGTGGGTGAGGATTATTTTTAGCTTTAACTATGAATGCAGCTCTGTGTGGCAAGGCTGAGCGCTGAGCTCTGAGCTCCTGGGTCACACAGCTCCATGCAGTTGTCCGGGGTAGCACAAAACCCCACAGAGTGGGAAAGCACCCAGTAGCCCTCATAGGCAGCACTGCCTTCCCTCATCTGTTGCACACTGCTGGCTGCTAGAAGCCAAGGAGCTTTTACTGTGTGCCTTAAGTGTGGTGTTTAAAAATGAGTAAAGAGAGAAGGGAAGGTAAACTGGCAGCTAAACCTGCCCCAGGTGCAGGCTTTGAAAGGAACACGGCTGCGGTAGGATCCTTGCAGGCTGTAATATTAAATGCTTTCCAGGGCCTGAAATCAAAGGCAGCCTAAGGTGCTGCAGATGAGCTAGGAGAGGCTGCCTGAGGGACCAGGAAATTCAAGGATGCAACAGGGGTATCAGCGAGGCCCCCCAGCTGTGCTGCAGCCAGCCCCGCAGCTGCAGGGCCTTTGGCACCGTGTCACATACTTACACTGCCTGCTCCTCCAGCTCCCCGCCGATGCGCTGGGACATGTTCTTCAGCACCCCAATGCTGCCAGAGACCAGCTCCAACTGCTCTTCTTGCTGCTCCACAATCAACTGGGGCCAAAAAGAAGGCAAAATGGGTGATTATACATCTGCTTCCTTCTGCAGCTGGGTCATAGCCAGCTGCTCGTGTGGACGGATGCTCGCCACTCTGCCAACATCAACTGTGGTGCCTGGGAACAGACCTAAGGTTCCAGGAACAAGGACCGTGTTTCTAAGAAATGGGTGACAAGTGGCAGCAGCAGGAGAGCCTCCCCCTGTTCCTGTGGCACAGCTGGCTGCAATTTCCTCAACCGTGCCTCCAAATTCAGCCTCAGCTTAGCAGTGCCCCTTCCCTGCTGCACCAACCTCTAACATGACTCTTTGAAGGCAGCAAAACTTCAAGCTTTGCTGCCCAGAGCAGGAGCCCTGCTGAAGCAGTGTATGGGAAACGCTGCAGTTAACCAGGGGTTAACACAAGTAAGAGGCTGTTGCAGCTTCTACAGCTAAAAATAACACGTCTGGCTCTGAATGTGCCAAAGGAATAGGTCTGCTGATGGTTTAAGTCACTTTCAGGGCACAATCACGCTAAGGATTAGCTTTACCCTAGTTACCTACTTTGGAATCTATTTATCTTCCTAGAGTCACTAGGTAAAACTCATCTGAAAGCCGGCTGGCGTCACGTATCAGAAGCCTGAGCAGAGCTTGCTGCCTGGAGAAGCAGCCTATTTACAGGCCTGTGTCTGGGTGGGCTGCTGGAGGCGGATCTGCGCTGCTCGGGCGCTGCTCCAGGGGAGCACCTCGCCAGGGCTCCTTGCAAAGCCCTCACACAGGCTTTCTCACGAATCTCATGTTGACAAGGGCAGGAAAAGGAAGCACGCATGTACTCCTGCTCACTGTCTGTTCTGATAGGGATGCACACGAACAGCAGCAAACACCAGCTCATTTTTTAGCGAGAGAAAGTTTAGTAAGATAAATGAACGCTCTTCTGGTTGCAACGTTTCTACTCCTCCAAGGATTTCAGCAATTCTTGTAGTGCTAAAACTCAGCGTGCTGCTGCTTCCAGACCTTGTTTGCCTTCTGTGCCTAAGTGGAAGACAAGCCTCAATGGTTAAAAACTGCATCAAGATGCATCCAAAGCTATGCTGTACATGGAACATATGCACAGGTGTACTTCAAGCTATCAGGCTGTCAGGCTCCTGGATCCAGGCCAGCCGAGGGCTGGATTTTTTCTGGCTCCTGAAGCCTGTACCCCTTCCCCCTGACACCCATTTGGCAAGCAAAGCTATTTGGTCTGCGTTGTGCCAGCTGCCTTACCTGTTGTTGAGCTTGCTGCTCCTCAATGAAGTGTGAATTTGCTAATTGCAGCTCCCGGTCCAGACGGCTGTATTTGTCAGGTCCAGAGCTCCAATTCTGACTGCTGCTCTCACCCAGGAGTGCCTAAACAGATGCAGAAGTCCCTTAGCAACACCTCTGTGTCTGCTCACAGCTGGTCTCAGGGAAGGAGGACAAGGCAACGCTCCTGTGCACATGCCTACAGCATCCTTTTCCTCCCTCCCTACTGCTGTTCAGCCAGAGTGCTGGCACAAACTTAAACAATGCAATGCCAAATGCCAGCATGGGAAATATCTGCAGCACGATTATTGCAGAAATGCTGCTCCACTAACAGGAGAGCTGGAGCACGACCGACAGACAGCGCAAGCAGGAGGCCTGCACTGCCCAAAGGGCTAGTAAAGGTCTGTTCAAGATGCAGCACTGTGTGCTAGGAGGACGTGTGAGCTGGGAAGTATCCAGATGCATCATGTTAACAGATGTATAGATGGAACCGAACGCCATGCTGCTAATGATCAGGGCTGAAGGTCTGGATAAAGTACTTAACCAGACGAGCTGATAGTGAAACAGTGCAATATAAACACAGCAGTGTTGTAGGCAGGACTTAAGTTCTTTGATTCAGGTTACCTGTTATGTTGCGAGTATGCCACACTGCAAGATCACACTCTCTACCTGCTCTACGACCTCAACAGAGAAGCTAGTGCAAATCCAGCAAAGAAGTGGCTTTCCAGCTGAGGACATCTGGCCCCTGGAAGGAAGCTCTGATGCAGCTTCCGGAGGGAAGTTTGTGTTTGCCAGCTTTAGTCCATGAGGATCAGGCCACGATCAGCCAAAAGCTGGCCACTCAGACACAGAGCCATGCTGGAGAAGCTGCTGTAGCCCAGCCCAGCTGAGGCTCTGCGGACTTGAGGGAAGGCGAGGGGCTGCGGAAGGAAGATGGTAAGGGGAAATGAGTTTTCCTGACCAGATGTCACTGCATGAGCTGGGCCGTATGGTCTCCTGCAGCTAGCAGTTTTAAGTAAAGCAGCTAAACTTACAGACAGCTACAGGCTTGTTTGAGCAAGGCAGTAAGGGATTTTGCTTCTCCAAGTTTTTGCCAAGCACATCAGTTAAGCCTGTAACAGGCTGACAAACCAGCTCTGTGCTTCTCAGTATCTTCTTGCAGTTTATCATTTTTTGCCACAAGTGATAAAGACTGATGCAGCCAGATACGGCAAGCCAACTCTGACAGAGGCAGCTCTGGAAGTCAGCTCAAAGATCTCCTTACAGTCTCACCAGCCAGGGAGAAGCAAAAGCCGCAGCTATTTCTATTCCTTAGATTACAAGTGCAGACAACCTGAGACTCCTTGAGCTTCTTCCATCTTCTTACAAGGTTACTTATCATGTGAGGCAGCTATTTGTGAAGGGATGTGGTGTCCTGGCTCCTAATTACAGCAGAGCACAGGATTACATTTACGGACTTGGATTCTGACTGCTCCTACCGAGGTGGAGGGAGATTCCCCCTTCTGCAGGGTGATGCATTGCTGACGGCCGTACACAAGCATTTCTGAAGATGGAGACAGATGGTGAGTGGTGACTTACTGCTTTGAGAGACAGGTTTGAAAGAGGGTGGCAGCAACGAGCCTGACAGAACCAACGCTCTCAAATCAGTGAGACAGACATGGCTCAAACACACAGCTTTGCTGCAGCGTGCAAGCCCCTTCCCAGAACAAATGTTTGTAAGGTGATGTGCTACAACATGGGATATATGTGGTACTTACAGCTTTAATCTACCTTATGGTGTGGGTCTCCAGACTAAGTGATACAAAAGCTTCACCTAACACGTCTCAAAAAAGCTGTTAGAGCTGATAAATCCTTCTAGCTCTTTGAAGTACCAAATAACCACCACATTCACTTAGCTTGCCCACTTCTGATTCTCACCTGCCTGTTTTTTCTTTCGGCCAGTGCTTGCATGGAGGAGTTTGACATCTGATCCTTCATTTCCTGTTTGTTCAAAGAAAGAAGTCATACGTAAGCATTGGATTTGAGGTGACTTTCAGCTTCAGTTTGCTACCAAGCTGTCTATACCCAGAAAGATTTCTTTGTGGGGAGGGAGGGAAGGGAAATTGTCTTTGAAAACATGCAGTTCTGAAGAGTCTGGAAAAATGCTGTTAAAAGCTCCACTGCAGTTCATTGCTTTATTAATACTAGAATCAACAGCAATGTTGATTCATTGACAGACTGTAAAGAAGTTACGTTCCTGAAGGTCTTGGAAGCCTGTAGCCTGCACTTTATTCCCAGTTATGCCTGATTTAATGTTGCAAAGGACAAGATAGATTTCCTGTCCTATGGCCTCCTCTCTGACTGCCTCTGTGTCTTCTCTTTTACTCATGACGTTTTGCTCTTGAGTTCCTACAGAAGACAGTTAGCCACAGGAGGCTCCTACTCCCAGTGCAAACCAGTTTAGTTTCTATAGGGCAGATGAGCAAGGAGCCCGTATGATCCAGCAGGTGCTGATTCACCCACCAGCAGAGTTCTGATATTACCAGAAGACACATAGATATGTTTTACTGCTTGGAGATGCCTCACTTACAAGCAGCAGATCCCACCTGGTTACTCCTAATGCACAAGCTGCATGAACTCTCATGAACTCTCTCCATGGAAAACGTAAGTCAAATAACTGCATGCCACCAGTAAAGAATTTCATTTAACAGTAAGACACGCTGCTCCAAAACCCATCAGGCAGTAGCTTTCAGTCAGGAAAAGAGGACCTAAAAAGCAGGCTTGCCTGATCCTATTTGTTTCAAGGGCTGACTACACTGAGGACAAGGCAGTGAGCACCGTGTCTGCTGCTGGGGCTGGTGTGGCTTCAGGATCAGCTCCCAGGCAGCGAGCCTTAAGAACTGCCTCCGGACCGCAGGACTGCAGGTAAGATAACAAGCTTGCTGCTAGCCACAGCAATGCAGCTTGTCAAGGAGGAACATCCGAGCCACGAGGGAAAGCAGAAACTAAGCTGCACTGAGTGTAGCTATTAATAGGGAGAAAACTTCCTAACCAGTGTGTTAGCAGCCAGTGAAGATTTCAGAAAGATTTTTCTTCTCTATTTATTATCACCGAGCTGTTAAAATACTCCTCCTGCTTCTGAATCCTCCCTTCCTGCTTCTGAATCCTCCCTAACGGCTTTGTGAATAAATGCTGCTGCTCTTGCAGGTGCTACTGAACTTCGCTTTAACGCTGCCTGTAGCACTGAGCTGTGTGAAGCTGCAGCCCAACAGGCAGAGCTTCGCCAGGCCCGCCTCTCTCTGAAGTGCTGATATTTAAGAATTTGAGCTTAAACTAAAAGAATCTTTCCTGAGTTAAAAATAAAACTAATGGTTGTTTTGACTGTTTTGTAGCAGGGGGAAGCCACGTAAATAACACTGGGCTCTAAACAGATGTCAGTGTTCAAAGTGGACTCTGTTTCTGAAAACCAGAGATGCAAGCATCGAATAGGCAAAATTTCCCTTAACTCTGAAAAGTTGCATAGCAGAAGGGTCTTTTAGTCTTCCTTTCCAGTTTGTACAGGCTTCCAGATCCATCAGTACACGAGAGGCATGCTAGGCAACGCGGCCCCTGCACCTGACCCCAGTCAGGCAGTCCTCTGTGGGAACACGTGATGTGGGGATGAGGAGGCAGCCTGAGGGCGGGCAGGTAGCAGACTTACTCTCTGCGCTGACCTAGTCACCCCACTGCCTTTCTTTAACCACTTGAGCTGCCTTCTCTTTCCCCATCCTAGTCCCTGCTCCTTACCCTGACCACCTGCCGCGTGCTCGTGATGAAGGATTTTCTGATACCCAGCTCCGTGGCATCCAGGTTGAACTTCCGAGGGTTTGCCTCAACAATGCGTAGGAGAGGAGTCAAGGAGTGGTGTTCAGTGCACACAGACAGACAAACTGCCCTGATGGGAGCCCACGAAGAGGCACTTTTCCACTGTGCTGCACCTTTTCCTAAATTTGATTAGCAAAACACTCGATGCTGGAGGAATGAAAGCATGGCAGCAACGTTCAACACAGTACATGCACCAGAATGAGGTTTCCCTCCTGCTTTTTTTTCAGTTCTCCAATGCTGCGCAGTGCTTTCAGCTGAACACGTGGGAGAAGGAAGAGTTTTGGAAGCCAGCCTGAAGCATGAGTGACTACACAGAAACCCAAATTCATACAACACAACAGGCTTCTAAGAACAAAGCGTCTTATAATATACCTTGTCAAAGGGAAAACAAAAGGCAGAGGGAAATTCTTTTGCTGAACTCATTTGCTGTTTGAGAAAAGCTGAGGTAAATGCAAAATTCAATCCCTGATGGTCCTGGTTTCTGCAAAAATTAACTACCAGCAAGAGCTGTACATAGCTATTTCTTACAGCTTGGGAACCGCGTGCCCCAACCTCCAAAGAACTCCAGAAAGGATATTAATTGTTTCATCCAAGTCTTCCAGGTCCCACTCAATGCTCCGCAGATTGTTCCTGAGCTCATTAGTGGTCCAGTCGATTTCTTCTCTTGTGGCAATGGAGGGATCCTGCAAGAGCTCTGTCCACCTCTGGAAGAGCCCCTGGGCAGTGTTCACAGCTTTCTGCACTTCCCTGCGGTTGGGATGAAGAAAGAGAAGTGAAGGGACTGCATCAGCTGTTCTGCAGCAGTCGTGCTGAGACACGCCGTGCCCAAAAGAGCTTGGAACTGCAGCCTCTCTGCAACCACTTTTAGTTTATTTTGTGCAATAAGGATTCGCCGTACCCTCTGAATAACCCAATCTCCTCTCCTGCTGAAGCACGAAGTGACAAGAAACAACTTACAGGTCAGCTACCACAATTAACAAAAAGGCCAGTTTAGTCAGGAGTAGTTTCTGCTGAGCGACACAAAGGTGAGACAGCGCAGTGCGAGCGGCTGGACAAGGCTGCCCTCATGGCAATTAATGTTCTGCATTCCTCTAAAAGCTACCTGAGCAAGATACCCCAAGAACAAACAACATTTACAGGAACTGTCCCCACAGTAGTCAGGCAGACTGCCGAGTGCAGCACTGTTTATTTTAAGTTAGTGTTAAAAAGCTACACAGCTCTACTACACTGGCTTAGGGAACAGAAGTCTTTTCTGCTGCTCTAAGCTTTTTGGAGACGAGTGCATTCACAACATGGAAACACAGGCTTTGCTGACAGCACTGAATGTTGCATTTGTGATTAGGGGTGAGCAGCAGGTAGCAATTCTCTGTACCTACAGACACTGCAGCCCTGGCCTGGGAACAAATCACTCAGGTCCAGGAGGAGCCAGGATGAAAGATGCAGATGATGTTTTGCTGGTGCGATAGCCAGCAGAAAGACAGCATCCATGTAAGATGCAGGGATTCACCTCCAGCAAAGGAAAGCAGTTTATGTGTTGGGGAAGCCCAGAAGGGATGAACCATGTCTGCAACTGGCAGCAGCCATGTCTAGAGCCCTGTGCTCTGTTCTCTCTGCTGCTTGCAAGCAAAAGTTCTGGTTTTTTTCACCTGTACGTACTTGGAAAAGTACCTACCAGCAGGAATTCAAAGCTGGACATCCTAACAGGAGGAGCTACAAACTCAAGGAAAGCAACTGAACGCCATGCAGCTAGGCTCTACTCCTTCCACCTTCATCTGCTGGCTAATAATTAACACCAGGAACAGCACAACATCCCTCTCCCCTCCCAGCCCTTCCCCTTGTGGCGCGAGAATCTCTCTGGAAAGTCTGACCAGCTGTTTGCTCCCCACCCACAGCGATTAGCATTTGTTCCCCCCAGCACCAGCTTAGCCTGGCAGCAATCCCCTTTTGCTGACTGCCCTGCAGCCTTTCCCACACCTCCCATGCTCACCTGGCTTTTCCCACCGCTCTTCCTGAGCGCTGTGCCACTGCCACGTGGAGCAGGACAGCAACAGCAGGAGTGGAAAGTGGCTCCATGCTGAATTTTGGAAGCTAAGCTTCTTTCCCCCTATTAATTACAGTTTCCCTTTCCTCTGACCTCAACTGCCTTTGTTTTGTGTTTGCCTTTGTTCAGGCTTTCTTCACTGGCACTATGCATGTGGGTTTCTTCCTCAGCCTGGTGCCTGACCTGATCCTCTCTCTCAGCATGGTCACCAGGCTCTGGTGCTCTGGGGATGCCCTCAATGAGGAGCAGCTTGCATCCAGCCCCACTCTGCCCACTGTATGGTGACATTTGCAACCTCATATCCCATGTGCCGCTGATCAATGATAAGGACAGCTGGGCACGCTGCCCCCAAGCTGGGCAGCCATGCCAGCATGCCAGGTGCTGCACCTGCAGCAAGCACATCTCCAGCTTGCAGCGTGCCTGCAGAGCTTCCAGCGGGGACTTCTGCTGCTCAGAGCCCCTCAGAATAAGTGGCTTTGCGTGGGCACATCTCCAGCACATGCCTCACAGAGGGAGTCTTGGGGGGAGATGGGAATGGTTTTGGGGGTGACAGCAGGGGCAGGACCCTCACAGAACTGCCAAGATTCCTGATGGCTTCTCACAGCCCCCTAGATCCCTGCTGGCCCCTCACAGCCCTCCCCCCTAGATCCCTGCTGACGCCTCAGATCCCCGCTGACCCCCAGATCCCTGCTGACCCCTCAGATCCCTGCTGACCTCTCAGTCCCCCCAGGTCCCTACTGGCCCCCCAGATCCCTGCTGGCCCCTCACCGCCCCCCAGCCCCAACCCTCACCCTTCCCCTCACAGCCCCAACTTCACTTTTCTCCTCAGAACTCCCCCGCCCCTCACTCTTCTCCCCCAAGAGCCCCCAGCCCTCACCCTCATCCCTCCCCTCACATCCCCTTCCCGGCCCATTCCCTCCCCCTCAAGGCCTCCCTATTACCCCAGCACTCATGCTTCTCCTCACAGCCGTCTCCCCCCCCCCCCCGCATCCCTAGCTCTCTCCTCTCCCTCCCCCAGCACATCCTCCCCCCTCACAGACCCATCCGCCGCCCCAACCCTCACCTTTCCTCTCACAGACCCAAACCCATCCCTCACCCCTTCACCACGAAGAACGGGTCCTCCATCGACATGATGGCGCCGACGCCGCCGAGCGCCCCGGCTGCCCAGCGCTCCGCCCTGCGCGCATGCGTGGCTACCCGCGCCCCGCCGCCCGCCCCATGGTGGCGGCAGCGTCTTCCGTCAGCGCTGGCACCGGCTGGGCTGGGGTAGCCCAACTACCAACCCCCCAGTGGTCACTGTTTGTGTCGCTCAGTGCCACATTTCAACGGCTCTGTAACACCTCCAATGACCCCAGCACCTCCGTAGGCAGCCTGTGCCAGTGCATCACCGCTCTTCTGGAGGAGAAATGTTCCTCATACCCAACCTGAACCTACCCTGGCACAGCTTGATGCCATCACCTGTTATCCTATCGCTGTTACCTGGGAGCAGAGGCCGACCCCACCTTACCACAGCCTCCTTTCAGGAGCTGTAGAGAGCGATGAGGTCTCCCCTGAGCTCCTCTTCTCCACACGCCCCATCCCATTCCCTCAGCTGCTCCCCATCACACTGTGCCCCAGACCCTGCACAGCTCCATGCTCAGGACGATAACCCCCCAGATCCTCGCCCCATTGACCAAAGGGCATTGTCCCTACCCGCACCTCCCTCACATAGCTGCAGCCCAGCCTCCCTAGCCAAGGTGATGCTGCTTTGCTTATGGAAAACCCATTTGCAGAGATGCCTCCTCAGCATGGGAACCAGGTGAGTGGCTTTTGCAATCGCAGCACACTTACTCACGAGTGAGGGGTGAGGACACATGTCGGACTGGTTTATGGGGCTGTGGGGTGAGGAAAGACAGCTGCCTGCTTCTCCAGCCATCCCCATGCCTGGGAAACCACAGCAATTTGGGTGCAGTGCAGCAGAAGGCGGCTGTATGCTGGGCTAATCACAGGGAAAATGTGAACTTCACAGGAATAAAGAAGGCAACCTTTTCTTTGATGAAATGGTGAACATTTTTTGCACAAAAACAGATTGCACTGCTGTTGTTTCAGAGTGGGCTCATTTTGCTGTCAAGCTCAGATTTTTGGCTTGGAAGGGCCAGACAGCTTTCAGCTTTCCTCGTGCTGGCGAGTGGCAGCCAGCTGCAGAACTGGCCAGGGAGGATCTGATGAAACACTGTGCTGGGAAGCTCCAGCTCATCACAATCCAAACTGCAAGAAAGCACAGGGCTCACTGAATGCTTTATCAAGAGAATTCCTGTGGCATGTATGTACATGCACAGGGCTGTGTGTGATCCCATGCTAGCTGGCAGCCTGCTGCTAAGAAGGTGTGTTTGACATAGAAGAGATGTCTTTTCTTTTGGGGGAAAAGCTACGTTGGTTTGAGTTTGAATTTGAGTTTGAATTTGCAAAAATAGAGATTGGTTTTGTTGTTGGTTTTGGTTTTTTCCACCCAGACAAGGTTTTACAGCTCAAGGAAGAAGCAATAAAGCACAAATGGGTTTCAGATGTTTCTGTCTTTTTTTCTCCTCGTTTGCATTTTTAGTAAAAGTTGTTGAAGATTTTTCAATGGTGGTTGTGAGAGGAGGGCTAAGCCAGTGATAACTGGATGGGAAACATCAGTCTGTGGCTAAACAGTCAGTGCTGTGGTGGGCAGCAAGGGTTTACATCGTGGTTTATAAATAGGTTTTGGGAGCCTCATTTTTAGAAACCTGTGGTGACTTAACTGAGAAGTGAGAAAAGGGCAGACAGCACCAAGCCTGTAAGGTGCAGGATGCTAGCCACGCTCAGGGCTTACCTACAGCTAAAAAGTGATTATTTACTTGGGTAATGAGGTGCTGGTTTGGCAAGAATCCTCGTTACTTCATGAACTGGTGACACGACTTAGGCTGGCCCCACCTGTGGGGTGAATAGTGATACCCACCACTGTTGTGGTGGGTCAAAGAGGAGGTCTGGGGCACACACGTGCATGGCTAGAGAATCCATTCCAGGCATTAATTAGAAGGAACTTTCTCTGGCCACCTCACTCCATCGCCATTCCTCATTATCCCCATGTCCACAGGTGGTTTTTGTACCCAGGCTCCTTGTCACACAGTCAGCCCTGCAACGCAGGTAGAGGGCAAGGTGGCAAAGGAAGGTCCTTACAAGAGGAAAGGGGCACAGACAATTTATTTTGCACTTTCTCTTCATTTTGGAAAGAGGGATTCAACACAGAGAGGACCCTGGGCTGAATGGAGCCCTGGGCAGCCTGATCTGGTGGGGGGCAACCAGCCCATGGCAGGGGCTGGGACTGGGTGGGCTTTGAGGTCCCTTCCGACCCAACCATTCTATGGTGCTGTGATTACATGGTTCTACAATACCATGATTTTATTATTCTGTGACCTGCTCTGCCCTTGATTCTGCTCTGAGGATGCGTGGATGCGGTCCCCCTCACTGTTAGCTTGGAGCATGGCAGTGTGACACAAGTGTCATTGCCATCCCGTCGCTCTCCAACGGGAAGCTGTGGGACAGAGGACACATCTGTGCTCCGCGACGTGTGCAGGGCTGCAGCCGGCACTTGCCTGCCAGCTAAAAGGAAGGTGACTTTGAGATGCAGGGAGAGAAAATAATTAGACTGTGACTCCTTTGGGCAGGCAGCCTACCCCACAGTCTGCCGAGATGCGGCTTCTGCTGGCTCTGTGTGGAGCTCACCCAACTGACGTGTGATTTTAACCCTGTGCTGGGCTGCAAGTGAACCCAGGCTCCTTCTGTTTGGCACAGAGTGAGCTCACCCCTCGGGGAATGGAGCAAATCGCCCAGTGGGCAGCACGTGAGCAGCAGCGCAGCGCTGTCCTGGGTCTCCCCTGGACACCAGGCAGCTCCATCTGCATGACTGAGTTGGAGAGAGCCACTGACACGGTCCTTCTTTGGAAACAGCACAGGGCCCACTGCAAGCATATCAGAGAGGAAAAAAATACAGGAAGGTGGACTACAATAGAAGGGTTGTCTGATAGGAAACCCCGGACAAATAAATGTGTTCTTTCCCCAGGAAACCAAAGCCAATTTCATAAAACACTGAAAGCTGTGGGGCCACGTTTTTCCAAGGGAAATGGCTGCCTGAAGAAGCTGATAGCTGGGTGTGGGAGAGGTTGCTGGAGGGGTAGCAGGATCTTGTGGTGGGCAAAGGGTCCGGGCCATGGGTGTCCAGGAGAGGAGGGGGAAATCCCAAGTCACCGGCTCAGAGGGAGGGAAGGGAAACATTAAATCATTGGTGCAGCAGGGTAAGGGGGAATCCCAGGTCACTGGTGAAAGAAAACATGTGTAGGGAGTAGTGTTGCCTGTCTGGGGAAGGATAGACAAGGCTGGGGCATCTACAGCCTTATCCACGCTCAGAGAAGCTGTGGGTGCCCCATCCCTGGAGGTGCCCAAGGTCATGGATAGAGCCCTGAGCAGCCTGACTAGTGGGGGGCAGCCAGCCCACGGCAGGGTTGGGGCTCACTGATCTTTAAGGTCCTTTCCAACCTAAGCCTTTCTATGATTCTATGATCTACCCTCATGGAAGAGGGGTTTTAACCCTGGAAAATCCCCTTTGCTTTCTAGTATGGCGCTGCGCTGTGTGAACACGATGCTGTGGTTTCCAGTGCAGGTACAGAGCACTCTCAGAAGCTGGGGGAGCCACTTCCCTTCCTTCAGCTTCAGGTCTGTGTTGATTTCTTTGTTTCACTTGCGTGTTGTGTTTGGTTGTCACCCGGCAGTGCTGAGTGGTTAGCCTTTTGGGATGTTTCTGAGCTCTCTGACCTTATCTTCAAACACAGAGCAGTTGGGAACCATGGAGGATTACCTACTGATACCCAACTGGGTGGCTGAGACTGCATCTGTGTCAATCATTGATTTTTCTAGGGAGAAAGAATCAGCCCCAAACGATGCTGAGCATTCTGAATGGCTCAGCGTTAGATATCTGTTATCTCTGTCTACTAAATGAATCCCTGTTTGGAAATGTTTGCTTCGTCAGCAGAGCCTGGAGATGTCCTGGAGGTCCATTTTCACTTGGGGAAGCTCAGTACGAAGGCTTTTGTCCCTACCCCACTGCTGGTGTGGACATCTGTGTCCCAGGAGGAGCCCAACCCCCGAACCAAGAGAAGGGCGATGATGCACCGGGAAGGCTCCAGGAGAAGGGACGAACAGGCAGATCCCATGCTTGGAGGACACCTGGATCTCTCCGGGAGCGCTCCCTATTCCTTCAGTGCAGCTGGCCCCCCAGCCCGGCTCACATTTGGCGACAAGCCGCAGGGCCGGCTGCCGGAGGGTCGGCGCCAGCGTGGAACAGGATCTGGGTAACCACATCCGCACTCGGCGACAGGTCGGGGGCTGCGCTGCGTGCCAGATGGCCCAGCCCAGCTCGGCTCTGATGGCAGGGGGGACCCCAGGCGCTGCCGGGAAGTGACAAAGGGACCTTCGCCCTCGCTGTTTCCGACAGCGCGAGGGAGGCAGACGGAGAGGTGACTTCTCAGATGCAGACGGCCATCGGGCCGTGGGCAGCCCGTGCCACGAGGCAGCAGCGCCAGCCCCCAAGCTAACTTCCCGGAGCTGATTGAAACGCCTATAAAAAAGCAGCTGTGTGCGCAGCCTCTGCGATTATTATATTGTACCGCAAGCTGCTTCCTGTCCCGAGCCTCTTTTATCTCGCATTGTTTTCCTTTCCAGGTGGGGCTGCGGGCTCCCCGCCGCTCGGCCCCCCGGGCTTCCTGCTCGCTCAGAGCCACCTTTGTCTGCCGGCCCTCTCCCTGCCCCCGCTATTTCGGGAAACGGCAGCTGAGCCGGAGGGTTGCGAATTGTTTGTCAGCTCCCTTCCAGCCTGCCGAGATCACACGCGGAGAGAGCAGCGCCTCGTCGCACCCTGCCCGCCCGTCTCCTGCCGGGGATGGGGGCGCTGCCCCTTGGCTGGACACGCACGCGGGGACGCGGCACCTCCCCGCGTGGGAACGGGCGCAGCAGCGGCCTAACAGGCAGACAGGCACAGACAGACAACAAAGCCACCCCAGGCGAGCGCTGACCTCAGAAGCTGCCATGTGACGCTGCCTCAAACTTACTAAGGCATGACATCAGCCTGGGAGGGAAAAGCAGGGCTGCCACCAAAATACCGCCTGGCTTAAAAGGGCTGAGCTGGGCCGGCCTTTCTGCTGCGTGCTCCCCTTTGGGCAAGCAGCCACCCCCAGCCCTGCTTCTGTGCCCAGAGCCCTGGGGGTCACGTGTGCTTGTGAGTGGAAACAGTGTCTGGGTGTACTCAGCTATGGCTATTCTGCCTGGCACGTGAACTGCCCCTCTGCAGAGCTGTCCCTTCTCTGGGCGCTGCTCGAGGACAGGGGACCACGTTTTGGTGCTGGCTGTGTGGCTGACTGTCCCTGCGTCCCACGGCCCCTGGGGAGGTGGGGAGCCGGCAGGCAGGCTGTGTTGGCTGGTGGGAAAGTCTCGTGTCATTGGGATGAGGCAGAGTGGCAGAACAGGTTGGTCAGCCTCCGTGCGCTCGTCTTTACTCAGCATAGCTCCCGTGCTGTGCCGTGTCCGCCCATGCTGAGCTTTCCCTGGGCTCTGCACCGCTGCTCTGCATCGATGCTTGACTCAGGCACATGGCATCAGAAGCACACTGGCTGAGATGTGTAAGGCATGATTTATTCTCACTGGGGTCATCTGCTGAGCACAAAGGGGCCCTGTCCCTGCCAGCAAGGAGTCCCGCAGCACCCAGCGCACTGCCACAAAGAATCCCCGTTGTTTTCACATGCGGATGGTCACTCAGCCATGGGTGAGAAGCTGCCACTACGGTCCCAAAGACAGCACAGAGCTGCCCCGGCCGGTCGGGCTGAGCCGAGGGCTGGCCCTGAGCACGGAGCAGGTTGGGCAGGTTGGGAGTGCTGAGGACAGCAGCGCTTGGTTCCCATCAGCAGGGTGGGAGGGAATGCCCTGCTCTGCCCCAGGGTGTTCTCCGCAGCCCGGAGGCTGGCGCATTGTGCACTGTGTTTGGAGAGCTTGGGGGTTTCCAGCAGGAGGAAAATGTGCTGGGCTTGGGGTTCTGGGGAGGAAGGCTTCTGTTGTACCATCTGCATCTTGTGGCTGACATAGGGCATGACGGAGTGGCAGAGAAACTTCTACAAAGTGTAAAAGTCCTCCTTTTTTTTTTTCTTCCCCACCCCAGCAAAGCAACGATGCCCATTTTTCGCCCTGTAAGAGCTCCCTTTGCCCTCTGTGCTGTGGTGCCCAGATGTTCCCTTTTCTACCTCCAGAAGATTGTGTCAGCAGTGGGGGAAATCACCAGACCTGTCCCAGGTCTGGAGCCTTCTGACAAGAACACGGGTCCCTGCTGGGTTCTTTTGACAGCAGGCAGCATGCCCTGGCCGATTGAGGCCCGATGGAGATGGGCAGCTCCTACACCTCACGTCCTGCTCCTCAGTACCAACTGTGGCTCTTGTTTTGGGTGAGAAAGCAAGAAGTGGGAAGGCAGCGTGCCGTCACATGCCAGACCGGAAGCCGGCAGACAGAAAGCGATACTTGGGGTTCCACTTCCTTCATGCTGGGCTGTCCTTTCACTTCTGTCCTTGCCACGTTGCCCCCATTGCAGGCAGTTGCCGCTTCCTGGCGCTTGGATGGGGGGGGATAGAGGCAAGAATTGTTCTTGCTTTTTTATTTTTTTCCCTTCAGAAAATCAATCAAATCCAAATTCACAATCTGGAAAAAGTGAGTCCAACTCCAATAAAAATAAAATGTAAAATTAAAAAAACCACCAAAAACAACTGCCCCTTGTGTGCTATACGATAGAAAGCGTGGAGTCGCGAGAGGAAAGCTTCGCAAAGTGCTGTTTTGGCAGAAATTAGTAGCTGAAGAAGACACCACGTTATCCCTGCTTACCTTCCACTCTGGGTGGGCCCCACCAGCTGCGCGCCGGCGTTGCCGCTTTAAGGGCTCTCTCCGCGGGGCGAGCGTTCGAACGCGCTCCCCCGGCTCGCCATTGGCCCGCGCGCCGGCGGTTGGAGCGGCCGGCGGAGCGCTCTGATTGGCCGGCGCGGGGGCGGTATAAAGGAAGGCGTGGCGCGTGGGCACCCCTCAGTCGTCGGCGAGAGCGAGCGAAGCGCGTGACTGTAACGACGGCAGCGGAGTGAGGCGGAGCGGCGCGGCCCGAGCTCACCTCCCGGCTTCACGCAACCGTCAGCGGCCCATCCATGGAGTTCAAGCTTGAAGCGCACCGCATCGTCAGCATCTCGCTGGGCAAGATTTATAGCGCAAGGGGCCAGCGCGGCGGCCTGAAGCTCCACAAGAACCTCCTGGTGTCGCTGGTGCTGCGCAGCGCCCGCCAGGTCTACCTGAGCGAGCCGGGCTGCCCTCCTGAGCCGCCCCCCGCCACCTGCGTGCCGCCCGCAGAGCCGTCTCCTCCTTGTCCCGCCGCCGGACCCGTCGCATGGGCGCCCGCAGAGCCGGAGGCGCCGAGGTTCGGCCAGCAACTGCCCGGCGCGGACTGCGAGAGCTCCCGGCCGACTCAACGCTGTTCGTGGGGCGGCTGCCGCTGCGGGGCGGGCGGTGAGGGGCCTGGCGAGGCGCGGCGTTGCGCGGTGCCCCCGCTCTGCCCCCGGAAGCGGAGCGCCGCGGAGATGGAGCAGCAGGGCTCGCCGCTGAAGAAGCCGCGCCGAGAGGTGGAGGAGTCGCCGCCCCCGCAGGGCGAGCAGGAGGACATGGAGACGGGCAACGTGGCCAGCCTCATCAGCATCTTCGGCTCCAGCTTCTCGGGACTGCTCAGCAAGGAGCCCCAGGGCCGCCGGCGGCCGAGCCGTGACGGCAGCGAGGAGGCGACCGCGGAGCCGGGGCAGATCTGTTGCGACCAACGCGTGCTGCGGACCCTCAACCCCTGGAGCACGGCCATCGTGGCCTTCTGACGCGTCGGACTGCGCACCGCGAGGAGGGGCACGGACAGACCCGGAGCTGCCCCCCTCCTCCTGCTCCTTTCTCCCCCCCACGGCCCCGCACGGAAGAACAGCGGGCAGCAGCACTTCCCCTTCGCCGGGCCCCGACCGTCGGCAGCCGCCCTGGGAGCGGCCCGACCCGACCCGCCCGGAATTCCCCTTCCCGGCCGTCCCCCGCCCGGGGCGCTCCCAGTGGGGATATTTTAAGCTTGGAAAGTATTAAATTTATTAAATAAAGTGTTTATTTTGGAAAGGTTTAGGTCAGAACTGTTACATGGTGCTTTTAAAAAGTGTTTATTTGAGAGAAACAGAAGTTTACAGACGCTCCGACGGAAAGTCCTCGTGAGCCTGGATGTTAGGCTCGGGGATCCCCGGTCTTTGTTGTATAAAGGCTTGGGGTTCCCGTTGGGGGGTGGGGTGGGGGGTTTGTACAGTGTTCTCTTCGGTGATGTATCTCGTTTTGTATAAAATGTAATGCTGCGTGTGCGACACGTATTAAATATTTTCAACTGTAGCAGCGGTCTGCGTCTGTGAGTCGGGGAGGGCTGGGGGATGGCAGCCAGGCACCCCGCATTGCCTTGGGCGGGGAAGGAAGGGGGTTATGTTGGGGTCCTGCTCAGGACCCAACGTGCCAACCCGCCCCCAGCGCCGGGTCAATGGCTGTGGCTCAAAGTCCTGTGCTAGGGGTGTGTGAGCTGGCTCTTCCAGGCATAGGCTGTGCTCAGGGCTGCTTGTTCTGCTGCCAACAGTCGTTTTCCGTGCCTCCTGTTTGCTGTTACTTGTAGAGTGGTTACGATGAGCACTGAGGCTTTTTTTTTTTTTCCCTCTCTACTATCGGTAGGAACTGGGTTAAAGTTCCTGCTCGCATGGGTGGGGAGGAAAGCTTGGCCTGTTCTTCACAGCCACCGTGGAGGGCCCCAGGGCGTTGTAATTAGATTGAATTGTGGGGGAATTTTTTTTCTGCTTCTCGCTGGGAGATTCACCAGAGGCTCCTCTGCTCCTAATTAACGAACTCTCCCACTGAGGACTCTTGCAAGCAGCCTGGTGTGCGCCGTGGGAGCTGCAGCCCAAACGTTGGGACGGGAGAGCTGGGGAGAGCAGGAGGCAAATGCTGTTAATTCTCTTAAAAACTGTGCTTGGTGTCATAGGGGGAGAAGGAGGTACTTCGGGACTGCTCCACCTTCCACAGGCGTTGTGCAACAGCCGGACCGCTGGCAAATGCCACGCTGCTGCGACTCCTCCCGGCTGGGTGACCTCCGCCGAGCTCCGGCTTCTCGTTTATCAGCTGACACGTGGTGTCCCCGAAGGACCCAAGCTGGCTCCGTGGGCTGCTGGAGCCGTCCCCGCTGTCGTACCGCAGCCACGTGCTTGCAATGGGGCTGGAGAAGCAGCACTCCCAGATTTAAGGGGTTAAACCCCGCAGCCCAGGTCAATGCAGGCGGCTGGGTGGGGGGACACCGGCGGGGAGCAGCCGGCCGCTCCCAGGGCTGCGGTGACCCCGCTGGCCGCAGGGAAGGGCGGCAGCAGCTCCCTGCCGTGCCCCAATTGTTCCGGAGATACTTTGCATAACTTGCAGCAGGGCTTAGGAAAGCGCTCCGGGGGAGAGCTGGAGCAGCCTGCTGTTCTCAGGAGGTGCTCGGGGGTCCCAGGCTCTGCCTTTCCTCCTCCTTCCCGGCGTCTTTTCTTATTCCTGTAATAACATTGACATAAGCAGGGGCCGTTCTTCTGTTCCACTGCTTCGGTCCTTGGAGTTTCCCTTCCCACGGTGCTGCGTTCAGAAGTGAGGGCGATGGGGTGGGAAAGGACAGAGCCGTAGGCTGGGGAGGGGCTGGCAGCCCAAACTCACCTCCGTGCCAGTTCTGCTGATGGAAGAAGTGCAAAAATAAGCCAGATAAAAATAAAGCCTTCCATCACTTGGAAGAGAAGGTAACTCCTATGGAAACACAGGGCCTGGACGGATGTGATCTAATGGCAAGATGACGGGTCCTCACCTCCTGGAACAACAGTGGGGCTGCTGGGGAGCCACTCCTTGATGTGGTCTGGAGCTGAGGGGGCTGCTTTCGGCTTGGATGTGGACCCCAAGGCTCAAATAAAAGGGCTGAACCCACGTGTCCTGGGATGGCTCAGCCCTCTGAGAGGGGATGAGGGTAGAGGTGGCTCCCAAGGGTCCTACCCAGTGTACCCCACGAGTGCTCCATCCCCGTGCACCCTGTCCCGGCCTCTGTCTGTCCCTCCCGGGCAGGGGAGGAGGGGGCAGGCTGTGGGCTGCAGCATCCTGCAGGGCTGTGTCAACGCTCAGTAATCCGGGAGCTGCTGGGAAGGAGGGAGGGAGGAGGAGGGAGGTTGGGAGAGAGGCCAGTGCCTCGGGGCCGTGCTGCTGGGGCCTCTCCCAGCTGGGGAATGGGGAGCACCGCACGGAGGGGGCTGCCGGCTGGATGGAGAAGGGCAAATCCAGGCCGGCTGGGGTTCCCGAGGCAGGAGTAGGGGATGAACACAGCTTCCTTCTGGTTGTGGTTGCTGCTGCTGCTATGAAAACCCTGCAGGCCCCCCTGACTTGGTGAGGGCTGCCCAGTGAGAGCAGTCATGAAACACAGAGCTGCTGGGGAGGGCTCCCTCTGACTCCCAGCTGAGCAATGTATTGGTTTGGAGAGCCGGGGCCAGTCACACATGGGATGCAGGATGCTCCATTGTGTCACCCCATGTCCTGTTCCCTCACACTGTGCCTCTTCCTAAGGAAAGGCCCTTCTCCTCCTCCTCCTATTCCTCATCTCTGACCTCAGCCCATGGCCTTGGGACTCAACAGCAGCCCAGGACAGGTCAAGGCACATCCAGCCCCAAGCTGAGCTCTGCACATGCAGGCACAGGAAGGAGCGTGACTCCCAGGGAGATGCTCCCCCACTGCTTTTCCTGGCTCTGAGGGCACAGAGCTCACTGGGAACCACCTGCAGGAGGCTCACATCCGTGGGCAGGAGGGGAAAATGGAATGAGGAGGGAAACAGAGGAGTGGATGGGGCAGGGGACAGGCAGGAAGGACATGGAGGGTGGCTGGGAGAGGCAGAAAGGAGGGGAGCAGTGTGGAGCCCCCAGTGCTGTGCCCCCATCCCCAGGCACACAGCAGGGCCTCCAACCCTCACCAGGCTGGGCCCCAGCTGGGGTTTTGTCAGCAGCACGCAGGAGGAAGTGGCTGTGAGAGCAACAGGGGACAGAAATCCCCAGCGGGCTCTGACAAGAGCGGGTGGCAGATCCGCTCTGCCCTTAGAGTGGGCCACCTTCTCCTGTTTATTTTAACCAGGACAGCACTGAACCCCTATGTGCCCAACCCCACTGGCTCTAGGGCTGTGCCTGACCCGAGGCCTTGGCATAGAGCCATGTTCTGGGGAACGATGAACGGACAGATGGACACGTGGCTCTCACATCCTTCTTCCTCCTTTTCCCTTTCCTCTGGGAGAACAGCAGCAGATGTATCTCCAGGGTGCTTAGCCTCATGCCTGGGAGCAGGGTGTATCCATCCAGCTGCCCCTAGGGAGCTTGGAGACCCTGGCAGCTGTCCCTCTGGGCCTCAGCATCTACTCCCAGAGCGGAAAAGGCCAAGTTCACCTCAGAGGGGTCATCCTCCCTTCCAAGCATCTCCTCCAGGTGCAGCACGATGCCAACATCCTCCTGCTGCCCGCTGCTTGCTTTGAGATGTAGGAAAAGAGCTGCCGGTCTGGAAGCAGGCTGTGAGCAGCCAACCTCCTCCTTTCCTTGTGCAGCAAAGCCCTCTCGTGGAGGCCTGCAGAAGCTTGCCAGCCAAGAGCTGCCCCTGCACGGCCATGCTGCATCTGGGGGTGTGCAGGCACAGTCCTCCCTCCCGATGGATGGAGGAGATGCTGCAAGGTGGTGGGTGACTGTGTGTCACTCGGTATGCCCTGCCATCACCTGGTGATACCCAACCCCTGTGTCCCACAACGTATGCACACTGTGGCCAACAGTAATGTGCGTCACCTGGTATAATGATGCTACTTAACAACACCCCCCCCAGCCTGGGCCACCTGCTCGCACAAAAGCTGTTTGGCTATTTTCCTCTCTAAATCTAGCAGAGAGGAGCCATCAGCTCACCTGGCCAGTTGGATGAGGAGATGAGTGGCCTCACCTGGGGCTTCCACCCACCTGCTGCCCATGGGGATTTAAGCTCAACCCTGTCTCCCTTAACTGTGTTGAGTTGGGAGTTGGTTTCTCTGTGCTTACAGCTGTAGGAGGAGGCTCCCACCGTAATGATGTCCCTGTTACAGCATCAGTGAAGGGTCTCCATGTGCCATCAGTGCCCCTGAGCAGCCTTTGCTTGCTCTGCATACTGCCCAGGTGCTTCTCTCCCTTTTGTCCCCGATAGGTTTAATTCCCCACCTTGGGTATGTGGTTAAGTAATTTCTCTGTACATGTAGCAGTGTAGCTTTGTGCAGCTTGCACGTAAATGGTATAGTTGCCACCTCCTTGCCAGGGGCTGATGGCAGCTTGTGTCAACATCTGGCATCCCTGCTGACATAGCACCAGCCCTCTGGTTGCCAGCCCTCAGCTTCTGGGTTGCTAGCAGAATTCAGGGTCTCCAGGAGCAGCTGTGGGGCAGCAGAGTCCAGGTATGTGCTGATGGTGTGGGATGCTGCTGTGGGTGCTTTAAAAAAAAACTGAAAACAATCGGAGCTCAAAGCATAGCAGATAATTCAAGGAAAACTGGAGCCTAGAGGGCTCTTAAGTGACAGTGATACTAGGGTAGTGTTCTAGGGAGCATCTCTAGGGCCTTGCCTTGTTCCTAAGCATGTGTTGGTGGGGAGAGAGCCCTGTGCTGGGCTTTGGCATTTCCTGAGCGCTCCTTTGCTTCCCTGCTTGGATGGAGCAGCCCCCAGCTCGTGTCCATGGGGATGCCTCTTCCTGGCTGCATGCGACCATTCTGTGCACAGCTCCCTGCGGCACTCGCTCCCAATTAGCCTTGTGGGGATGAGTCCTGCAGGTTAATTACATATTGTACCTGAAACAACGGACCTATTGTTCTAACCTCTCAGTGAGTTTAGTGCTGCTGTCTGCTGGCTGTTATAATGCAGAGAGCGGAGCTGCACTGAGCTCTATGTGCCCGCTCCCCATGGAACTGGGACATTGCGCCTATCCCACAGGGCACAGTCCTACGGCTGCCCATCCTGCAGAGCTGTATCTGAGCTCTACAGCCTCACTCTGCTGCCATGGGATGTCCAGGGCTGCGTGTGCCCCATGTCCACACTCTGTTACCATCAGTCTGATGGAGCCCCACATGGCTCATTCTGCAGAGAAATGGCATTGGCTCTCAGTCTTGGTGCATGTCGAGGTGTTTGGTGGCTCCCAGAGCAACAGCACCGTGCGGCTGCTGCTGATTGGAAATGAGGAGTCAGTGTGTCCCCTTGGTGCTCATTGCAGAGCAGAGGAGGGGAAATGGATGTTCCCCTCGGGCTTCTTGGGGGGG
>JACDJE010000086.1:782799-827328 GCA_016647715.1 Pavo muticus | reverse complement strand
CCCCCCCCCCCAGGAGGTGCTGGTGGCAGTGCAGAGCAGCGGTCCCCAAAAGCGAGGTGCTGCATTGCCATGCTCCTGTAGAGCTCCGGATGCCCTGAGTTGCACAGTGTGATTTTGGGTGCTGGTGGCTCTCTGCCTGGCTGAGGGGGACACCCCAGACAGTTGTTTCTCACCTCCCACCCTGGCATCTCTGTATGCCCCATGGACCCTTGATAGGCAATCTCATCCCGACTGCTATTGGGCCGTGCCACGGATGGGGAGCTTTGGCCTCAGGATGCTGTAGGATGTGGTGATGCTCCCGGCTGGTGCTGCTTGGTGGATGAGGCACGGCGATATGGAAGGGGCTGTCAGCAGGGTGAACCGTGCACATGCAGCCTTCTCTGCTGCTGGCATCTTTGGTGGGGCCCAGGCAGCATCACCCCATGTTGAGCCATTGGAGACCGAGTGCTGTCCGAATGGGAATGTCTTTTGGAGGGGGTCCCTTCAGCTCCCCCACTTTGAAGAGTGTGTGCGGCACACAGTGGGCTGCTGGTGGACCAAGGGCTGGGGTCTCTCAAGTGGTGTTTTTTGAGTCTTGCTGCAGTGTGGCTTTCTGGGTGGGCTGTGGATCGTTGGCTGTGTGTCTCAGGGTTTAGGAGGTGCAGGAGCTGGTCGCAGGGTGTCCCATAGAACTGAGCCGTGCGTCTGCCTAGCTGAGCTTCCTCACTCCTTGCAAGTCCTGGAGCTCCCACAAAGTTTGTTCCCAGCACTTTGGGATGCAAATTGAGTACACAGGGGTTCCTTTGGTCATCACACAGGGTGGCATAAACTCACCTCCAGTTGAGATGCTGAGTGTTGCCCATCCGGCTCCACTTATTTTGTGTGTGCTGGAGCCGAGGTGCAGACAGAACCTCCACCCAGTGCTGCTGGGGATGCCGAGGTCTGAGCACGTGGGGGAACTCCCGGCCAGCACTGCCCGACCCCCCCCAGGACCCCTCCGCGGCGCGTTGAGTCAATGCGCCCACCCACTGCATCCAGCACTGAGTCACCGGCTGTTCATACACGGCTGTGAATCACTCACACACAGCCACGCTGATGGCTTTAGTGACAGCTGGAGGGAGAAAACAATCCCCTCTCTGCCCCGGCACTGCTACCAATGCCACTGCATGCGGTGGCCCCATAAAACTTCAGCGAGCGGCACCATGGTGACAGTGGCTGGGTGTTGTGTGTACTGCAGTTAGGCTGGGGTGCAGATGGCAGTGAGGATGCTCGTAGTCTGAGGTGAGTGGCTGGATGCTGGAGCCTGGAGCCATTCCTGAGTACACAGAAGTGCCATTCTCTGAGGGGTATGGATGGGATTGGGGTAATGCAGGCAGGGTCAGCTGCACCCTGCCTATAATCCGTGTAGCTGAGGACTGGAAACCCATCCCGGTGCTCTTCCTCTCCCCATCCCACTGGGGTACAACAGCTGGCAGAAAGGAGGTATCTGGACTTGCTGGGCTGCTCCTCTGCTGGTGCTACTGGTAGCAGATGGCGAACCCTGGGTGGAGGCTGCAATGCTCTTTGCTGCCCTGCTGGATGCTGCCCCTCGGCACTGGAGGTGGCTGTTTGAACCTTGGGGATGATGCTTTTTAATTAACCTCCCCAACAGGCTTCCTGGTGCTGCATCCCTCGCATGCTGCTTTTCTTGGTGCTCCCACAAACCCCCTTCCTGCTCCTCTCTCTCTCCCAGGCTGGCTCCCCACGGCCATCCCCTCCTTCCTTCCTGCTCCCTGCTGCCGGAGCATCTCAGGGATGTCAAAACAGGGAGAGGTTTCTGTGTGCTGCATCGGGCTGGGCAAGGAGCAACGTGCTGTGGTCAAAGGAAACCTTCTGAGCTTTGTCCTGTGCCACATGTTGGCTCAGGAGGGACCACTTCTCCTGCACCCTGTCCCAGAGCACACCCCTTCCAACCAAATCTCAGGTATTCCATGTGGATTCTCAACTCTCTGAGTTCTGGTGCCTGCTGTAAGCACCAAGCCAGCTCCGAGGTGCGAGCAGCATCTCCCTACCAGCAGCCCTGTTCTTGCATTCCCAGCCTGACCCCCAGCTCCGTGTTGCACTGGGGGCACAGATCCAACCCTGTGCCCTGCAAAGCCTCTGGGCAGGCCTGGGAGCTCTGCTTTGAGCCGTGTCCTACAAGCAGTGAGCACCCCGGGGGTCCTCAGCCATGTCCAACTTCACCATGCGGTGAGTTCTAATTGCAATCGCATGCGCCAGGGAACAGCATGCTGGAATGAATGGGAGTCGCTCAAGACTGCAGCTAATTACTGTCATTAACTGAGCAACAGTTTGGGTGACTATTCTGCTCCATGTGCTGGATCAGCCCAGCAGCATGGGGGGGTCCAGGGGGGGCTCCTCCTTCCGTCCATGCGATTTTTGGAGCTGGAACATAGGGAAGCAGCAGCACTGAGGTGTTCCCATTTAACACAGGGATTTTTCCTCTTGTTGGGTCCCCCCCCAGTTTCATTTCTGCCACATCAGACAGCTGTATTTGTGGGTTGATCAGCTCCTTATGAAGCAACATTAAAAAGAAAAGAAATAGATTTGTTTGCAAAACATCCCTGCTGATGCTGAGCCCGGTGCTGTGGGTTGCACGCACAGTGTGCTGCTGGCACCGGGGGTATTTATAGAGCCCAGGTCTGCAGGGTGTCCAGGGCCCGGTGCCGGGCTGCGCTCACATGGATCCCCATCTCTACATGGATTTGTGAATCCTTCCGTGCCTTTCTCCCTTCCCTTTCTCCTTGCTGGGTGTTCAGCGACCTATATCCGAGTGATGCTGTTGGTGCCAAACTGAGGAAGGAAGGAGAAAACCCCCCTGGGGGGTGCAGCTCTATGGCACAGAGCCTGCGGGCACCGCATCCACGAGGGAAGGGTCTGTCGGTGCACAGCAGGGCGGCTTTGCACGGGGTGAGGAGAGGGCAGAAACACTGTGTGCTGCATGTTGGAGGAGCGAGCTGAACGTGTGAAGGATTTGGGGCTGCAAGGCGTGTTTTTCCTCTGGTGTATGTGACATAAAAAGCAAAACTGAAACGGAGCGTGTCTGCCGGCTGGGATCCGGCGCTCCCACCTGCTCCGCGTGCTGTCTCCCTCTTCTCCCTGCCTTTCCCAGTGCCGTCTGCCACTGCCCTGCATGCCCAGCATGTGCTGCTGGGTGGGAGGGAGTGCCGCCCTTGGTGCTGTCACCCGGACCCTGCAGTTATTGCGGTGTGCTAAGAGCTGGCTGTCACCACAGTGCTCCCAGTGATGGTGTGGACCTGTAGCCATCCACCCGTCCTTAGGACTTCTGGGTGGCTCGAGGAGAAACGGAGCTCTGAATTAATGCTTTCATTATCCAGGCTTCTTCCCCGAAGGCCGCTCTCTCCGTTTTTAATTTCGGAGCTCTCCTGCATGCAATATCTCTTTTCTTCTGCTCTCGTCAGCCGTGGCACTCGGCTGGTGCTGGAGCTGGGGATGTGGGTGACATCCTTGTCCCTCTGTGGGCTGGGGGGGGGGCGGGTATGGCACTGAGCTCTGTTTGGGGCTTTTGTGAGGTTAGGGGAGAGCAGAATAAGAGAAACGCAGCTCCTGGAGCTGGAGGTCAGGTGGCTTTGCTCCAGGTGGTGCTGAGTTCTTGGAAAACACAGGTGCCCTCCTGCAGGGATGGTCACTGCCTGCTCCTGTGCTCTTGCTAATAGTCATGTTGCTTTGTGAATATCTTTGCCTGGGGTTTGGCCCCTTTTCTCCCTTTTTTTGGTCTCAGCCCCAGAGAAATCCTTTAAAAGGAAAGAGAGAACTCTTTGCCAAGCATGCCACCTCTCCTCCAGCTAAGGAGATGGAAGCATCGCACCAGGCTATAGAAAGATGTAAAAATGATCATTTATGGTTTTTTTTTTTTTTTTAAGGAGCTGGAAAGTGTCAGCACTCCTTGCGTTCAGTTTTTCAGATCTGCCTCTGCTTTCTTTCTGGGACCAGTAAACGAGAAGGAGGTGGGAAGGAAGGGACTCATATTGTCTTGTTTTGATGGGGAGTGGCCCTGTTGTGGGGGCTGAGGTTCCCTCAGCTTCCCCTTGGAGACCCCGAGCTCTGTATTGGTTGGTGCATCGCTCCAGAGGGGATGGGCACTGGTGCAGGACCTGATGGGAGCACCCATGATCTTGCACCCCAAAGCATTGGTGTTCCTTCAGACCTTAAATAACCCAAATGAGTGCTAAATGTGAAGCACTGACACACGAAAAGTGGACAGTGTTGCTCCTTGGAAAGGTGGATAGTGCTCTACTTTGGGAGCATAGGTAGTTTTCTTTGGCAACATCCAGGCTGGATGTGCCTCTGGGCAGCCTGGTCTAGTGGTTGGCAACCCTGCACATGGCAGGGGGGTTGAAACTAGATGATTATTGTGGTCCTTTTCAACCCAGGCCATTCTATGATATTCTTTGATATTCCGTGATATTCTATGAACACATACAGTGCTCTTCTTTGGGAAAATGGATAGTGTTGTTCTTTGGGAACACATACAGTGTTGTTCTTTGGGAACGTAGATTCTGTTGTGCTTTTGAAAGGAAACACAACAACAATCTGCTATGGAAAGGGTGGTTTTTTTTCCTCCTCCTTCCTTCTGATTTAATAAATTGGCATTCACAGAGTGAGGAGTTTCTGGGAGATGGCACGAAGATTTTTCTACTACGGGTTTTTTTTCTTGCTACAGCAGCTTCAGAAATCTATCACTGCTGCTCTGGTGTTGGACGTTTTTTTGCTGGCAGATGGAAGGAGCAGGATGGAGATGGATGCGCTCCGTTAGCCGCTTCAAGCAGGCGGCACAGTCACCGCGGTCCTCATCACAGGGCTTTTCGAAGCCATCCTGGTTTATTCCCCTGGGAAAACTTGCAGGGTGTGGAGTGCACCTTGAGCTCATAACTGAGTGTTTTGGGTTTTTGTTTTGGTCTGCAAAATATGGTGGAAAGCAGCTGCAAGTGAGAAAGGGCAGCAGGGTGTGGGTGCGCATGGGTGCCCCAGCAGCCTGGTTGGAGTTGTGGTGGCTCAGGGCTTGGACTCCCAGCTGGAGATCGTGCACTGTTGGCTTGGAGGCCCCTTGGCATCTCACAGCCAAGATACAGATGGGTAAAGCACCCCAGCACTGCGTTGCTGGGAGCTCTATGGCTTGGGAGCACGGAGCAGTCCCTTGTCCCCTTGGCCTCCTGTGGAGAGGGGAGTGTGGCAGTGTGCCCGGGGACACTGCTGGTGTGACCAGGACCTGGAACAGAGGCCTTCTGCAGGGTTATTGGGGCAGGTTAAACGAGGCAGTAGGGAAAGAGTTGCTTAATTACTCACCTGGCTGTAAACAAGCAGTGTGCCGAAGCCTGCAGGCAGCCAGCACATGAGTGGCATGGGAAAATCAATGCTTATAAACTATTTAGGAAGGAGTGAGCGGGCAAAGGGAGAGGGGGAGGGAGGCTGCCAGAGTCAGCATTGCTTGCTTCCCATGGAAGCAAGCTACCAGTGCTGGCATTGGGCTGGGCACACCTTCTCCATCCCCTTTGCTTCCTCGCCATGCAATGGGTGCAAGAGCCCTGTGCACGAACAAGGAGACCTTTTCAGCGATGATAAGAAAGCTAAAAGCCAGAGAATAAAGCCTCCCATTGCTCACCTCTAACACATCCCATTGTTTTAACCTCTCAGGAATGCTGTGACTTCGTGTGCCTTGAATGTGATGTTTGCATGATGGTTTAATTGCCTTTGTGGCTCTGCTAAGCAGTGACACACATTGTGGCGCGTGAGTCACCTTGATGAAGGCGCCGCGGGAAGCGAGAACTTCTCCTCCTTGGTTTTGCCAGGTTAAACACTTGTTTGTTACTTCTGTTGTTGGGTTTGTTGGCAGTGTGTGGGGGGTCTTCCTCATGGGATGCTCTCCTCCCCCTGTTTGTGTGCCCATCCTGTCCAGCCCCATGACATAGCTTTATGAAAGCCGGAGCTTACTGGAGAAGCCGTAGAGTGCAGGCTTCACGCCTCCTTGCTCTCCCCTCCATTTACTTTAAGCACTCTCTGTGCCCATGTTCCCATCTGCTCCAGGTGCTGCAGGGAGCTGTGCCCTGCCAGCAGCGCTCCTGGGAGACTGCTCTATTTATTTTCCAAATCCTTCCCTTCCTGTTGCGCAGCAACTCTGAATGCACCCTGGCTCATGCTGGCAGCTCCTGCTCCTCTCTCCCTTGCCTGTGGTAGGAGGAGGGTGGTGGGGACCCCGGTGTCACAGCTAAGGAGCTCTTAGCCTTGAAATGAGCAGTCTCAAGTCACCAGGTCAACCTCACTGCAAAGAGAGCTAGGGGGTGGTGGGGCTGCATCCTGCTCTCTGCTTGTGTTCCTGGATGCTGGCCTGCTGCGTGCAGCTGGAAGTTATCCTGAGGAATCCCATCTGTGCCCTTCTTTGGGAAGCAAACTCCTCAGGGCACGTGCTCTGGCTCTGTGCACGCTGCTCCCTGCACTGCTGCCCACAAATCACTGCCTACAAATCACTGCTTGCCTCTCTGTGCCCCATAGCTTATCCCTGTGCAATTCTTTCCCGTGCACTGGGACACCTTGCTGTCCCCTCGTTCCCTCCCTCTGCAGGAGCTGCTCACTTTGATGCATGCTTGTATCCATAATAGCAGGGTTGTGGAACAGCTGCCCACAAAGGAGGGATGAGATGATTCCATGTTGTGATTTCCTTTGAGTGGAATCCCTGGGAGTGGTGCTGTAGGGTGGACACCCATGGCTGCCACCACCCCACTGTGGGCTTTCTGGGCCCTGAGGTGTCTCCTGGCTGCTGTCTGATGCTGCACGCTCCTCCTGTCACCCTCTTTTCCCTCTGCTTGCCCAGGAGGTGGGATAGGAAGTCTCTCAAAGGGGAGATACAGTGGCATTGCTGTTTAAACACGAGCTGGTGTGGGGAGAGGTTGCAAGGGACTCATGGATCTCCTTGTGCACTGAGTGCAGTTATTAAGGTAAGAGGCAGTTACTTGGCTGAAGGTTTGATCGCTGGCACTGCAATGCAAACATTTGCACTGAGATACCCCAAAAAGGAATGTCCTCAGTAGAGGTCATCAGCGCTGCTAGGAACTCGTTGCTGTTGTGTAGTTAATTGGTTACGAAGAGAAAAGTGAGGTGTGGTGTGAGAGCCTACAGCCTGCAGAGCCTGTGCTCCCTGCTGCTGCCTTAACCTGGCTGAGAAGTTTGGGGTGAAACCTTGAATGAGGAGCGGTGATGCAGTGGCACAGGCTGCCCAGGGAGGTGGTGGGGGTCACAGTCCCTGGGGGGTTCAAGAATGGTGGAGATGTGGCACTGAGGAACGTGGTCAGTGGGCATGGTGGGTGGGGAGGGGTTGGACTTGGGGGTCTGAGTGGTCTTTCCAACCTTAACGATTCTATGACTGGGTCAAGCCATCTGGCAGCAAGTTGCCTGAGGGTTTGGCATCCCCAATGGCTTTCCAAGTGCAGTGCAGGCCCTCTGTTCTCACCTCTTGGTCCATGTTCCCGTGTGTCCCCATGCACTAAGACCCTGGCGTGCAGCTGGGTGCCAGCAGGTGACTCAGCGTGGTGTCCAGGGCCGTGGTTCTACCTTGATGGCTCCTCTGTTTTAGTGGCAAGCAGTAAACCCTCCAACACTCATTGCTTTCCCCCAAACTTCGCTCTAATCTTGATTTTTCTGGTAGTTGGTACATGCCATGAACATAAGGCCTCGCGCTAGGCAGCAGGAGCACCTGGTATTGAGGGAGCACAAAGGATCTGGGCCATTCATCTTTGGGAATGCCAGCTAATTTCTCTTCTAATTTCTTTTAATTTCTCTTCTTTCCTCTCCCCAAATCTCCCAGGGAACTGATTGCAGTAGCTTGACACATGGCTCCCCCAAGCAGAGCTGATAATCTCTCTGCCCACGCCGTTTCCTTTGGCTTTTTTAATTACTAACTGTCATTAACTGATTTTCTCCTGGGGCTGTTTGGACCACGGCTGGTTCACCCCTGCTCCGGGACCCCTCATATGTGATTTGATCAGGGATGCAGCGAGAGTCTCTCTTTGGCTTCCAGGTGTTTGCATCCCATTTTAACCCACTCAGGGCAAGTTGCAGGGGGATTTCCCCCTTTTCAGTGCCAGCCATGGGCTTGGGGTTGATGGGAGGCAGGGCTGCAACGACGCAGCAGAAGCCGTGTGAACAAGCATATTGCTTTTCCCGTGAGCTGATTCTGTGTCAAAATAAAGTGGGTTTGTTTCGGGGGAACTGCAGGCTGGAGCAGGGACCACCTTCCTGCGGGTGCCGGCTGTCAGATGCTCAGCACCACTTCCTTGTTAGTGCGCAGCCTCGTCAGCTCGCCTTAACAAAATGTTCTGGCATCCTCCCGTCTCTGCTTGTCACTTCTCCGAAGGGAACGGGGCTCGTTCCCCTGGCAGCGTGAGCCCTGTTTGCCAGGCGAAGGCACAGTTAATTATTTCTGTGTATTTCTTCCGACTTCCTCGGTGTTTAACTTGATGGCTCTGCTTGATCTTTTTCACTCACCTCCAAGCCTCAGGAGTGGCCAGGGCACAGAACGCATCCCTTGAGCTCATTGTGTGCATGGATTAAGCAAGCATGGGGCCTCTGCTTGCATCCCTCTCATTTGGGGCTGGCTCTGCTGCAGCCCTGGCTTGTTTTGTTGCGTGCAAGAAAGCTACCTGCCCTCGTTCCTTCCCAGTACTCAAATTGATGCTCTGGAAGGAAATGGGGATGTGGAGCAGCAGTGATAAACCAGAGCAGCCGGACTAGGAGCATAAGTGGGGAAAGCGATGTGAGAATCATAGAATCATTAAGTCTGGAAAAGACCTCTAAGTTCCCCAAACACAACCTCAGCCCACCCTTACCACTGACCATGTCCCTCAGTGCCCCGTCTCCACGGCTCTTGGACACCTCCAGGGATGGTGACCCCACCACCTCCCTGGGCAGCCTGTGCCACTGCATCACCACTCTTTTGGAGAAGAAATGTTTCCTAATATCCAACCTAAAGTTGGTTAGGAATTGGGTCCCAACCCAGCTTGGGTGACCCTGCTGTGTTTTTGCCCAGGAGAAACGGGACTTGCATGGATGCTCTGGCAGGAAGGGAGGGAATTGTGGGGTTGAATGCTTCTGAGCCTCCACTGTCTTTGTACCCTGCAGAGTGATGAGCTGTGCCCACTCCCAGGATGCTTGGACTCGGCACGTGCTCCGTCAGCGCCCCGGGCAGGGCGGCTGAGCCGGCCGCATCCCCTCACTACGCACTGGCCCTGCCTGAGGAGGAGATGTGGCGTGAGCACCGACTTGCCCTGATGCACAGCACCCAGTCCTGCAACCTGCTGGAGCCCCAGAGCCTGGCTGAGGTGCTGGTCTCACGTGCAGCCAGCTTCGATGCTCTCTACCAATCCCGAGATGCCGATGGTGACAGTGGCAATGCCTTGGACCTGGGGCTTGGCACCTATGTCCCCATCAGCCCTGATGTCATCAAGCGCCGTCGGGGAGGGCTGATCGAGCAGAGGGACATCATCAAGGCACACGAGGCACACAAGATGCAGAGCACGCCGCAGGCAAGGAGGAAGGAGTGGGAGTAAGTAGGGGATGGGGCTGTCAGGGTGGGAGAAGTGATCACAGCAGTGTCACTGGGCTCAGCTTCTAGGGGAAGATGGAGATGGAGAGGTAATGGGGTGCTGCACCGAAATCATAGAGCGTACTCACTTGTGTCTGCCCAGCAGAACCACGGGAGTGGCTGCTGCATGGCACCTTGCCCCACTGCCACCCAGCTGTGCCCTCTCTTGGGGCTGGCACTGTTTGGCCAGACACTGTCAGAGGTGACCCACAGACATATGGGCTCCATGAAAGCACTGCCTCATTATCCCCCATGCCCTGCTGGAGCTGCCAGATGAATAAATCATGGGCAGGCAGGAAGCAGAGGGATGGCCTCGTTAATTGTCGGCTGGCGGCGTGAGCTGCTGCAACGGCTGCTCGCTAATTAACTGCCTGGATGGGGATGGCTGCGGATCCATCACTGTGCAGGGAGGGGAACCCGGAGCCCTTTGGCACAGGGGCTGCCCTCGCACCGACTCCTGGGGGTGGAGTCTCTCCTTGTTTTGTGCTATGGGAACGTGCAGAAGGCTCTGGGAATCATGGATTCATGGCCCCACCATGGGGATGTGCCCAGGTGCTGTGGCTCCTTTCTAAAACTAGATGGACTGCATGTAGGGGGAGAAGGAAAATCAAATCAACTTCCTTATCTATAATTCTGTTTGTAGTGATGTGCTTTCCCTGAGATTTAATTTTCAGTGGGGCGTGTAGTGGGTTGCTCTGTGGGCTGTCATCTGCAAGATCTGGCTTGGCATCTCAGGTGGGGTATTAGGAAAAAAATTCTTCTCTAAAATGGTGATGCAGTGGCACAGGCTGCCCAGGGACTGCTGGGGTCACCATCCCCAGAGGTGTTACAGAACTGTGGAGATGTGGAGCTGAGGGACAGTGATGGGGTTGGGTTGGTGTTGAACTTTTGTTGATCTTAGTGGTGTTTTCCAGTCTTAAATGGCTGCTCAGAGCTGTGGGTGCCCCAGGCCATGGATAGGCCATGGATGGGCCATGGGCAGCCTGAGCTGGAGAGCAGCCAGCCCATGGCAGGGGTGGGGCTGGGGGGCTTTGGGGTCCCTTCTGACCCAACCATTCAATACTTCCATGATTCTGTGAGGCTACGAGTCTATGGTTTATGGTGCTCCCGTACCTTTTGCTCTATCACGAGGGACACGAGCTGAAGGCAGCCACCAGATCCCATTTCCCAGAGCCCCAGCCTGGTGCTCTGCCCTTCTTCCCTCTGTTTTGTCTCAAGTAAGCAAATGTGGAACCTCTGAGAGGTTCTGCATGGCTGCAGTTCTGGGTTTGTGCATTTTTCCTGGGACAAATAGAACAGAATAAACTGTGAAAACGCGCAGGGTGTTGCTAGCAGCTCTCAGTGGCACTTTACATCTTGACAATCTGAGATGCACACTCTGCATCCCAGATTACCAACGAAACCCACTTCTTTTCCCATTTTTTTTTCCTTGGTGCTGAAGGAGATAAAGGGCCCTTTGCTGCCGCTTGGCACCACCTGGGGTTCATTGGCTGCGGTGATGGAGGGGTGCGGGCACACCTGGGGCACCAGCGGCGTTCCTGCCATAGGATGACTTGAGGTGCATTGGGATGGCTCCAGGATGACTATCTCTGCCTGTTTTACCCCACAAGAGCAGCAGTGCAGACAGCAGAATGAGCCATGGATGCACTGTCTCGTTGCCTGGGGCAATGCCATATGGCTCTCGTTATGGTAATTAAGCCTCCAGCAGCAGATGAGTGCCGCATCCCTCCCAGGGGTGTCCCCCTGCCTCTAAGGGCACACAGAAGGGCAGGGGGCTGTTCTCTGACCCGGGATGAACCCGGTGTCCTGGCAATGCCGCTGCATCCTCCCTGCAGCGCTCGGAGCCTGGCTTTGGGCACACCCTGCAGGAATTCCCTGTCGGAGTGCGTGCAGGCAGTGCTGGGAAGCCTCGCCTGTTCCTGCATGGAACTGCACTTCCACGTTGCTGTGAGTGCCATTCTGCTTTCTGTCCACGTTCAGCTCTCTTGTATGGGTCACAGTCCTTCAGCTCATCCTTCCCAATGCCTGAGGTGTTTGCTGCTGGAGGATACCAGCAGCTCCACCTTCCCCTGGCTCCTATCCAGACAATGGGATTTTACCAAAGCCACCCTGCTTTGTTGTTTTAGGGATGGAGCTGGGTTTTCTGGCCCAGTTTCATGCATGGCTGGGCTGTTGATGGTCTGATTTCTGGGTGGTGCTCTGTGCAGCTAGGAGTTGGGCTCAGTGGTCCTTATGGGTCCCTTCCAACTTGGGATATTCTGTGATTCCATGATTTGCAGGAGGCTTCTCAGCCATCCCACTCATGGTGTTTGCCTGGTGGGATCCAAGGTTGTTCCCTGTGTACAGGGATCCCACCACACACCTGCCTTTCTGGGGACAGAGGGAGGTTCTTTCCCTCCCTCCTTCTCCCAGCTCTCCTTCCCCATGCTACCCACACCCATCCCTCAGCATGGCCATTCCCAAATATCCAATCTCCTTAATATTCTTTTCCCTCTGATTCCCCCTCATCAAGCCTCTCTGGAAATGTGATGCTCCAAACTGGACCCAGCTGGGAAGGGCTCAGCTGCAGAGCTCACCGGCTGGGTGCTGGCTGGTGCAGGCTGCCCTTGGCCAAGGGGAGGAGTCATGCAGAGGGGTTTTGGGGCTGGAAATGGGGTGGCAATTCTTTTAGACCTGATGGAAGGGCAGGAGCAGGTGGGCAGTGGTTCTCTGGGTGTGGGGATTGCAGTGCACCTGCCTGGAGCAGCCAGAGCTGTGAATGCCAATTAGAGCCCGACTTGCCAGGCTAAATAAAGCAGCAGGACACTCCAGGCAATTTATTAATGAGTAATTATTTCAGGGCTCTTCAGCCAAGCTGCGAAGCCTCGTGACCGAAGGCAGCATGTTGCTGGTGGCTGGGTGAGACCAAGCCCCTAAAGCATCTCACAGCTTCTGCATCCCCATAAGTGCTCAGCTCAAGACTGGAGGTTTTTTGGTTGGCCTTTAAACCTTTTCTGACTCTTTCAGCGTGCAGTTGGACACGCAGCATCCTCTGTTGGTGGATCTGATGGATGGGATGCTCCAGTCCCACTTCAGTGCAGCATGGGGAGCAGTTGACCTCAAGGCTCGGTGTTGTATTTGTACCCTTTGGTGACTTCAGAAGGCAAATAAGAGGTTGTTTTGGGGCACTCGTGCTCCCCAGACACCTCAAGCACTCGAGCAGGACTGGTGCCAAGCTGTACCAGTGCAATGTGTTTGTGCTGCGTTTTGCTCATCAGCTGTCAGGTGTTCTTACAGACAGGGCTGAGTATGCTCTGGGCTGGGTGGTCTTAGGGAAATGCTTGTGGTGAGGTCAGGACATGATGATGGAGTGCTGGGATGGGGGTGTGGGGTGAGCAGTGTCCTCCAGGAGATGCCAGCCTGAATCCCGGGGCTGTGTCCAGCTGTGGGGCTGCAGGGCTGGTCAGGCTCTGGCAAAGGGAGAGATGTCTCTTCCTAATCCTGCAAGTAATTAATCTGTTTCTGGAAAAAACTTCCATTCCTTCATGGTTATAAACATGCTTCTGAGTCAGAGCTACCCAGTCCCAATATAAAATTTGGCCAGAGCAATGGACACGGTTCTTATTTGATCCTATTTTTTCCCCCTCTGTGCCTAGTTAAAGCCTTATTTAAAAAGATATTTAATGAAATCACAATGCCAGGAGCCTCTTTCTAATAGGAGAGCTGCCAAAGCAGAGGGCTTACGATAGGGATGTGACCCCCAGATGTGGCTGGGCACAGCACGAGGGACATGGTCAGCGGTGGGATAGGCTGGGGTTGGACTTGGAGATCTTGGAGGTCTTTTCCATCCGTAACGATTCTATGGTTCCATGCAACTTTCCTCCGGCAGCCCGACGCCGGGTGGAGCACCGCATGCTCGTATCGCATCGCTCTGCGGGCGGGGAGCAGCCAGCAGCCGCTAGATGGCAATGCCGGAGCGGAGCTCCGAGATCCCCGCACCGCACGCTGCAGCCTGGGGGGCTCCGGCCTCCGCCAGGGGAATGGGCTGCCTGCACCTCCTGATGCTGTTGTGAGGGGGAAAGCAGGGAGAAGGTTTGCATTTCGCTGTTGCCCTACAGCTGTGAGTGGCAGCAAGCCCGGCTCCTTCCTACCCCATCACCCCATTGCCCTGTCTTCTTGGCTTTCCTTCGTTTGCAACTCAAGCCAGCCCAGCACAGAGCTGGCTCCCAGTCCCTGTGCCATGTTGAATCATGTGGGCATCAGCCTCGCTTCTCCCTGACTCACAGATCCCGGCGTGCTGGGATGAGGGTCAAGCCGAGAGCGGCAATAAACATCCTGGGAAGCGGAGCCTGCAGCTCTTGGCACCGCCAGGACTTCTTTTGCTTTCAATCTTCTCTTAAGGAGCTGCTTTCTCATAAATATCCCATCCTTTAGAACCATCTGAACAGGAGAGACACTCCCAGTGGGGTCGTCCTGCGCTCTGCTCTGCTGCAGCAAATACAGAGCAGAGAGGAGGCCAAGGCCTGGGTACAGGGTGTCCAGGTAAGGGGTGCAGCTGCTCGTGGGGCCAGGAGGAAGGCAGTGAGGTGTGTATGGGTTAGGCAGCGCTGCTGGTGTCTGGCTGCTCCCACTCCCACCTCTAGATACCAGCTGGAAATGGGCAGTGGGGAATGCCTCATGGGGATGGGAGGATGCTTGGGGACCCAGGGTAACCCAGGCAGGAGTGATTAACCCTGAGCTTAACGAGCAGTGGCTGAGAGGTGGGATGAGCAGCACCGCTCCAGTGGCAGCGGGGAGGTGGCAATGAAAACGATTTGCAGATCCTCACTGGTTTGGTTAGGAGTGGATCCTGGGACTGTAATTAGGGTGACTGGTGAATTAAAGCCCTGTATGCTGGTAGGGGGATGCCCACTGGTTGCTCTGCTGGTGGCATAGCTGGGGGCTGGCTGACCCCCAAGGGCACCCTCCACCTGTTACATGGTCTATAGAGAAGAGCCAAGGATGGGTGCAGTGGACGGATGTCCTGGTGAGCTGTGGGCTCCTGGCATCTGGCTGAGTTCAGGGCAGCCATCCTGTGGCCTTTGTGCTAAATGCTCCTCTCATCCTTCTGGGGAGGGTCTGATCCTTCTCCCTCCCAGCAATGCACTGTGACAGCCCGGATCATGAAGCCAGCCACATAGCTGGAGGAGGGGATGCCCATGGTGAGGTGCTGTGGGGCTGCACAGGGGGAGCATCCCTTGTCCAGATGAGTTAATGACCTACCTGATTAAAGGTTTTATTTTATTCTGTTTTATTTAGATTTACCCTAAGTTGCTACACGGCAAATGTGTGGGACAGGGACCAAGCTCCTGCTGCTATGTTTTGCAAAGCAGGTCAGCAGTGCTGGGGGAAGAGCATGGATGGGATGTGGGACATTGCAGGGCTGTAGTGTGGGTGCTGATCCGGTGGACACAGGGGGTCCAAGGGCATGGAGAACCCACGGACCCACTGGTGATGCTGGGCGCATCCCTTGGAGGATGCACGGTTGTGAGCGGTGAGGTTGGATGCAAATAGATATGGGGATATCAAATTCAGGTGGATATGGGGACACCCCTCGACCCCATGGGATGGGGTAGCTGGGGGCAGCCCCAGTGCCTGGGCACCAATCCCACAGACAAGGGGGGGGAAGCAGAGCCCTAGTGCCCCCCTAGCTCCATCCCCATTCACCCGGGAGCCCCCGTGTGCCAAAAACCCCTTTGCTGGCAGGGAGTGCTCCTTGCATGTGGGGGCTCCCGCGTCGCCTTTGTTCCCTGCAGACCCTCCCCTCACCGCTGCCTTCCCTTTGCAGCAGGCAGCTCGTCGCTTGCCAAAAGAATGCACTGGATGGAGCGAGCGAGCGAGCCGGGCGTGCGTGCGCGTGTGTGCGCGCCCGCCCGTGTGTGTTGCAGCCGACTTCATTAAAGGCAGCCAGCCCCGAGCTGCAGAGGCGCGGCAGCCTCGGGTTCCGCGGCCCCGTTCCTGCAGAAAGCCGACGTCCATCCTCCGGCGGCAGCGGGGCCTGCAGCGGGGCCGGGGGGCTCCCGGGGGGGCTGCCGAAGATGGAGGCGGCGGGAGGAAGTTGGCCACTTGGCTTCAACTAGGCTGGATCGCGCTGCAACCTGTTCGCCGCCCTCCCCTGCGCTGCACTGGGTGCTGTACCGAACGGCGGTGGGGTTGCGGTGGGGCGGGCGGAAGGGCTCTGAGCCCCCTGGGTTGGGCTTGGGGGTCCCAAAGGTTTGGATGTGGGGGGAGGGGGGGGAAAGGATGGGGCTGATATCCCCCTCGCTGTGCCGCTCCCTCTCCGCGATGCTCTCCCGGAGGGATGCGGGAGCGACGGGGATGAGCATCACCGGAGAGGAGGAAGAGGAGGAAGGAGGAGGAAGGAGCCCCGCAGCCCCCCCTGTTCAGCCCCCCACCGCCTTGGCGGTGCCGCTCGGCTCACCTGTGCGCTTTCTTGCAGGATGGCTCGCTTCGGGGAGGCGGTGGCTGGCAGGCTGGGGTCTGGGGATGGGGGCTCCGAGCAGAACCGCAGCCGGCAAGGAGCCGCTGCTCCGGCGGGAGGGTCCCCGGGAGCCTTCAAGCAAACCAAAGCGCAGCGAGCCCGGACTATGGCTCTGTACAACCCCATCCCTGTCCGGCAGAACTGCTTCACCGTCAACAGATCATTGTTCCTCTTTGGGGAAGATAACATAGTCAGGAAATACGCCAAGAAGCTCATCGACTGGCCATATCCTTTCTGCACCCCCTGCGAGCCCCCCCTTGCTCCCCGTGCCCGGATTTGCCTTGGTGGCTGCCCAGGACACGTGTGCGGCAGCAGCCGGCAGGTAAGCGCCTGCCTTCTGCTCTCCTTCGGCGTGTGGAGAGGGGTGCCCTGGCCCTGTCCCCAGGGATGCACTCCTCACCCTATTGCTGCTGCCTCCCCCATCACTCCATCACACAGAGGGAGCAAAGCCCCTTTCCACCCCCCCCAGGGCTTTCCACCCCCTCCCGAGGCTTTGGATCGCCCCTGTGCTGTCCAGGAGCTCTCTGATCCATTTTGGCTTTAGGATGCATGTGGCTGGTGGGGGTTCTGCTTCCCTACCCAGAGCCCCCGTCCTGCTGGAGACAGACCCCCCTGCAGTCTGGCACACTGGGCACGAGCACGGCTGCCCTCACCCCACAGCCCCATCCCACCCTCTGGAAGTGGGGTGCCCCCTCCCTGTGCTGCACAGAGGTGCTGACCCCCTCTGCCTGCCTCCTGCTGCGTCTGCTCCAGGGATTGCCCCAGGAATACACCAGGCAGAGGGCACAAATCTCCCACTCCTTCCCCTGCTCCCCCATCCTTTTGCACCCCCCATGCGTTTCTCCCTCCTCCCACCTTCCCTGCAGGTCCCTTGGGAACTGTGCTTGGTACCCAGCCCTGCTGCACGCCCCTCTCCATCACACCTCTGCTCAGCACCCCGTTCCCCTCCCAAACCCACAAACTTCTCCATGGCCATGCTTTGGCTCTAGGACCCTCCCCGTAGCGCTCTCTGCAGTGGTGATTATGTGCAGCTCTCACCGTCGCTTGCTCTCCCTGCAACTTGTTGGGTAACTTGCTGGCTCCTTGGGTGCGGGATGGAGGTGCCCAGCAGATACGGGGTGACTCAGTGCAACAGGTGCCCTGGGGACACTCATGGGTCTGCCACCCCACGCTGAGCCTTGCTGGGGGCATAACCCTGTGTACTGATGCGCTGCAGCCTCTGGGGTCACCCCCAGGGCCTGCTGGGGGTCCAGCTGTGCCATAGGGGTGCAGGGCACTGTGAGATGGGGGCAGCTTTGCCGAATCCCCGCCGTGCCATGCCCAGCCCTGCGCTGGGTGCTGAGCATCAGCGAGGCAGCAGTTGCACTCAGAGCACTGCAGGGTGCTTGCTGGGCCGCTGGGTCTTGTTTTCCAGAATAAGCCAAATTATTCATGTGCTTTCCCAGCATGATGTGGGAGGGCTCTTGCTGCTCTGCTGTTCCTCTGAGCAGGGCTATGGGCTGGGGTCCCATGCCAGTGCGGTGCTCACCTGCCAGTTGGTGCGTGGTCTCTGTGCTGCAGCAACCCTATGGCGTTATTCCTCCCTAGGACTTGCATTGCAGAAGGGACATGGGCTTGTTTGTTAATTCATATTAATTTTTTTCCCACAAAAGAAGGGACGCATCCCTAGGGAGGGGAGGGTGTGGAGTGGGAGCTGCATCTTGGTTGCCGTGCCATGCGTGGCTGCCATCTCTTTCCAGGAAATTCGCCCACCCCAGGGCTTGTTGTGCATTGAGCTTTTGAGGGCTTGGCTACAGGCAAAGTTTTTTGATGATGGGTTTGTGCCCACTGTGTGATGGGCTGGAAAAAAGGTACCTTTGGATGCTGGTTGTATATGCTGGGTCAAGTGGAATGACCTCTTGTAAGCCTTGCATGAGGCTGAGCTTCATTTGGCAGAGAGGATCTCAGTGCCACCTCAACTTGTGCTATATTAAGATGCCCCAAATGCCATGCTAGCATCGGTGTAGCTTAGGGCTGTGCTAACCTTGTAGCGAGGTCTCCTTGGGTGGAAGCAGTGTGGTCATGCTGTTATTGGTGACGTTGGCCAAGAAAGGTGCTCTCCTCTTGGAACTGGTGCAGCTGGGCCATGGGATGTGAGCACCTGGCTGCAGCCTGCAGCCCAGCATGGCACCTGAGAGTGCTGGGCTCATGGGTCGGAGGGGGCTGGGATGGGGCGAGGGGAGGGTGGAGGCTCTTCTTCACCCAGCTCCAGTTGACTAGGTAATAGGGCTAAAAATAACGGGTGATTCAGGCCTGGATATCTGCTGGGTAACTGTATAATTATAACCAGCAGCCTCTGCAGTTTGGCTTCCCAGTGTAAATAGGGATGATGCATGGAGGGAAAGGAGGAGAAACACAAGGAATAGGGCTCGGGATTTGGCTCCATGGGGAGAGCCTTTGCTGAGAGCTTTGCTACCTCTTCTGGAACTGCTCTTTTTGGGTGTTGGTGCTCCAAATGTGAGGCAGCCTCTGGCTTGGCTGCAGGAACGTCTCCTTCTCTTCCCTTTGCTTCTCCTCTCCTCCTGAAACGCAGCCCCGCTGCTCCCACTGATGGCCAGGTCTTGAGCCCTGATTTCATTTGTTTGCTGCCTGGAAAGCTGCAATTTAGTTAGTGCACGAGATGGGCTGCAGCTCCGCTCTATCTGCTCCGTCCTTTATCCACTTAATCGCATTTGACACGATCCCTCTCCCTCCCCAGAAGGACCAGATGACACGGGGTCCTGCTGGCTCTTCCCCAGCACACCGTCCCCAAAACCTCTCCTTGCATCCCAGGTGATCTCCCTGTGCCCACAGCTTTCCACTGCGGCCAGTGACAGCCGTGTCACCGCATCCTGGTGCCCATTGCTGCCTCATCCCACGAGGGATCCGTGCTTTGGTGCACCCCACATGGCAGTGATTTGGGGTGAGTGGGTGTTCCCACCTGGGCAATGAGTGTCGCCTGGGGACACCGCAGCCTCTCTGTCCCCTTTGCTTGCACCCTGCAGGAAGAGCATCACCACGCTGTGCTACCCAGGAACATCTCCCCTCCACTGCCGAGGCTGCTTTCTGTGCCCTTCATTCATCGGATTTCTTAAAATGTTTTCTTTGGGGAGGGGCGAGTAGGTGTAATGGCAGGTCCATCTCTCTGACAGCCGGGGAGAGAGAGGCTGCCTGTCAGATGGTGAATTTAAACAGAGGCAGCTGTTGTCATGGTGACGCCAAGTTGCATCCTGTTGCCGTGGCAACCAAAGTTAAAAAACTGATGTTAAGGCAGGAGAATCACATGATGTGGTTCTTTTTTGTTTAAAAAAAAAAAAAAAAGAAAGAAAGAAAAAAAAGGGAGGGGGTGAGAAAAAAAAAGGAGAGAGATTTGGTTTCCAGTTTTCAGGAGAACACTTCTCCCCGGCGCTGCTTGCACGTGGTAGGCAGTGCCTGCGCCTACGTTGCTGCAGGCAGCTCTGCTCTGGATGGAGCTTGTGTCCTTGGGGACAAAGGCAGCAGGGCTGGGGAACCTGGAGCTGAACGAGGAGCGCTTGTGGTGCTTGCTCTGTTTGGGTGCCTCCTGCTTTCCTGCTGGGTGTGGAGCTGAGGACCAAGAGATGGGCATATGGGGCAGGGCAAGGTCTGTGTTGGTGTGTGGACAGTGGCTTGGGAGCAGCAAAGCGAAGCCCAGTGGTGTAGGAGGTGAAGATCCATCACATTCACTCATGGGGAGCATGGAAAAGCCTGCAGTGCAGCAGGTCCTGGGGGAGACATGGGGATGGGTGGAGAATGGAGACTGCCATTTGTAGATGTTGGGGCTGAGCAAGGTGGAACCACTCCTGCCCTTTGGAGATGTCCAGGTGGCTTCTGTCTTTTTCTTCTGCTCCTTCCACACCTTCCTTCCTGAAAGCTGGGGGAGGTGTGAGCACCAAGCTCCTGCTGGGCCAGGGGGTGCGGAGGCCTCCCTGCAGCTCCCACACCTCACCTGGACCCAGGGATGGATTCATCTGTCCACTTGATGAGGTCCAACCACTTGGCGAGGTCACACTGCTGTGCCACCAGCATTGCAAATCCATCTTTGTGCTCTCCTCATGAGCAATATCTCCTGGGCAAGTTTGGCATCTCCATCACCATCGCACATCTGCCTGCACACTGATGGTCACACGGACATTGTCTGGGGACACTGTGGCCTCGGGGTCCCTTCTCCACCCCGGATGGGATTTGGGCTGCAGGTGTGCCTGGGGATTAAGCAGACTTGCTAAGGAAACCAGTCAGCTGCTCAGGGGCGAGGGCATGGGGAAAGGAGATAAATCAATAAGAAAACCTATTTTTATCGGCTCCCTAATGATCTGACCGGAGAAGCCAGACGAAGGAGGAGGAGAAGGCTAGAGAGAGATGGGTTTTCATTACCAGCCTCTCAGGGAGGCGAGCACTCTCAGGGAGTGCTGTGATCTGGGGGGCTGGGAGGTCGGCAATTAGACACCTAATGAGAGAGGAAAGGCTGTGAGAGCACCGCCTGGCCCTGAGCTGGAAGGACACTTGGATGTGTGCAGATGAATGTCCCCATCGTTTGGGCAGATGTTTCTGCTGTCCCTGGAGGAGGCTTTTCTCATCTCATACCCCACAGTTAGTTAGAGTGGGCCTTACATTAGAGTGGACCCCTTGGTGTTGTGGGGTTGGAAAATGTGAGGTGTTTCCCCCATAGGTGAGGGCACTGCAGGAGGGAGGAGGCAGCGGTGGTAAATGCCTTTGTTGAGGAGCTCAGGGTGCTCTTAGGGTCTGACCATGCTGTTCCCTCCCTTCTTATCTCAACAGTGTGCCCAGTGCCAGGGGACCCGCACTGCAGCTGCCCCTCCAAAGTGCTGGCTCCTCGGAAGCTGTGCTAATTGCTCACAGACTTTCAGGAAAATGAAACAACAGACACTAAATAGGCTGATGGCTTGTGGTCGAGTGCTGTGTCCTCTGTGTTAGCTGAAGTTTGTGGGTAGGGAGTAGGGAAAGGAGGCAATAGAATCCTTGCTGGTAGGAAGCCTTGAGGGGAAAGTTTTCCTGTGCTGGCTGAATGTGGGGAGATGCTCCGGATCCTCTGTGTGTGGAACCTGTGTGCTGCAGAGATCTCTCCTGGTGTGTTTTTAACTTATCAACCATTAATTTCCCTGAGTGGCCTTTCAAATGTTTTGGCTGAAGCTGCTCTGGCTCCTATCCCTAAACACATCCCAGCTCCAGTGAGCTGGGCTGCCTGCCCCTGGCAGCTCTCCTGGGCAGTGCAGTGACAGTAGTGACGTGGCCACAGGGTTTTGGCAAGGTGCAGGTGTTTGGTGGTTGGTGGGTGGCCACTGCTGGAAACCACAAGCATTTGGTCTGGGTGCTTTCCTGCGGTGATTCTGCCCTTCCCTTTCTCTCTGATGGGTGGCCAAGCTGGGAGCTTCCATGGCAAATGCTCAGCTTGGTGTCATGCCTGGCTCTACAATGCACAACCCCAACAGTGCACAACCCCGAACTCTTTCTCAGATGAAGCCCAGCCTGATCACAGCTCAGCTCCATGCTCACATCTATCCCCTGGGCACCCGCTGTAGGCACCATCCCAACAGAGCTATAGGGGAAAACGGGGTAGCTATGGGGAGGCTTGAGGGGCTGGTGGCTCCATCCCACTTCTCTTCTCCTTGACTTCTCCCACTCCCTTTGAGTATATGATCCTGGCAACCATCATTGCCAACTGCATCGTGCTGGCCCTGGAGCAGCACCTCCCGGAGGACGACAAGACGCCCATGTCACGGAGACTGGTGAGCATCCTTGTCGGGGCCCCTTTCCCAACAGATGATTTCTGCTCATTTTGGGGTGGTGGGTCAGGAGGGGACCCCACCAGCCTTTGTGGTAGGTGTGTCCAGAAGGTTTAAAAACCCTAAAAAGTGGCACTGAAGTAAGTCACAGCTCTGCATTTCTGGTCTTCAAACTGATGCTGTCTGAGGAAGGGCTGGGGAAGCTCCCGGATGAGGAAGGTGGGATGGGACATGGAATGGGGTTGATGCAAGGTGAAGCTGCTCTCATGTGAAGTGCTTGGTGATGTGTGCCCTCTGCCCTCTCACTGTGCCCCTGGTTCCTTTCTGCAGGAGAAGACAGAGCCATACTTCATTGGGATTTTCTGCTTTGAGGCTGGGATTAAGATTGTGGCTCTGGGCTTTGTTTTCCACAAAGGCTCATACCTGCGCAATGGCTGGAACGTCATGGACTTCATTGTGGTCCTCAGTGGGTGAGTCCAGGGTCATCGGTGCGTGGGCATGGGGCTTGTCCTGGTGGTGACACCAAACTCCAGGAACGTGGTGCAGCCATGTTTTGCCATTTTGGGTGGTGGTGTTCTACCAAATTGAGGGAAGGGAGGGTGGATTCCCACAGTGGGATGTGGTTCCCTGTCGAGAGAGCTCTGAAGGTATCACATCCAGCTTTTCTCAGCTGGTGGCCTGGTGCCTGTCACCCATCTGGGCATGGAATGAGGTGGGTGTGGTGTTTGACAGGTGTTAGTTGGACCTAGGGTCCTGGTGGGGCTGCAGCTCCAGGTGAAACTGGCTCAGCATGTGGGACCTGCGCTGGGGGTGGCGGTGCATGAACTGTGCCAGGTGCTGGTTGTCACTGCTTGTGTCACCTGCTGGGCTTGTGGCCCAGATTCAAGTCTTGCTTGGGATGTGATGAACTGTGCTGGTGACGCAAAAAGAAATGAGCAGGCGTCGTTTGTTGGGCTTGCACTCACTGATGGTGGCTATTGGCTTGAGCAGAAGTGGCTCAGGAAAACTGAGGCGTGGGAGCCTCATGTATCTGGGGTCCCTGTAGAGCTGTTGGCTGCAGTCCCATCTCCTGGTATGCAAGCTCCTGCACAGTGGCACCACGTGGGATGTGGCACCAGTTTGTTGAAGGAAGGTGGACACTGAGCCTGGTGCTTGGGACGTGGTGATGGGCATTGTGTGCCCACAGCGGCATGGCATAGCATGGTCAGGAGCTTGCTTGTTGGAGATGTCCTGGTTGGAAGGATTGGTTGTCCTGGTGGCATCTCTAGGGGGATGCAGGGACTGGGGAATGAGCCCACCCCATGCAGCAGGGTGGCTGGAAATGCCCATGGGCTGCCGGCTGGCCTGATCATCCTTTGGGGCTCAGCCAAGGGAAATGCCATGTTTGAGCTGGGAGCTCCACCGTGAGCCTCTCCAGCAGATCAGGGTGAGCCGGCTGCAGCCCAGCCTGTGCTGAGTCAGCGCTTGGCAATTACTCACCCGCTGGCATCACCAGCTCCTGCCTGCACCGGGCCCTGTGCCAATGGAGCGAGCGGCCGTGCAGGGCTGCTGCTGTGCCCACAGGTGCAGCCCCCAGCACATTTATGGGGCATGGAGAGTCTGCTTCACCACCTTGCACTCTTACATCCAGCTTTTTGCTCAGGCAGATGGAAACCCTTCCCAGAATTGCCCGTGCAGCTCTCGCTCAGAGGGGTGCGTGTGACAGTGACAGCTTGCTTTCCTGCAAGATAAACCAGTGCGTGTGTTGGGTGTTCTGAGTTATCAGTGGCTTTCTGCAGCGAGTGATGTCGGGCTGCAAAGCGGCTCGCAGGCAGCCGTGGGAGGGGCACATGCTGTGATGGGCGGGTGGCAATGTCAGAGTGCTGCGCTGGGCCTCGTGAGCGTGGCTGTGGACTAAAACTTGATGGATAGGTCTGGCCAGATGTCTTTGGGCTGGGGAGAGTGAATGTTCTGAGGGATGTATGGAGACGCCTGGGATGCAGGGGGTGTTGTGAGTGTCTTCAGGATGTGCTGAGTGGTTTGGGATGGTGATGCAACACAGAGAGCATCCATGGGAGTGGTATGCATTCCGATGGACCAACATCACTGTTCCTATGCAGATGACATGGGATACTCTTTCTTTTAACATTCATTTAGCCAAAGAAATCAGAGAGGTGCTTTATGCAGGTGGCATTGTGGCCCAGGCACTGTGTTGGGGTGTCTGTGGGCAGCAGGCACGAATTAGCCTAACGAGGGGCTGCTAACGTGAGCGCCCTCCTGGGACCCCATGCAGGAGCAGATGGCACCAGCGCGGGTTCAACTGGTGTTTGCTTCTTATGTCAATAAACCCAGATTTTTCATCTCGGTGGAAATCAACGCCCACCCCAAACTCCCTAATGCTAAAGCTTCCACTGGGGAACTAATAGGCACATTTGTAAACCCGCTCCATTTGTAACCTGTGGTTTCTAAATCATCATCGCTGCCTGAAAAACAGCCCGTTCTCCCCCAGCCGAATATATTTTTCTCACAAAACGTGCATAAGGTACCTTCATGCATTGTGGAGCAGAACTGAGATGGGGACGGCGCATGGTGCCCTGGGGATGCTCACCTCGTGTGCTCTGAAGCTGGGCCTGGGACCTGCGTGGTGCAGTGTGTCCCAGGCCAGGAGCGGACCTTGGTCAGTTCTTTACATGCAGCCCTGGGAGGGAGAGGTCGGAGCTGGATGAACTGGTGATGGGGCATCACCTCCCTGCACATAGGGTTGTCCTGCTGTTAGTGTAAGGAATAAAAAAGCATGATCAAAAAGCAGCCTGGAACAGACTGGAAGGAGCCCTAAAGCCACAAGAATGGGCTAGCAGAAAGGCTTAGATGTCATCTGTCTGCACAGGGGATTGGGATTTTGGGCTGCTCACCTTGGTCATCTTCTTTCCTTTTTCCTTTAGTCTTTGGCCAGTCCCCAGCACAGTGATTCCCCATCTCCTATCCCCAGCTCTTCCCTTCCAGGACAATTAGTAAAGTGTTTGGTCTTTCGTTTGGATGAATAATTGATTCCCGAGCTCTGTGAATGATTCATGGGCCATATGCCATGGCAACAGGACGTGCCTGCCACCGGCACCTCGCACAAAGGGCAGACTGCAAGCGTCAGGGATGCGTTAGAGCCAGGGGGCTCTGGGGGGGCCCTGTGTAGGCAGAGCTGTGCTATGGGTTTGGGAACACAGGCATCCCCCATCTTGCTGCAGGGCCAGCTGGGGAGCCCAAGTGGTCGCCCTAATGCTCCCATCACTTTCAGCTCAGGGTTTCCTGGAGCAAAGTGCTGTTTTGGTGCCATTTGAGATGGGACCCGCAGCTCTGCAGCCTCACAATCCACTTGTGTCGCGGCCCCAAAACCTAGAAAGAGTGTGAAAAAAAGGACAGCTGCTCTCAGGTTGCACAGCATCCCCAGGGCTGGGCTGCTGAGTGCATCTGTCTGGGTATAACCGGTGCTAATCACAGTGATCTCTGCAGAGGAGGGCTCGGTTCACCAGCCAGGAAGGGGAAGAATGGGGTAAATCCATCAGGTCCCTTCCTGTGAGCTGTTTGACCAGTCTATTAATTATGCACTCGTCTCCATCATAGTCAGGTGGCGGTTCAGGCCTTGAGGGGCCTTTCCACTTAATTATAAATATTAATTTGTGTGCCAGCCAGCACCCTGCCTGGCCCAGATTTGGAACTGGGATTTGTCTGGCTGCACCGGCAGCTCCCTCATCCCCTTGCTGGGACAGCTCACTACCACCTCACCCCTGCGTGGAACCATTATGGGATGCTCAATCCAACTGCTTTGGGAGGTCAGCATTTGCTTAGGGTCCCTGCTAGAAAGCATGGCCCAGTGTTCCCCAGTGCTGAGGTTCATGCTAGGGTGATGATGCAGAGTTAGGTGCATCAGAATGGCTTTGTTGGGATGTGACCACGAGACATGACTTGTGCCATACCCAGCACACATCACACTGATCACCACAGAGTTTGGAGATGGTTTCCCCACTGCTGCGCAGTGCCTCAGGGTGTCATCTCTTGCTCTGGGAGCTGCAGATAAATAAAATAACCACCCAGGTTGCAAACACAAAGCATCGGATTTTCTTTTCTAATATTTTTTTTCTCCAAAGCGTGTTTTTGTCTGCTGGTGATTGCTCACTATTCAATTATACTTTGCGGATTAGCATATATTTCCCATCCTGCCTCCTCTCTCATTTGCATTCTTCCAATAGATCCTCTCTGCTCCTTTCTCCACCTGAAGACTCTCTTCCCCCTTTCTTCCGAAGAAGCCGAGCTCGCCCCTTTGCCTAGGTGACCTATAAAAACGCCTTCACTTTTTTTTTTCTTTTTTTCTCTGGTACATATGATGAAAAGCATGAGATCATTGGGATTTTTATAGCCCAATCTGGCAGCTTTTTTCAGATAACTTGGATGGTGAGATGTAATTTTAGTTTGGGTCCTTGCCTAAAAATAAAGAATAATTATTAGTACATCAGACGTGGATATTGTAAGTGTTGGAGAGGGCTTGAATTGTTCTGCAGATAGCAGAGCTGCTGCCCTGCACAAACACTGAACTCCATCCCATCCCCAAGGGGATGCTCAGTGTGACAACGTGCTTGGTGTTGCTGCTGCCCAACCCTGGGGCGATGCTCCCCAGCAGGCTTGGTGATGCCATGGTTTTCTCTCTCACTTTTTGCCTTTTGGCTTCTAACTCTGCTTCCAATTTCACTTTGGTTTATTGTAGTTGATGAAGCTTTTAATGTTCTGGTGGCAGGTTTAAAAGGGGGAAGGAAGGCTGCAAAACCAACACGAAACAGGTCTGCCTGTGTGGTTTCAGAGCCGGGTCTTCCCCTGAGCAATTTGGCCTGGGGAGGTGAGGAGCAAGTGGTGAAAGCAATGTGGAGCAGAAGTGGGTCACACTGTGCCATGTGGGTCATGCCACCAAAAAGGCACATGTAGGGGTTAACGAGCAATTAACAGATGTTGAGTGAGACATCCAGAGCAGGAGGTTTTGGGTGTACAGGAGAAGCTATCAGGGAGAGGCGATATCATTTATTAGAGACTGAAGGGCTTGGAGAAAGCAGACAGAAACCAGGCTTATGTGCCTGAATGCTTGCTTGCTTTTTCCAGCACCTCAAATGATCTAAATTTAGTCCCATGAAGCTGAGACCCTGCTCTAGGCTGCACGGATGCCCTGGGATGCTGAGCAGGAAGGATGCATAGACACCTTCGGCCAGGAGAAACATCAGCAGTGGCACTGCTATGCTTGGTGATTTTTCTGACCCACCCCCTCTGTGACACAGCTCATGATGTCCCTTGTCCCCCCGCGAGGATAAGGAGCACGTCACCTTGCCACAGAGGAGTCCCATTCTTAGTAGCTAATTTGGAGCGCGGTGGAGGCTCGCCCTGCCTGGAGGCTCCTCGCCAGTGCTCCTGAGCCCTTCAGACAAATCTGGGTTAGCAGAGGACTTTGCAGCCTGGGTGCTCGGCTCCTCACTGGGTCTGCTTCCAGAGAGCTGGTGTGTCTGACCGCTGCTGGGAGCTGGGGAGATGCTTGGTGCTGTGTGCCACCAAGGGTGCAAGAGCTGGTCCCCATGGGGATGCGCCATGGATGAGCAGCTCGGTGCACTGGGGCTGTGGGTGGTGTCTGGGTGATGCTGGGACAGGTTTGCTGCCTACCCCTTCTGCAAGCAGCTTGGTAAACCAGCAAGGAGGAAGAGGAGGGTTGGGAAGCGGGTGGTACCAAACTGCTTGCATTGTGGTGCTGGGTAACCTAGGAAACGAGGCTGCCTTTTGGGGGGGGGCTGGGACCTATGTACCTCGGGGAGCATGGCAGAGAACGTGTGCTAATTGCTCTGTGCACCAGAGAGCCGCTCTGGCCTGTAATTAGATGAATTAGTGGAACAATGACCCAATTTTTTGGATTGCTGCAAACATCCCTGAGGTTGCTACCACCCTCTGTCCCCCTCCCCATCCCTGGTTCCACCACGCAACCCTCCTCCTCCTCTTCCTCACTCAGCCCACATGGGACAGGCCACCAGCCCTGGTGACATACTCTGTGCTCTCAGTTTCACCAGTCCCCATATCCCCTCTCACTATGGGCACCTCGGGCACTGCCAGACTCACAGTGTACTGGCTCCCCTCTGCCCCAGTTTGTTTTCCAGAGATCAGCTTGAGAAATCTTTGTGTTTTAAAAGCAAACTCTGGAGTCCTTCCTGTGCTTTCCAAGGGCATCAAATTTTCATTACTGTATATTTTTGAATGCGTGCAAGGCTCTCAGCTCGTTCCCTAAGGAAACACCACATGTTGAAGGAGTTGATGCAGCTGATGGCTCCACGTGTGCTTGGGGTCAAGACTTGGCCATGGGCCCCATCCTCTGGTTCTTGGTGGCACGTGGACTTCAGGAGGTGTGAAGAGTACCCGCGCTGGGTCCTACTGGTGGGGACTGCTTCATTGGATGGGAAGCTGGTTCTTAGCAGCCAGCCCTGCACTATGGGGCTGTAACCATGCTCTCTTCATGTCTGCCTGCAGCATCCTTGCCACCGCTGGAACACACTTCAACACACACGTGGACCTGCGCACCCTGCGGGCCGTGCGTGTGCTCAGGCCTCTGAAGCTCGTCTCGGGCATTCCCAGTAAGTTGGGTGCTCCCAGTTCTCCTTTGCTTCCCATCTACCTTGCGTTGCAAGGAGACCTCGTGCCACCTTGGTGATGTGTTGTAGAAATGGGAGGAGAAAAGCACCCTGGTGGCATGTCCTGTCCTTGGACTCAATGGAGCTTTGGTGCATCCTGCTACAGGGCTCAGCTCCATGGCCAGAAGGTGGTGGGTGGATCCTTCCAGGGGATATTTCTTTCTTTTTTGTCAAGATTTCCTCTGCAGGAATGGAGATAAATAAAGAAACCAGACTGCTACTGTGGCTGAGCCTCCTTCCCCTCCCTGGGCACCCAACATGTGGTGCATGGGATTTGTAGCTTGGGCAGCATGAGAGGCATGGTGCACGCTGGGTGGTGGGGATTAGACCAGAAAATGCCTGATGGTGCTGGGGAGCTTCCCCTGCCCCACTGGCTGCTGGCGTGGTGGGAACTGGGGTGACTGGTTTGGGATATTGTGTTAGGAGATGATGGATGCACCAGGAGCTGTCCCACTGCCTACAGGGAGCATGTGTGCTGGGTAGGGGCTGCTGAGCTGAACTCACTCTTTTCTCTTCCAGGCCTTCAGATTGTGCTGAAATCCATCATGAAGGCCATGGTGCCTCTCCTCCAGATTGGCTTGCTGCTCTTTTTTGCTATTCTCATGTTTGCCATCATCGGCCTGGAGTTTTACAGTGGGAAACTGCACCGAGCCTGCTACACAAACAATTCAGGTGAGGGAGGCACCCTGCATCCTGGGTTGGGCTCCATGCTCTGCTGTCCACGCGCTGATGCACTGACCACCAGGGGCTGTGACCTGCATTTTGCTTTATACACTGCGGGCATCCCTCAGTTGCGTGCAGTTGCATCCCCCAATTGCCCCGCTGCCCCCAGGTTCTCCCCATCTCTCACCCCCATTCCATTGGTTATGTTGTGTGCTCTCAGGTGAGCTGGAGGAGCTGGACCCTCCCCATCCCTGTGGGGTGCAGGGTTGTCCGCCGGGCTATGAGTGCCGGGAGTGGATCGGTCCCAATGATGGGATCACGCAGTTCGACAACATCCTCTTTGCTGTGCTGACCGTCTTCCAGTGCATCACCATGGAAGGCTGGACCACAGTTCTGTACAATGTGAGTCAGGGGCTTTCTGGGGCAGCTGGGTGTGGGGATGGGGGTTCTGGAGATGGCATTTACTTGGATTGGAAACTTTTGAGATCCTGAGTGGTGGAGACTGAGCACCTGAAATAGCTGTAGATGTCCCTGTTCATTACAGGGGAGTTGGACCACATAACCTTTCAAGGTCCCTTCCAACTCAAATGATTTTGTGATTCTATGAGATGGGATTGGCGCATCCCATTTGGGGAGGAGATGGGAAATAAAGGGACTTGTGCTACATATTCCACTGGGCCAAGGGGACATCCCATCCCCAGCTCTGGGCAGTGACGCTGGGCAGAACATGAAGCAGGAGGAGAGGTGCATGGCTGCATCTTTGTGGGTGATGGATTTCAGTTCATGGACTAGAAGCAGCCGTGCCAGTTCTGTTCCCAGCCTAATTTCAGCATCGCCTCCTGCGTTATTGCACCGGGAATGTTTTTATACCCTGGTTCCCATAACGCCTGGAGATTTACAGAGTGGCATTGCTCTGCGGGAGGCAGATTGGATGGATCGCAATGGGGAAACATTCTTCAATATTTGCTTTGCTGTGAGCAGGAAGGCTGTTCTGTAAGCTGGGTGAAGGCTGTGTGCTGCCAGCATCAGGGACCCTGCTTGTTTTGGTGATGCCAGGGGTTCTGGTTGGCATCCATGGGGCAGATGGACCACCAAAACCTGGACTGGGGGAGCGGTCACGGCCGGGCCTTCACCTACAAGAGGTGATGACTTCAAGTTTTGTCAGGAGAGGGTTGGGTTGGATGTCAGGAAACATTTCTTCTCTGAAAGAGTGGTGATGCAGTGGCACAGGCTGCCCAGGGAGGTGGTGGTGTCACCATCCCTGGAGGTGTTCAGGAACCATAGAGATGTGGCACCGTGGGACGTGGGCAGTGGGCATGGTGGGGAGGGGTTGATGGTTGGACTTGGGGATCTTAGCGGTCTTTTCCAACCTTAGTGGTTCTATCATTCTATGATGATTCTTGCCCCGAGGTTCCGTTCTTCCTCATCCTAAAGGAGCTGTTGGTGTCTGCATCTTGTCATTTTTTTGGGAACTGGGCAGAACGGAGCCGCTTGGGAGATCGGAGTATAAGAGCATTTCTGGTGCATCAGTGGGCTTAGAGACTTAACCACAGTGCATATTGGCAGGATAAATGTGTATAGCATGAAAAGGGATTTTCCCCTACAGAACTGCCTTTGGGATGGGTGGGAACCCCGTCTAGCCCATTCCTTTCCTGAATATCCCCACAACCCCACTCTGAGCCCTCCCATCCCCATGGCAGCTGGGTGGGACCCATAGCTGCTATGGATATTCAGGGATGCCTGGGGGCCTGGGATCCAAGTGATCTTCCCAGCATCACTGGCCAGATGTGCTCTGTCATCACATCCCTGGTGGCTGTGACTGCCCACTGCCTCCCTTTCCTGCTCCTCACACAGCTCCAGCTATTACTTACCTTTAATGGAAGTATCAGGGACCTTCTCAGCTGCTAATTGAATGAGGGTTTGGGGCTTGGTGGCAAATCACTGCTGATTCACTTCTCTCGTCCCTCAGCTGCCTCTTGTCCTTCCATTGTCTCATGGGGATGCATGGCTCCAGGCTGCAAAATGGGCTTTGGAACTTTTTTTTTTATGGGAAAAAAATCCACAAATGAGGACATGTGAGCAAGCATGTGTATGAGGCTAAGGTCCTCTGAGGAACGCTCGCTGCCTGCAGGTTTGGGGGTTCTGCCATTGGGTGTAGTGGTGAGAAATTGAGCCCTTTTGGGTTTGCAAGGAGCTCTGCAGAGGAGAGGAGATGGCAGGCAAAATGCCTCAGCAATCTCTCAAAGAAATTGCTTACTATAATATTCCCCCGTGTAGCTGTATTGTGATTTTAAGAGCCATTTTTCCACAATTTTACCCGGTCTAGAAGCGCATCCCTCCGAATATGTAGAAAGCATCATGAAAAAGCTAATCAGCCCCGTGGTGCTCTCCACGTGTGTTATTCTGTGGATGCGCTCAGCTCTCACCTTGTTTTCCTCACCCTGCCTGCGTGAGATGCCACCTTGCTACGCAGAAATCACAGTGTGATTGGGAAAAAAACAGCAAAAAATACCTCAAACCGGAGTGAGCTGTGTCCTTCCTTTTGCCCATCCCTGGAGCGCTTTGATTCCTTTTTGGTAGAGCGTGGGCCTCCCCCCATTGTGTGCTGCGGACATTGGCTGCATGGCATGGGGACTAGGCATCATGCAGAAAGCTGCTTGGTGTCGCTGTGGGGTTGACGCTGGGGTGGGAAGCAGGCAGCCCTGATGGTATCAAGGCAGTGGGAGCAGGCAGGAGGCTTGGCACAGCCCTGATTTGTGCACAGGGCCATGGCTGTTAGCAGCGATGGGTAAAAACATTTTGCCTCCCAGGCGTTACAGCAGCATCCGCGCTGCTAATTAAAAATGCATGGCAAGGCATCTAGGGAGCTGATGGGCCACAGCTGCTTGCTGTAAACCCAAAACCCGCCTTGTTGACACGATGGATGGGCTGGGGGTGATAAATACAGGGGGTCACAATGCTGTGCCTTTGTCTTTGAGGTCCTGAGCATCACTCATGTGCCTTTATTCCTGTGCATTCCCAAGGAGGGAGAGATGCTGGTTGAGCGAAGGTGGAAGGAGATGTGTTGGAGGGAGCCAAGTGCTGGGCTTTGCAGGAAAGAGGAGCTGAGGAAGTGCCACCCCAAGGGCTTAACACCATCCAAACTTTTAACTAACTGTGCTGTTTTTCCCCTAAATGGCTCCTAGTCATTGAGCCCTGCCAGGTGAGCCCAGCGATGCTGCTGCATACACCCCAAGCAGCCATGGGCAGGGTGCTGGTTTTCACTCCCTCTTGGCTCAGCTGTTTGTTAGCACTTAAAGCCAGACCCTCTCCTTCTTGCCAACTGTTCCTTTTTTTTTTTTTTTCCCTCTTTATTTTTTTTTAATGTGTGTGCACTGAAATGACACAGCAAGAAACAAACTGTGTCTGCTGGATCTGCAGCTTTGAAGGCTTGCTCTGCTGAGAGCTGCCTGCCTACATCCTCCTCCTGCTTGCCAAGGGAACAGCTCTGTCCTGGGCCAGAGGAACAGAGCAGAACCTGATGCTCTGGCACTGCCCTACAAGGACAGAGGGTTTCAGCCCCTCTTTGTTAAGCCCAGGGGCTGTGATTCCATTGGCGTCCCATGGAGGGCCTCGTTGGCATCCCATAGAAGGCCTCACTGGCAACCCATGGAGGGCCTCGTTGGCTTCCCATGGAAGGACTTGCTGGCAACCCATGGAGGGTCTCATTGGCATCCCATGGTATGCAGTGCTGGGGGGCCTGGATGTGATTTCTTGGCAGATCAGAGTAGAACAGAACCAAAGTCAGTCGCCACACCCATATCAGGCACTTTCAAAACACTTAATTTTTCATAATGCTTTCAGCAACGCATTGTTTTCTTAGTCTGAAATTGAAATGTTTCATTTAGAAAATGGGAAAAATGAAATATACGGGAATTCTTCCCTGTCTCCCCGTTCCTACCCAGCAAGATGCATGCCCACACAATCCAGCCTTCACCAAGCATCCTGCGTCCCATTGCGGGGAGCCCTGGTAGCCTGGGGTCTGCACAGTGCTGTAGGCATAGCATTGGGCACCCACTCAGGGCAGGATATGGCCCACCAGGGCCCAGCCCTTGCTCTGTGAAGGAAATATACCATTTTCCTCATTAACCTAATTTGGAGAAGAAAAGCATTTTCATTCAGATCTTGTACAGCACTGGGGTCACTGACAGATACCAGGCACAGCTGGTGGGGAGTGAAGCATGGCCCTGCATGCAGGAGATCAAATTATAGCTATTAACGGGAAGAAGGAGATCTGTTACTGTGCTGGGGAGCAGCAGTGGGTGTCAAGGTCTTGAGGGAGCTGGTTAGGTCAGGGAATCTGCTGGGAGAGTTCTTTAATTTCCTTTTTTTTTTTTTTTAGCTTTTGGCTGGATTGTGATGCTGTTCCTACTGGTCTGCGCCAGGGAGGCACAGTGCCAGCTCTGATCCTCAGACCCCACAGTTCTGGGGTCTGGGAGGTGATGGTGTGCACAGCCCCGCTACATTTGCCTGTGGGCCTTGCTCCCAAGCTGTGTTTACTCCCTAAGCAAGTGGGTTATGGTAATATCTGAATATTACCCCAATCTAATTACGTGCCATTTGGGTCTGGATTAGAGCAGAAATCGCAGAGGCTCTCCTGATGCAGATGGATTTGGATAGGGGACATGGCTGTGCTGCTGCTCAGAGCAGGGACCATCTCTGAGACTGTTTCTCTCAATAGCAAAGCTTATCTGCTTGTCCGTCCAGCATCACCCTTCCTTTCCTTGCACTTTCTATCAAACCACTGGGAATCCAAAGGTGCTCTGCAAAGGCAGAAGGTGCTTTTTGGTTATTTTTAGGTAGAAAAAACTGAGTTTGTGGTTGTTTTATTATTTTTTCCCAGCACAGCAAAAAAATCCTAAAGTTTCCCATGCTGAGGGAGGGTATATGTGGGCTGTGAGCCTGTGCTTTGCATTTGACGGCAGTATATATTTAGACTTCTTCAGATTTCTGGCCCCTGAGTGAGACCTGCTTTTGCAGCTCCCTGTGCCTTTTCCTGCCCTTTGGAAATATAGGAGCTGCCAAAGTAACAGGGCCGGTCCATGTGGTGGCCTTGGTTGTGGGTATGGTGCCAGCACCATCACCCTGGTGGCCTGAGCAAGTGAGGTGGCCTGGGTCATTTGTATGCTTTGTATATGTCAGCGTCTCACGCGTTCCTGGAGGTGGTAGTGAACACATTTTGTGGTCAGGCAGCCAAGGAAGAGTGTGGCTGGTGGTATTTTAGGATGGAGCAATACACAATGGGCTGTCAGGGAGCTGGTGGAGTCTCTATCCCTCAAGGTATTGAAAAACGTGTGGATGTGGCACTGATAGGCATGAGTTAGTGGTGGGTCTCAGTGAGTCAGTCTGATGGTTGGCCTTGGTGATCTTGAAGGTCTTTCCGAACTAAATGACTCTGTGATTCTATAATGAGAAGCCTTAAAGTGAAGAAGAAAGACCAGCCATCAGGCAGTTCCTCAGTTTCCCAAAGGCTTTGTGTGAGCAACGGGCCCATCTCCAGCACAAGGCCAGGGGCAGAAAGGAGTTTCTTCATTTAAAGGAGTTGCAGCTTTGGTGTAGTCTGGAGATTGAACTACCCATGGTGTGGCCTCCCTGGACCCTGCATGAGATGTCCTGCTGGGTCCTGAGCAAGTGGAAAATCTATGGGAAGGCACCAAGGTGGAGAATTACTGTCTGTGGAAGGTTATTAGGAGTGAATGATGCTCCAAAAATAAAGGAAAAGGGGCTGCTTGGTAAAGAAAATGATTTCTTTGTGCCAAAGAAGTTGGGAAGTGCCAAAATTCAAGCAACATGGACCTCATGCAGAGTGTTCAAAGGAGCAGTAAGTGGTTTCTCACCTCTGCCGATCACAGAATCATTAAGGTTGGAAGAAAACAAAAAGATCACCAAGTCCAACCATCAGCCCATCCCCACCATGCCCACTAAATATCACTCAATGTGACTTCTACCCTTTTCTTGAACACCTCCAGAGACAGTGACTCCACCACTTCCTTGGGCAGCCCATTCCAACGCCTCAACACTCTTTCAGAGAAGAAATTTTTCCTAATATCCAACCTGGAACAATGGGATGTTTGGGCACAGACCCCCACACCAGGTGGACGTATCACCCAAGTTTCTGGTGAACCCAATGGCAACAAAAGGATGGATAGTGTGACCAAGAACATGAGCATGGCCACAGCCCATCGTGCCCATCAGCTTAGCGGTGGGCATCACCCCCACTGCATTTAGGGGGAGCTGGCACATAGATGGCAGGTCTGGTCCTGCGTATTTATAACAGCTCCGGCGTGCTGGGGGAGGCACCAGCTGACTGGGGAAGAGTGAATGCAGTGCCTATATTTAAAAGTGGGGGGAGGAAGGAAAAAGTAAGGCAAGCAGGAATAGGGCTGCGAGCCTGACCTCAATTGCATGCCATTTCGGAACAGATTTTGGAGGCGAAAGAGGAAAATGAATCATGGGTTTGCCAAAGGTAGGTCACGCCGGGCTAACCTGGCATCCAAGGACTGGTTTTCTAAGTGCAGGAAACGTGCAGAGCCGCTTGTCGTAGTAATGCTTTCCCTATGGGGAAGTGTTGGTGAAGCAGAGCTGGTGGAAGGGAGCAGCACCAAGGTAGGGCTGGGTGGTGGTTTAGGGCTCTCAGGGTGAGTCGTGTGCTAGTTGGAGGATAACGAGGATACCTCCCAAGAACTCAGGTCTATGTGACTGGAAGGTGCCAGGATGGAGATGGAGGGGAAAGAGGAGAAGCTTGCAGGCAGGAAGGTGAGGTCTCAGCAGCATCACGCAGCAGGACCTGTCAGCATCACTCAGTCGGGTCTCCTGTGTACAGGGATGATGAACTGAGCTTGGACTGGAGCAGGGGAGGGGCTGCTGGGTGAGCGAAGAGGGAGAGGCAGTCACGCAGGAGAAAACTGGATGAACCTTGCTTGAGCTACCAGAGGAGAGCCTGGGAATGGCCACAGTCACCATCTATAAATACATCAGGATGGGAAATGGGGAAGAGAAGAGCTATTTAAGCCAAAGGTCAATGCTGGCAAAAGTACAAATGGATATAAACTGTCTACAAATAAATTTAGGCTGAGACTTAGGGACAACCATTACAGTGGTTGCCATTTCCAGTGGGAACAGTGTATTTTTCAGGGTTAGACACGCTTCAGCTTTGAGGTGGAGAGGTAGTCTCACTGTCTACTATGGGTTCAAGAAGCAGTGGGAAATGCCAAGCTTCTTAGGGAACAAAAGGGCAAATGCTGGCAATCAGAGCAGGGTGACGCTGGTCCCCAGTGCCCTCAACTTAGCTGTGCCTTCAGGGCACAACAGTGTGTGGAGGAAGATGCCTTCTTCACCTATAGGCATGGAGCCCCTGTGCTGAGAGCCTGGCGGAAAGCCCCTGGCTCTCAGGCCTGGTCTTGGTGGGGAGTGATCCCAACACGAGTGGTAGATGCCCAATGGTACCTGGACAGCAGAGTGGAGTCCAGCGTGAGCTTGTTCCAAGGGGTACACAGTGCCTTGAAGGCTAGTGCCATGGGAAATGGTGCTGTTGAAGAGCAGTGGCCTGGCACCGGGACTCGTGGGTGAGTCCAAGAATCTCTGGAGAGCAACGGTGAGTATGGGCTGCATGGGATTTCAGTGCATCATTCTCATCTCCCGGAATGGAGACCAACCTCAGGGAACAGGCTGGCATGCAGCACTGGTGTCTCTCCCTGCAGCATCCCTCTGTGTGCTGGTTGGTGCCCACAACCAGACGTACTGGTGGCCTCAGTGCCTGTGTTGTGGTCACCAGAGGTGGCTACCTCCCCACTTGCAGGTTCCTGCGCTGGCCGATGGGGAGACGTGGTGCCAATGACTCAGACGGAGATGAGGGCTTAATTAGCACGGGGAGAGGGGGAAGAAAGAGAGAGAAAAGAGAAAGAGCCTTTCATTGCAACAAGATTGATGCCACCTCCCCCAGACAGTCACGTTCTGCTGCATCACCCTCCAGCCTGGCATCATGTGCACAGTGCCTTGCACCGGGGGACAAATGGGGCCGGGGGGTGGCTGCGAGGGATGAGGGGACATTGCTTTTATTAAAAGCTTTGTTTGGTGAATAATTGTCTGGAGCTGCAGCCTGCTTCACGCGGCCAGAGTGGAACAGTACAGTGGGATGATGGCAGGAGCCCATTGTCAGGGCTGGTGAGGAGGTGGTCGCCCCAAGGAGCTTGGTGTGGTCAGTATGGAAGGAGAATCTTCCTGCACCTGAATTAATGTACCCTCTGCCCCAGAGCTTGTGCTGAGTGTAACGTCACCCCTCTGATTTCTTTCCCCTCCAGACCAATGATGCCTTAGGAGCCACCTGGAACTGGCTATACTTCATCCCCCTCATCATCATTGGATCCTTCTTTGTCCTCAACCTTGTCCTGGGAGTGCTGTCAGGGTAAGCAAGTCACCATCCTCCTGGCATGCGCCTGAGCCCTGCACCTGGCCCTGGTGCTGCCATGTCCCCATACCTTGCTACTCCCTTCCATGCCTGTCCCACAACAAGGGGCTGAAGATTTTGATGTTTTGATACGCAAAAAATTGTTGACTCAGACTGGGAGGGAAGAGGCAGAGGGAGAGATACAGAAATGCCTGTGAGTTTGGGATGTGTCTGTAGCCAGGTGCACATCTGCCAGCTGATGGAGCATGGTGGGCATGGGATGGGTTTGGGGGCTGTTGGCTGGCGATACCCAGCATCACTTGCACATGGAGGGGGACGCAGGGGATTGTCTCATTTCTGATCTTCCATGTGGAAAAGAGATTTTCCTCCAAGCTGTCAGGGTGGCCTTGGAGAGAAAAAGGCTTCTTGTTTCCATGGCAATGAACTGCGGCTGCATCAGCGCATCCCCAGCACTGGCAGAGGTTGGCACATGGGGAGGGCGGCTGGTGGTGGTGAGGCTGTGTGGAGTGAGAGCAGTGGGGCATGGTGGGTGGGTTGCTCCTGCTGGGGTGTAATCAGCAACCCCATGGAGCTTTGAGGGTGTTCCAAGATGCTCTTTTGGGCATGGGATGGCTGTATGGCCAGAGACAGCCTACAGCGAGGAAAAAAAGAGACTTCTTCGCATGTACATCATATGATTCCTTGGTCCTTGTTTTGTGTGGTGTGTGATGTCAGGATGCAGGGATCAGTGTGGAAGCTGACCATCTCCATCACTGTCCTAAATGTCCCCACGAGTTCAGGTGTGATGGCAATGGCATGGACCCCCTTGATGTCTGTCCACATCAGGACTGTGTGGGGCAGCCCTTCTTACATCCGCTGAATTGGATGCAGTCACCTCAGGCTCTTTCCAGGCGCTGGCTGGCATTTCCAATGTTTGTTTATTGCTGATAGGGTTTGTACTGGGGAAGGATGCAAGTGGGTGGGTGGCCTAATTGGCAATGGAGATGCTCTCGTGGTGTGCCAGCTACCTAAGGAAAAGCTTGACTGCTCAGCTCCCAGAGGCCTGGGTGAGGTGATGGAGGTGCCCAGATGGGCTGTGCTTGCCCACCAGTGAGGCCACAGACTTCCTGGGTGCAGGACCTGGTTGAGGCTGGCTGTCCTTGTGGTGAGGCTGTTGGAGGACTGTGAGATGCGGTATTCTCAGGGTGGAGGCATGCAAGGGCTGCCTTCCTCACTTTGCTTGTGGAGGTTTTGTTGGTTTTAATGTTTGTCACCATTCTGTTGTGCTGGAAGAGAGCACTGGGCTCTGTGCTGGGAGGCAAAGGTGACTTCTCCACTCCGCACCCCCATGCGCTGGGCTGAGCAGGGAGGGGGTGGTCACACTGGGATCTGGTCTGGCCTCCTGCTTTCTCCGCTACAGCTCAGCAGCTGTTCTCACTGGGGAGCCAACCAGCCACCCGAGGCAGGTCATGAATGCTAAGAGGCTGCGAGAGGACATTTGTTTCATTTGCTACCATCAGAAGTTTGCCTGAGCCCAGATTTAGCAATCTTCTGGTTGCGATGCGCATCTCTCCCAACAGTCAGTTCCCCAACTGTTAGGCTGAGCCATGACCTCCGTGATGTAAACAGCCTGGATCCATCTGCTCCTGAGCACTAAGTATGTGGGAGAGAAAAAGCAATGATTTCCATCATGCCGAGGCCCCTCAGTTTGCTCTCTAAATACTAACACGCACACATGCGCTGGAATTGCATGCACCACTATTAGCAGAGATGGAGTTGCTCCAGGCAGGGGCTTGGAGAGCCAGATCTTCTGGGGCTTTGGCATTTATTACTGTGTCTATTAGCTTTTTCCCCTCTATGGGTGCAATTACAGATCAATTAATTCCAACTGAAAGCAGGAAAGGGAAAAAAAAATTGGCCCTGCTCCTCTTCGTGCACATTTCGCAGGTATAAAGCCCAGGGAGATGTGACTGCTCAGCTTTTAAAGCTCCGCAAGCTCCTGAAATAACCCTGGCAGGAGCATCAGAGAGAGCAGGGAAGGAGCAGCCGCTGCAGTGCTCTGGGGCTGGGAGCTCAGGAGCACGACTCGGTACATCGTGTGTCCTTGGGCTGGTGTAACCCAGGGTGATGCCAAAGCAAGAAGTTGAGCAATGATGGCAAGAGAAATGAAATCTATCTTCCTTGTACCAAACAAGAGAGTAATTTAAATCCTCCTAATTACTTCCACTCATCCTGGTGATGTTAAGTCTTTTCTCCCTTTAAGTCTTTTCTGCCCCCCACCCTCAGCTCTTGCACTAAGCCTTTGAAAGAAACGACTAATGTTATAATTAAAGGATCAATTTGGCAAGATTTCTTTGTCTTAAGATCTTCTTTCTTTCAGGTTGGGTTAGCGCTGTGTTCCCAGTCTCCTGAGAGTATTCTTCAGTTCCTCCAGGAGCCTCCTGTACCATCTGAAATCTTTTCACTTTGCTTCATTTGAATTTTATTTCCTATCCAATTTTGAGGCATAACAACTGATGAATAAGATTAAGTTTTAGCAATTAATGATTGGGGTGTCAAAGGCACAAGTGCACGCTGTCAATGGAAGCAGGGGTTTCTGCTGGCCCACATTTGAGCTGGATCAGATGGTTTGAAGCCAAACACTTGGTGGGTGCCCCATCCCTACAGACAGCCATGTCAGGCTGGAGGGGCTCTGAGCACTGATGGAGCTGTGGGTGTCCCTGTTCAGTGCAGGGCAGTGGGACCAGATGGCCTGTAAGGGTGCCCTCCAACTCAAACGGTTCTATGATTAATGCCTTGGAGGTGTTTGTGGAGAAGTCTTGTGGGGATGTCATGAATGACAGCAAGATGCCAACAAATGTGCTCAGGAAATATTGCGCTGGAAGCTTACATTGTGTTTTCTTTCAGCGGTGGTGGCATCTTGCAGAGTGGTTTAGAGGAGGGCAGGATGTCCGTGCCCACTGTGTGTTTGGGAATTCGCTCTTCTGAGCTGTAATGGGGATGTAGGTTTGGGCCGCACTTGTTGCTGTGCTCTGGGGAAGCTCTCGTCTCACTGACATGGCACTTGAGCACCTTCTGCGGCTGATGCAAAGGAGCGATGCTCATCTATATTCAGCAGCCAGGTGGGCATCCATATTCATCGAGCACCTCTCCGCCTCGCCTGCCTGTGCTGCCTCTCCCCGAGGCCCCAGGCCCCATGTGAACATGCTGCCTGACAAGAGGAGCGTGTCAGGCATGCCACGTACCCCATGTCACTGGGAATGTCGTCTTCTCCTGCAGCCAGTGGGACCAGAGAGAAAAACCCACAGCCACGAGGCAACGCAAGGGTCTCCCCTTTGATTTCTGCTTGTGAATTATTTGCCAGCATGCCTCAGCCATTCTGTGTTTGCTATTCTCTTGCAGATGTGCTCTGCGGACTCCCTGTGGTCTGCAGGCTGCGGGTGAAGGGCTCGCTTTGATGCTCTTCACAAAGCACTCGGCAGCGAGCTCTTGCTCACAGATTGCTGTGAGCACAGAGCTGTTTGTTCCAGTTGTACCAGTTCTTCCCTATTTCAGTTAGCAATAGCATCCATGAACTGCTTGACCGGGTAGAAGGATCAGCCTGGTGACTGGGTGATCCTGAAGGTCTTCTCCAACACAGACGATTCTACGGCTTGGCAATGCCCAGCTCCTTGGTGGCCGTGATAAGGAGAGGTTAATTTAGGAGAATGTAGGTTAGATGTTAGGGGAATTCTATACTCACAGTGGTATGTGTCCAGAGCTGTGGGTGCCTCATCCCTGTCCAGAGCTGTGGGTGCCCCATCCCTGGAGATGCCCCAGGCCATGGATGGGCCCTGGGCAGCCTGAGCGTGGGGGCAGCCAGTCCACGGCAGAGGGGGATGGGGGGGCTTTGAGGCCCCTTCCAACCCAATCATACTGTGATTCTATGAAAGAGGTGCTTTACACCTTTGCTGGGTGGATTGGGCAGGATCTCCCAAATGAATCACTGCACATTATCAGTCCTCTGTACGCCGTAGGCGGCTGTTTGTTTGTTTTGCAGTGGCAGTGACATATCTAGCAGTTGTTGTGGGTTTTGCACTTGATGGTTGGTTCTGAATCCATTGTGTCTGCGTTTTGAAGCCATCAATTAGAATGCTTGAAAGTTGCTGGGATGTTAACGTGATGAAATACTGAAAAATGGTGATTTTTCATGCTGTATCAGTACTAGCCCCACACCTCCCATCTGCAGATTGCTGTCACTTGCAAAGAGGGACAAAACCCACCCTGTTTACAGAGGATGAAATGCAGAGCCCAGGAAGGAATGGGAGGAGCGACGTGTCCTTGGAACAGTGGGGGCACAGATGCAAACCCCCACCTTGTCACCTTGAGACACATGTTGAAGCTGAGGCTCTGCAACTGGACGTCAGCGGCTTTTTTAACATTTGATATTTTACCCTCTTTGACCTTTGTTTTTCTCTACTTCAAAACAATAAGCTTTGCAGGCTCGTGGCTGCTCTGAGCCCAGCTGGGAAACTCAGCTACATTTAAAGGTAGCAGTGCATGCAACAGCAGGGCTGAGCCAAACATGCAGCAAGCCTCTGTGAGTGCGTTTCCCTTCAGATCCTGGAGTGTCACTCCTTGGGAAGAGCACTGTGTCCTATGAAATATCTGGCCAATGGTGGCCTTGTCCCCGCTGCCTTTGGGCCCTACATGGGGCCACACATATGCACCTACTGGAGGAACCAGTTTATAAAAGGACCTCTGGAGCTGGGAACATTGGTGGTTCCTCACCTGGAGCCCCTCTATCCCCTCTTCACTGTTGGGGACAGTTGCCTGTTTGCACTGCCTTTTCCCTGTGCTTTCACATGGGCATTGCTTTCTCCTTCTGCCTCTGTTTTTATTCACAGAAAACCCTTCTCCTCTTGGCACACGGTGTCAGTGCAAACCAGCATGACGTGCTCTGTGTGAATCATTCACGCTGCTCGCTGTCAGCCCTGTCTAACACGAGCCCTTGTAGGACCTGGCAGAAGGCTTCCAGAAGTACCCATTAGAAAACCTCTTTTAAATCACAAGCTTCTCCCAAGGTAGAGGGTAACCATCAGCATCTGCCTCTGCTAAGTGGGTCGCTGATGTAAGGCACGACCTCAGCAGCGCAGTGCTCAGACCCTCTGGCTGGCTGTGCCAGCCCTGCTGCTTGTTTGCACTTTCTGTTTAAGCTCCAGCACCAGCTTACAGACAGCACTCACTGCTCTTGTTTTAGTTCCTTTACACCTCTTGGGTAGGTATCAGCTGATCTTCCTGTTCTGCACCTGCCTCATCCATCCTCTCCAGATCTCCAGGTGCCAGCTCTGTCCCGTAACCTTTCCTGAGGTGAAGGTCTTTTTCCTCAGATTGCGATGCTTAAAACAGGAGCCGTGAGCCTCCCTCATGCTGAGCAGAGCAGAAGCATTACCTGGTGCCTTACAGATGGCATCCCTTGCTACACAGCCCACTGCAACTGGCTTTCTCACAGCAGCATGCTACTGCTGCCTCAGCTTCAGCATGTGAGCCTCTTCCCACTCCATCTGCTGCTGTGTGTCATTTTATGACCGTTTTGGTAACTGGTTTGCTGGAGGTGTGCTTACTGGTGGTGAAAGGTGATTGTGTGGAGGTGGTTGGCTTCTTTGAAAGCATGGAAACCACAGTGTTGGTGTGACCTGTGCTATAGATAAGAGTAGTGAGGTACTGGCACAGGCTGCCCAGGGAGGTGGTGGGGTCACCGTCCCTGGAGGTGTTACAGAACCATGGAGATGTGACACTGAGGGATGTGGGCAGTGGGCATGGGATGGGGGTGGTGTTGGACGTGATGATCTTAGTGTTTTTTTCCAACCTTAATGATTCTATGTATCCTCTCTGGACTCCAAGATGCTCCTGGTATAATACAAGTGGGTTGCAGCATCTGTGATAGTTTTTCTCTTAGCCGTATTATTTTTTTTTTCCCAAATGAGGCTGTTCTGAGGATGCGTTCATGTGGTTTCTTCTCCCGTTAAAACTTGACATTGGCCCTGCAGTGCTTTGAGCCAAGCACACCAATGAAGAACAGGAATCTAGTGGTTGGCAACCCTGCCCATAACAAGAGGGTGGAAGTGGATGGTCTTTAAGGACCCTTCCAACCCAAACAGTTCTATGGCTTTATGAATGCACAGCTGCAGCAGCAGCCTGGAGAGGAAGGCTGCCCCAGGGTCTCCTGCTGGGCACGGGAGTGGGAGCGAAGGACGATTTGCAGCCATGGGAAGAGCAAGCCATCTGCTCCCATGGCTTTGGCAGGCTGGGCATGGGGTCTGGATGGTGCCTTGCTGGTGGGAGAACAGATGGCATTGAGCTCCCACCACAATCCCTGGCCCTCCCCTCCATCCCTCAGTGCCTGCCATTGGTATTCCCAAGGCTGTGGTGACACCAGGTCCTACACAGCCCTACATTTGGCACAAGGTCGACTTGACAATTGCAAGGGGATTTTTCCATGCTAGAGGCTTGAACCTCTGTGCCAGGCAGGTCCCTGTGCCTTTGCAGATTTTGGGGCTGGGGAGTGATGCCAGATCTCTTTGCAAAGCCAAAAAGTGCTGTTCTATGGGACGCAACCCTAACACCATAGGGAGCAGCATCCTTTGTGGCAGCCAGCCCTGTGCTTGGAGTGTTCCCAGGCGGCTGTCAGTCAGCACGGCCGGCCCCGTGCTCACTGCACAGCGCTATCTCTACCCGCTGCTGCAAATTGGCTCTGAGCAATCCTTGATCTGTCAGCATCGCCTACCCACTCTCAGATGTCACCAGCCCCCGCTGCTGCCCTGCTCGGTAACGTGTCTTACTGAAATGTAATAATTCATTAAGTTGAGTTTAACTTTCCCTCCCCCCCC
>JACDJE010000086.1:672019-782765 GCA_016647715.1 Pavo muticus | reverse complement strand
CCCCCCCTTCCTCCTCCTAATGGACAAAAGCAATTAGGCTCCATTAGGGAGCAGGAGTGTGGGAAGCATCTCCCTTGGAGCTACTGCCACAGCAGAAAGGGCCGCTGTGTCCCTGGGTGTGTGCGTGTGGCACCAGCTTCTTGCAGTCAGGGTTCTGCAAGCCAATGCTTGGACATGGGGAGATGGCGTTTCGGCTTTCACCCCCCCGGCTGCAGGGGGCTGGGGGCTTTCCTGTGCAAACCATGCCCAGCCAAGCCAGGCTCAATGAGATTGCTGGAGAAGATGCTCCAAAGACAGGGGTCACACCAGGGCACAGCACCAGTGGGATAAAGGCACGGTCCTCGCTGGCTCTGGCTGCCAATGGCATCTTCTCTCTTCTTGGCGTCTCCATGTTGGCAATGCACAGAAGCTGGTGTGGGGGATGAAGCGCAGCCGGCACCATCCTGCCTTTCCCCCGTGCAAGGCAAGGAGCTGTTCCGCATGCCGTGCCCAAAGCGAGCGCCTTTCCCCGCCGGCTGTGGGAGGTGCTCCCCGCCCTCCTTCCCTCCACTTAGGCTGCTTTTCTCTTCCTTTCCTTTTGTTCTCTCCCCCTTCCCTGCCCCAGGAAGAAAGTCTCATTTTGGGCTGAAAGCTGGAGCTGGAAGGAGAGAGTCATTTGATGCTTAATGCCGGAGCGGCAGGAAACTTCACCTTCCTGGGGTGGAATTAAAAATGCTTGAATTGTCTGCGAATCTTAAACAAGAGATGCAGGGAACATTTCAGGGCTTTTCACACAAACACGCGCTCACACACATGCAAAAGCCCACACAGCATTAAGGGTGTAATAGCTCAGCTGGGGCGATGCACTTGAACTCCCCCTGCAGCAGACAGACCAATTCTTTCAGTTCTTTGGAATATTCTGAGGCTGGAGATTGCTGCTGGGCTCTGGGGAGAGAGACGTTCGTCTTGTTGCTTGTTCTCCACAATCATGTTCCTCCCAGTGTGCAATCCAAGTCCTGCAGAACTTGGGAACAGCAGCCAGCAAGTTCCATCCCGATGATGAGAAATGGTGTGCCGGGGGATGTCTGGAGCAGGGGATGCTCCCTGTGTGCCAACCTGCTCATGGCTAGAGCTGTAACATGTGGATGGATATGCCCCAGGTTCTTGGTGTGTTTCAGTGAGGGGTAAGGGATCTCCTAGAATGTTTGTGTGTGCGTTTAGGAGTGGATGTGAGCACTTGGATGCTAGTATATCCGTGCGCATTAGAAGATATGTGAACAGTGGGCATGGTGTTAGCTCTGAGGATGACAACAGGAGTATCAAGCCATGGGAAGACCCTCCAAGGAGAGGCTGGAGAGAGAAAGGAAGATCCCAAGTCAGAGCCTAAAACCATGTGCCCTAGTGAATGGTATTGTGGGAGAGAGGCCAGAGAGGTGATGGATGCCCCATCCTTAGAGACATTCAAGGTCAGGTGGGGTGGGGCTCTGAGCACCTGATGGAGCTGTAGGTGTCCCTGTCCGTTTCAGGGGATTGGACTAGATGATCTTTAAGTGTCCCTTCCAACTCAAACAGTTCTATGATTCTATAAATTTCCCGCTTCATGATGGCTTGCTGGAGATTGAGAGGGAACCCAGAGCAAATTTCCCAGCCTGGTGTGGAACTTGGAGCAAGGGAAGTGTTTGGCAACTGTTGCTGGAGAAGCAGATGAGCCTTGGATGGAGCATCACCTGCCTTCTTCCCCGTGCACTGTGTGCTTCCTGTGCACAAAGAGCTGAGAGCTTCCCAGTGCTGCTTCTCTGCCCTCTTTGCTCATCCTATGCCTCTCAAGAGTGAATCCACCATCCAGGGACTGTCCTTCTGGTTTGGCCATCCAGACTCTTGGTCTGTTGGCTTTGGCCATCGGATGGGTGTCAACAGCAGAGACAGCTGTGGCTGCCTATGCTAAGCTGGAGGCAGGGAGGTGAGGGGTGTGTGGTGTGGATGGGATGTCTATGAGACCCCTGTCTGTGCTCTCACCACCCCTCTGTGCCATTGCAGGGAGTTTGCCAAAGAACGCGAGCGCGTGGAGAACCGCCGGGCCTTCATGAAGCTGCGGCGACAGCAGCAGATCGAGCGGGAGCTCAACGGCTACCGGGCCTGGATAGACAAAGCGGGTAAAGGCCTGGGGTCCCAGGAGGTGGTGGGAATGCAGAGTGGTTGGGATGGAGAGTGGTCTCCTTGCAGCCCCAAGGTGGTCCTGGTGCTCACTGGGCGACAGTGAGTGTGTGGGTGAGCTCAGCCCCAGCAGACATGATGGCAAATCTAACTTGTGAGTGAGCGGAGAAGAGATGTTGTGATCCACTGAGGAGTTAGCAGAGGGCAAGGAGCCCTTCAGAGATCTCACAGGGATGTCTAGAGGGGTTTCCTCTGAAAGCATGACTCAGAAACAAGATTTTTTATCTGCAGTATTCAGCTTATTTAGTTATTATTTAGTAGGGTTGATCAGAAGTCATTTCTCATTCTGATGCGAAATGTGGTAGCTGCTACTTGCCACCCCTGAGAATTTGCTTTTGGATATTTACTCTGTACTTGATGAGAGTTTGCAACCTCTAGCAACCACTTCCAGGCTGGGCAAAGTCTGATATGCTCAGCCAGTGGTGGCTTGTCTCCTGATGCTGAGCTGTGTGTTTTGCATAGAGGAAGTTATGCTGGCTGAAGAGAACAAAAATGCTGGGACCTCAGCCTTAGAAGGTAAGAGAATGTCCTGCAAAAAGCACCTACTGCCCTTCCTTGTGCCTGAAACCCTCCTCTATGAATGGAGAAGGGTCTGCAGCCCAGTGGAGGGCTGGGGAAGATGGATGGCTCCTGAGGCCAGGAGATGGCTGCTCCTGCATGAGGAGTATCTCTGGCCTGGGTTCAATTGAGTGCAATCATATCTCCACCCCATGTCCAGACCTGATATGATCAGGTTGCTGGCAGAGCTGGGTCACCATGGTCCAACCCTGCTCCTCTTCCCAGTGCTCAGGCGAGCCACCATCAAGAGGAACCGGACGGATGCCATGAACCGTGACTCCAGTGATGAGCACTGCGTCGATATCTCCTCTGTGGGCGAGCGAAGGCTGGCACAGAGGAGGCCTCTTCATCCCACCTTGGGTCAGTGCAGTTCGAAGATTTCCTCCTCCAAACATCTGCCAGCACACTGAGTTGTGGTGGTTGCATGCCATTGTGCTGGGAGCCAGTTGACTCACCTTCATGTCACGATGGAGGCTGGAGATCCCAACCCCTCCTCTCACCTTGGCACCCCTTCTTTTCCCTCAGGTAACCCCCTGAGTCGCTCCGGTCTCAAAGGAGTGGACGGAGCCTCCTATTTACGGCACAAGGAGCGGCTCCTGCGCATCTCTGTTCGCCACATGGTGAAATCCCAGGTCTTCTACTGGATTGTCTTGAGCCTGGTGGCTCTTAACACTGCCTGTGTGGCCATCGTCCATCACAACCAACCAGCCTGGCTCACACACTTCCTCTGTGAGTCCCTGGGTTTGGTGCAGAGGTTGTGTTTATCCTAAAATTGAGAGCAGTGGTGATGGAAATCTTGCTGGAGCTCCATTTTGAATGCCTACAGTTGCAGGGTCTGAGCTGGGAAGGTGTGAGTGTGCATGGATGAGGCTCAGCAATGGTCATGAAAGAACTCTCCAGCTGAAGTTTTGGTTCAGAGCATGGCATTGGGGATCCCAATGACAGTGACTGGGGCATCCCCCATTCCACTGTGGGCTGTGGTACAAAGAGTCTCATTGGCAGTATATCTATGCCCATTCTGGCATGGTGCAACCAGCAGAGCAGTGTGGTCAACCCCACGGCAGTCGTGTGTTACTCCCAAGCTGTTACAGGAAGGACAGTGCTGCTTTCTCATCTGTGTTACTCTTATTCACCTTGAAAATGTCCCCAGCAAGCACCCTACCTGCCCAATCTGCATTAGCATGCTCAGGCCTGCTGGGATCCCAGCATGACACAGTGTGGTGTGGCAGCTGGTCGTGGTGAGAAGCATCTTTTGGACAAGGTGAACAGCCAGACTGTTGCCTGCTAATGTTTGTGAAATAGCTTCAGGAGCTTTTCACTGGGTTGTGGCTGTTTGGCTTAGTTACCCTGGCCAAGTTCCAGTTGTGCAATGATTTAGATCCAGACTGCTAATATTCCCCTACAGGGCATTGTGGTTAACATCTTGGAGGATGCTCCAACAATCATCACATAATGTTAAGGAACTGCTTTGCTCCATCATAGCCCTCACTGGTTCTCAGTAACCCCTGGGGCACCAATGCATCTACCCTGAAAAATTAACACTGTGGGACTGGTGCTCTGTTATTCACATTTAGCTCCTTGCATACTTGCTTCTGAATTCCATACCCTGGGGAATCAGTGTGCTCCTTGACTCGTCCCACCTCTGTGATGTGCTATGTGGGCCTCTGGTGAGTGCATGCACGCTGCTTTCTGCCCTGAGGGTAGCACATCTGGGTTTTTGCTTTCAGACTATGCAGAGTTCCTGTTTCTTGGGCTCTTCCTCCTGGAGATGTCCTTGAAGATGTATGGGATGGGGCCACGCCTGTACTTCCATTCTTCATTCAACTGCTTCGACTGTGGGGTAGGTGGCCCCAGAGATGCTGCAGGCCAGGGAATATGTTTAGGGTTGTCTACAGAGCAAAGGACCAATGAGGACATGGTCCTTGAAGGGGCCAGGACAACCAAACTGAGACACAAGGTTTTGGGGCAGGGTGGTGGGTGCTTTGCTCTCAAGAATGGGAAGGCTTCCTGCAGCAGCCTGTTCTGAGCTCATCTTTTACTTGTGGCCATGTCTGTTTTTCAGGTCACAGTGGGAAGCATATTTGAAGTGGTTTGGGCCATCTTCCGACCAGGGACCTCTTTTGGGATCAGTGTCCTACGAGCCCTTCGTCTCCTGCGAATATTTAAAATAACCAAGTGTGTACCAACCATTTGTGCCTGTCACCCTCCACCTTGGGCTGTGGCTGCGGCCCAGGTCCAGTCACTCCTGCTGGCATTACTGCAAGTTCTCAGCACTGTCTCTGTTTTCTAGGTATTGGGCATCCTTGAGGAATTTGGTGGTCTCGCTGATGAGCTCCATGAAGTCTATTATCAGCCTGCTCTTCTTGCTCTTCCTCTTTATTGTAGTCTTTGCTCTGCTAGGAATGCAGCTGTTTGGAGGCGGGTAGGTTGTCGTGAGTCTTGAGGAAATTGAACTTTGCTGGGTGATATTGAGGCTAAGAGATGATACTCTTGTGGGTGCCAGGAATTCTGCAGCCATGCTCGTCAGCCTGCTGATACCAGTGGCAACTCTCCCATACAAAGGTCCCTGCTTGTTAAGTGCCTCAGGGCTATGGGAGTCCTTCTGGCCATGATATATTTGTTTCGCATTTTGGCATTACATGACCAGCGGCTCTTCCCTAGAGTGGGTGAAGGCCCTGCTAAGCATAAATAAGCAGCCTATGCTTTGATGACCTCTTTACTCCAGCTTGCCCATGTCCTTCTGGTTCCACTTTCAGGTTTAACTTCATTGATGGGACACCATCAGCCAACTTTGACACTTTCCCTGCGGCCATCATGACGGTGTTCCAGGTAGGAGCTGGGCTGCAAGGGGAAAAAGCCAGATGGGTTTGGGGCCATCTGCTCACTGCACTCCGTCCGGACAGGGCTTTAAACCGAGCAGGTCTCCCTCCATCAGCTGCTAGGACATAACTCGCAGATGACTGTCTTTGTCATTATACACGGTGGAAGAGTTTCAAAATACTTCTGAGGAGAACCAGTCCCTCAGCAGTCTGATATTCATTCCCTCAAGACTGCACCTGTAGAACAGGTCTTCATACTCAGCTCTTGCCCTGTCTGGAATAGGTTGATGGGACTGTCCAGATGGTAAGAAGGTGGCTGGTGACAGACCTGCTGGCTTTCTTTCTGCAGATCTTGACGGGTGAGGACTGGAATGAGGTGATGTACAACGGCATCCGCTCCCAGGGAGGCGTTCGCTCGGGCATGTGGTCCTCCATCTATTTCATCGTCCTCACCTTGTTTGGGAACTGTATCCACCTGGACACTGTGCTTTTTGCAGAAATAAGCCCATCTCATCTCCCTCTTTGGGGCGCCCACTCTCCCCACCACTGCTCCTTCCTCCTTTACCCATTGAAGGAGACCCATCACACGTGGGGCAGTCTTGGATGTCCCAGACGCAGATAAGGAGCTGTCTGTAGATGCACTGTGGGTGGTTCAGATGGGATGGGTGATGCATTTGTCCTTGTGGTTGCTCCTCACTGAGCTGTGAGGAGCCATCAGGGCCACCCTCCCTTGGTGGCTGCAGATGCCCATGTCCTTAACACATGGCTTATGCATCCTTAGCTGCTCGCAGATACTCTGCTGAATGTCTTCTTGGCCATTGCGGTGGACAACCTCGCTAATGCTCAGGAGCTCACCAAGGTAAGTTTCAGTTGCTCCTTTTTCTTCTTACTGGTGGGAAGGGTGGGTGAGAGGGGATGGTACCAGGAGCAGCGCCTGTACCCACTTTGTCCCTTAGCTCAGCTCAGCTTGCAAAGAGGTCATCTCAAAGTGGATGTGGGGTTCTTCCTCCAGGAGGGCTCACAGGGAGCTCCCCTGTGAGATACCAACCCCTATCACTGGACCTTGGTTTGGGGAAGTACTCCAACCTGCTGCTCTTGTGGCTCTCCTGAACACTCACACTTCACATCAAGTGTGGCCTAACCATTTCTTCACTTAAGTTCCCTAGCTGAGTTTGCCCCCAGTCACACTGAGATAACTCTCATCCATCTGGTGTGGGCTGTTATTTGCTGGAGATGTGGCAGCGAAACGCTTTCCAGCGGTGTCACTATTTACTCCACATCTGCCTGCAGGGCAGTGGAGGTAATATAGAATGCAATTTAGTATGGCTCTTGAAAAACTTATTGGGCTTGACTGCTTTTAAGACCGTGCTGGGAAATATTTGAGGAAGGCTAAATGTTGGGGCACCATTTGGGTAAAGGCAAGGAGGCGAAAGCTGCAGGGATCATTGCTACTCTTCGAACACGGCCAGCTATCCCGTGCTGTCTGCTTTTGCAGAGCTTATGCCTATTCCTCAGCTCCTGTAGGCTCACTGAGCAGCCCCCATGTAGGTGTAAATCTAATCCATTCCCAGTGAATGAAATGGGATGACAGAGCCCGGAGTCTCCCCCTGTCTATTTCCTGTCCTGTTGTCCCTGTCCTCACATGGTGGGAGCAGATGGTGATGCCAGCTTGGGGTATTACCAAGAACTGGTGCGGTGGCAAAGCTGTCCCCATAACACGAGACTAGCGAAGGCAGTCTCTGCATGCTCCTCTTGGCTCCTCTAATGGGTGCACATTCCTTTGAACTGCTGGCCTCGCACTAAGCAACCCCTCTGTTTCCTCTGTAGGATGAGCAGGAGGAAGAGGAAGCCTTTAACCAGAAGCATGCCCTTCAGAAAGCCAAGGAAGTCAGCCCCATGTCTGCTCCCAACATGCCTGCTATTGAGTGAGTGACCCCATGCACCCTGAGCCTCCCTTTGCTTCCCAAGCCCATCCCTTGGGATGGATGGAGATGGATATGTGCTCTCCATGAAGCAGAGACCAGCTCACCAACAGGTCCTGTGCTGCCCTAAGCAGAGATTCACATGGCAGAAATCTCCCCAGAGTGGCTTTCTGCCCCAAAACATAAAGCCTGGATACTTGAAGTTGCTGCTAAGGGTAAGAAATGAAGGCAGAGAGGAGGAGATTGGTGGTGATCGCTTCCACAGAGCAGATCCAAACCTCCCTGGGCTCCTTCCCTGGCCATAATGCAGTTACATGAGATGGAGCAGGTTTGCAAAATCGCGTTTCATTTTACAGAAATTTCATTTGGGCAAGGAAAAAGCCCAAAACCACATAAAACCCCCTACACAGTGTTAAGGAGCCCTGCCTCTGTGTTTCAGCAGAAGAAAGTTGTTTTTCCTTCCTAGACGCCTTTTTTTTTCCCTTTATTTTGCCGTGTCATATGGTCTAAATCATATAAAACTTTCAAAGTCAACACTGGAACGAGGCGTTTTGATTTGTTTCCCAAAACAGTACATTTCAGTATGGCTAAATTATTTTTTTTTAATAGAATCCCTTCCCAGGGAATTTTAGGTTTCATCATGCTTTGAAACCAAGCCAGGTTCGCACACGGCAGAGTCTCCAGCAAATCTGCTGAGAGGAATCTAGGCAAGCTCCAATGCACAGTGCTGGAGGAAGCGGCGAGGTTCATCTTATACATTTGGGATCTATCCAAGGTCTCTGGCTCCTTGGCTTTGCAGCAGTGGGATGCGATAATTCCCTGCTCTGAATACGTGCCTGCTGGTTTTGAGAGCATGTACCTGTAAGACATTCCTGGGGATGAAGGGATATTCATCATAAGAGAGAAATCCTTGCAAGCAGGATTTGGGGGGTTATGGGCAAGATGGCAGAGCTTGTGTGTTGTGATGAGTTCTGGCTGCCCACCTGAATGCACTGGGTAAATTGAGGGAAGAAAGAAATTTGGGCTGGAGAATGGAGAAAAATAGAGGATGGAGAGAGATGGAGAATGGAGAGGAAGAGGTGGGAGATGGAATATGTGGGGGCACCAAAGGATTTGCCCGCTTTGCACATCCTTACTAGTCTTACAGCTGTTGCCAAATATAGCTGGTTAGGAAAGCAGATTTTCTTAATCTTAATGTTGTTGTTGTTGCTCCACTGGCATTTAAATGGGAGGTATGGATATCTGCAGCTCTTTTTCCCAGTTCCTCCCCCGGCTCGGGATGGATAGTTTCAAGAGTTGCGGTGGCGCGGGGGTGACATTTTCCAGGATTGATTTGGATGTCCCACTGATGCCAGCAGCTGGCGGGGTGGTGACATGGTGAGAAAATAGCAGGAAGGGGCAAGCAAGAGCAGAGCTGGTGCCAAAGGTCTGCAACGGCACAGCAGAACTGCTCTTGGCGTTTGGGCATGCGCAGACACAGATGGCTCAATTCCCACGTCGGTATGCAGTGCGGGCAGGTTGGGTGCATGCGTTGGTGCTGGCAGAGAGGTCCGATTGTGGTTGGGAGGAGTGCTCCCATGTGGCCATGCTGGTGTGGGTGGCTGTGGTGCAGATTGGAGCATGGTGTGTGTGCACACGGGCGCCCGCGGTGCAGATGGCTCGGGCTGCTCGGCGAGTGGGAGGCCTGATGGACAGACGCATGCAGGTGCTGCGATGTGCTGGTGCCCAGTGCACTGCGTGGCTGCTTGCTGCGGGAACGGCAGCCATACCTGAGCAAGGCATCGGACTGTCCCTGTGTGTGGGGCTGTGATGTGACCCTGGCATGGCAATGGGACCGTGCTGGGGAGTGAGGGTGTCAGTGCCCATGGAGAAAGCAGCTGCCCAGAGAGCTGGAGGTGCCCAAGGCCGGGTTGGATGGGGCTCTGGGCAACCTGATCTAGTGCTTGATCTAGCAGTTGGCAACCTTGCCCGCAGCATGGATGATCTTCCATTCCAAGCCGAGCTACTCTGTGATGCGCAGAACCTTGCACACATGAGCTCTGCGTGCACCTGGGGGTGAGTTTGGTTGTGCGTTCTTACATGCATATGGCGTTTGCAAAAAGCAAAAAATGTAAATCAGTGTATGCATATTTGCATATATCAGCTGTGTGTCCCACTCTGTGGTCTCAGGGTAGCACACACGGCTGCATTAACACATGATGATGCTCTGAGCATCACAGGGCCAGCCCAAGACATCACCTCCTCTGTAAAAATGCTGTGTGTTACTAGAAGTGAATAGCTCTTTCCGCTTGGAGTACCCAAGGACCAGGACTTGGAGGCAGCTTGTTTGGTCACATCTTCCTTTCTCCCCAGCCCAGTTCTGCAGCCCTAGCACAGGCACTGCAGTGTGTATTGCCTTGGCAAGCAGTTCGTGTGTCCTGGTGAGATGTCCAATGGGGCACACGTGTGTGAGCACATACAGAACTTGTTGCTGGTGTGCAAGCATGGACAGGCAGCAGTTTGCTGGTGGCTCCTTGCTCTGGCATCCATGTGACCTCGGGCACCTCTGTGCACTGCCTGCAGTGATCGAGGAGGGCTGGTGGGGATTGAACGGGTTTGTTTTTCCTCCCCAGAAGAGACAGGCGCAGGAGACACCACATGTCGATGTGGGAGCCGCGCAGCAGCCACCTGTACGTGGGTCGCGTGTCGTCTATGGCTCCTGTGCTGTTGGGGCAGCTCCTGCCTGTGTGTGGGGTGCTTGGGGTGCTCCCCTGCACCCGTGTCCCTGCGTGCGTTCGTGGCTCTGTGCGTCTCTGTGTCGGTGTACCCGTGGGAGTGTACAGAGTGTGCTTCGGGGGAGAGCGGCGTACGCGTGTGCATGTGTGTGTTTCTGTGTGCCTCGATGTGTCGGGAAGGGGAACGTTTGTCCTCCGCAGGGTGTTTGTGTTTATGGAGGTGTCAGGGATCCTAGAAGGCAGAACACAGAGGAGCTCTGGCTGTGCAGGAAGCCAACAGCTGCAGCCCCAAATCCTCCGTGCAGTCCTCCCATGGCAAGTGTCAGCCCAGCTGTGCAGGCAGGGAGGGATTCCTGTGCCTGGCGATGCGTTCCATCGCACACGTCTCAGCAGCAAGGGCCATCTCTCATCGAGAAAGGCTGCTCTTGGACCTGACATCTTATCCCTTTTTACTCTCCATCTCCATCCTATCAGCATTGCCAAGCAAGCATGGTCGTCATTAGGGCAGTGTTGCTCCCAAAAGAAGACTGGCTCCAAGGAGCTGGAGATGCAAGGGCACTCCCAGTGCTGCAGCAATAGGACTTTGTCCCTGTTCCTTTGGAGAGACCTCACTGCAACCTTTCAGTACTTAAAGCGAGACTGTAAAAAAGGGATGAAGATTCACTTTTTACGTGGTGGCAGTGATAGAATGAGGGGGAATGGCTTTAAACTAAAAGAGGGGAGATATAGATGAGATGTTAGGAGGAAATTTTGTCACTCGGAGTGGGGAGGTGCTGGCACTGCTGCCCAGAGTTGTGGGTGCCCCATCCCTGGAGGTGCCCCAAGCCATGGATGGACCCTGGGCAGCCAGAGCTGCTGGGTGCTGTCCCTTCCCTTGGCAGAGTGGGGTGGAACTAAATGGGCTTTGAGGTCTTTTCCGACCCAGACCATTCTATGGTTCTATGATTGAAAGTGGAGTCATCAGGCAAGCAAGACGATTATGGTTGGTCACCACCTGGTTGGTACGGGGCAGGTGTGGGTCCATTCCTCCTACATCCTTTTGAAGGGGCAGGAGGTCAGGCTTACCCTAATTGCCAGCCCCTGCCAGCACCAGAAGGATGCCCAAAGGCTGGGAACTAAGTCTTGGGGGCTGGGCAGGTGTTTGTGTCCGCAAACTCCATGTCTGGTGACTTGTGTGCGCCCCCATGTCTTGTCACAGGGGCTGTGGGTGCATGCAGCCAGGGTGGGACAGGGTTACATGCCAGCACCGGCAGGGACATTGGTGACCCCAGCCCATATGTCCCCGCTGTAGGCGGGAGCGGCGCCGGAGGCACCACATGTCAGTGTGGGAGCAGCGCACCAGCCAGCTGCGCCGGCACATGCAGATGTCCAGCCAAGAGGGCATCAATAAGGACGAGCCACCCCTCATCAACCCACATGCCAGCATCTTCCGCCGCAAGAAGCCAGGGGACGGTGTTGCCTTGGAGAAGTGCGACGAAGAGCAGGGAGGCAAGGGAGAGCGGCCACCGGCTGAGGGTCCCGAGCAGCCGGCCCCAGGGACTAACCCAGGTGGTGGGGAGGACAGGAGAAGCCCATCACCCCGTACGAGGAGGGACAAGGAGATGTGGCAACACAAAGTGTGCCATGGGAACTGCGAGCCGGGTGAGGAAGGAGCAGGAGGTGGCATCGAGGAGAGGGCGCGGATGAGGCAGAGCCAGCGGCGCAGCCGGCATCGGAAAGCCAGGATGGAGGGGAAGGAGCCAACCGGAGCCCTGGAGAGCCGCACGGGCAGCCAGGAGATGGGGCTGGAGGAGCCCTGCCCTGGAGAGGGGATGCAGGATGGGGAGCGGCGTGGGGATTCTGCCACAGCGCTGGACCTGATTCAGGGCGAGCTGGAGGCGAGCGGGGACCCTGCCAGGTGGGTGCCTGGGGGGCATTTTGCAATCCTTGCGACTCCTTGTATCATTGCCTTCCACTTATTTTCTCTCACTTTTTTGTCCCATAGGACCACTGGGGTTCCCACCGAGGAGGGAAGCCTCCCAGCATCAGCCCCTGAGCCCCCCCGGGGGATGGAGGGCAGCCTAGGTGAGCAGGACTGCAGCAGCCCAGACACCAGTGAGCAGGCCCTGCTGGGGGGGGCGGCACTGGGGGCCAGCCGCACCGTCAGCCACAGCGAGCCTGACCTGTCCTCCGTCACCGCCAACACAGAGAAGGCCACCGAGAGCACCACCATCATGATTGATGTCCAAGACTCCACTGTGGTACAGAGTGAGGACCCCTCTCTCTTTCCTGAGCACACGCAGGGGGGAGCGGAACGCTGCTCATGTGGCTTTCCCCATCCACATCCATGGGGTGGGTGGGGGTGTCCATCCCATCATCCCATGTTGTCCCTCCCGGTGTCCCCACAGCAGGGAGTGGGGCAGGTCTGGGGCAGAAGCTGCCCCTCACCTCACTTGGCTGCAGGCAAAGGCTCTCGTTTCTCTGCAGTTAGCAACAAGACCGACGGAGAAGCCAGCCCCTTGAAGGAGGCAGAGAGCAAAGAGGATGAGGAGGAGATGGAGAAGAAGAAGCGGAAGAAGGAGAAGAGCGAGACGGGCAAAGCGATGGTGCCACACAGCTCCATGTTCATCTTCAGCACCACAAACCCGTGAGATTTTCTTATTTTTGGCTTTTGTACAGCCTACCTCCACCATGTCCACTGCCCACATACCTCAGTGTCATGTCTCCATGCTTCTGTAGTACCTCCAGGGACAGTGACCCCACCACCTCCCTGGGCAGCCTGTGCCAATGCACACCACTCTTTCTGAGAAGAACTTTTTTCTAATATCCAACCTGCTCTCCCTTGGTGATGTACCAGGCCTGAGAGCCTGGAACAATTCATGGCCTTTGCACAAGTGGGGCACAGAGAGTGGCTGTAATAGATGGGGACTATCTCGCCGTAGGGTGCGCAGAGCCTGCCATTACATTGTGAACCTGCGCTACTTTGAGATGTGCATCCTCCTGGTCATCGCCGCCAGCAGCATCGCCCTCGCGGCTGAGGATCCCGTCCTCACCAACTCCGACCGTAACAAAGTGATTGCAAATCCCCTTTGTGTATACCTCCAAAATGGAGCTTGTCTTGTGGCTGCTCTGGAGGAGCCTCAGTGAGCCCCTTTTCTGGGAAGCTGCTGCAGAGCACCCATGCCCTCTCTCTGCAGGTGCTGAGGTATTTTGACTACGTTTTCACTGGTGTCTTCACCTTTGAGATGGTTATCAAGGTAAGACAGCTGGCTGTGCTGGTGGTGACGAGGGAAGCAAGCGTCTTGCATGGGAAATAGCTCAGGTTTTCCACCCTGGTCCTGAATTTGTATGATGGAAACTTGAAAGCCTGTTTCTTAGCAGTAGGAGATGAGAGAACTCAGTACTGCTTACATCAGCATCCAGACCCCCTTGAAATGCAATGCTTCTGGATCTTAACCCTACCCCAGCTGGGCAGCTGGACAGCTTTAGCTCTGTGGCCGAGCTGCTGCCCTCCTGCCTGTTTTTATCCCCCCAGATGATCGACCAGGGCTTGATCCTGCAGGATGGCTCCTACTTCCGAGACCTCTGGAACATCCTAGATTTCATTGTAGTGGTGGGAGCGCTGGTGGCCTTCGCCTTGGCGTGAGTGGCTGTCGGCCTCGTGGGCTTTGCTTGGCTGGGAGAGGGGAGGATGTGACCGTGTGTTATGGCTGCAAGACCACGATTTTGGGGGATTTCTCTATGACTTTGTGCTCTGCGAATAACTTCTTACCACTGTGTGTGAAGCCCAGCTGTATCTCTGATGGCCAAAAGCTGTGCAGCTTCAGGGACTTGTTAGATAGATGAGAACAAAGCGTGTCAGAGCTGGAGTTGTACGCCTGCCCTCCAGGGTGCACAAAACTAGCAAAGGCAGCACTCTGTGTGGTGAAGCTGCTCTCTGAATGCGTCTGAGCTGGAAGTTATGCTCTCTAGCCATTGGCTTTCCCTCTTCTCTGAGGGCAGGCATCACCCCAGAGCCCTGTGGGAGCAGGAATGTGGTCAGCAGGGGTTGTGCCCACATCCTCTGCATTGTCAGCATTGTGGCTTTTCCCTGTCCCCAGCCTCCTGGGGGACAGAGAGGTCCCCTTTGATGTGGGGCAACTGAATTCTCAAGGGGCCTTTTGCACCCCCAGGGCGGTTTGGGTTTCCCCACAGTCACGGCAGGAGCTCTCTGAGTTGGCCTGTGGTGCCCTCTCACGCTGCAGCTATCAGTGCCATCCCACAATAAAAAACAATGCCCACGTGTCTGCTCATAAAGCCACATCTCCAGGTGATGCTGTTGTTTGTCTGCTGCCCACTCAGAGCATGCACTTTCCAAGTGAGAGGCCGTCTGTGCCTGCCTCTAGTCTGCAGCTCTCAGCTTGGAAAGCTAATACATCACCCCAAATGCAGCCTAAATAAAAAGCCAGACATACCACTGTAAATCTCTAAAGAGCTGTAATTAAATTAGCTGGAATAACCAGCACCATAACTAAAGACCCTGCTTGCTTTTGCCTCCCGTGGCACCCTCGGAGGAGGCATTAGTGTGCAGCTCTGAGAGCTGTGGTAAGACCTGGCTTGTGGGTTTGCAATGGGAGGAAAGGTTGAGCAGTGCTCAGAGCATGGCTCTCTCTGTCTCACCTGGTGTGTGAGGGCAGAAGCACCCTGCAGAGCTGCCTCCTCCGTGCTTTTCCTTGCACTACTGCAGACAAGCCATGCCTATGGGAGGATGTGATGGATGTCCTCCTGCCCCAGGTCCCCACCGTGGCTGTGCTGCTGAAGGCTGTCGCCATCCCATGTGGCTCCCAAAATGCTTTCCTTACTTTCTTTCTCTCTCCTCTCTTTTCCATTCTGTTCACGCTGTTCGGTGGCTTGGCCTGGATTGCCAACAGGAATGCTTTGGGGTAACTATGCTGTCTGAGTGTCCATGGGAGGGTGGGGGGAAGGCAGGTGTCTGTCTGTCTGTCTGTCTGACATCTGTGCTGACCCATAGCTGTGTTCCCACCCACAGTTCCTGGGATCTGAGCATGCTGCTCTTTGTGTTAAAGGTGGAAGTATGGGTCCTAGGGCTGTTAGTACAGTCACTTTCTAGAGTATTAATTAGTGGCTTTGTTTACATCTCTTAATGATTAAGCCCATTAATGTGCTCCCTGTTGCATTAACCCTTGCAAAAGAGCTGTGTAGTTCAGGGTATCTGTTGTTGTAAGATGTTTCTTTGATGGTTTTTAAGCTGTTCCACCTTCACCAGGATCATTCTGCTCCGCCTTGGGCTCCATCCCATGGGCTTTGGTTAAAAGACAAGAAAAAAAAAGCATTGTGGGTGGGACTGATCACCACATTCAATAAATGAGGGTCACAGAGCCAGCCCTCACTGCAGAGCATGGCCCCACGTTCCCCTCCCCATGCTGGGGGTAAAACATCCAGCCCCGGAGCTGGAAGGTTATTGTCCCTCTGTTTCATCTTTGGGTGCCTGTGCCTCCCTCCCATGTGGCAGGACCAACAAGGGTCGGGATATCAAGACCATCAAGTCTCTCCGTGTGCTGCGGGTCTTGAGGCCCCTGAAAACCATCAAGCGGCTGCCGAAGCTCAAGGTAACTACACTATGTTGGCTTGACGTCTGCCTCCTCCAGCATTAGCATCAGCTTGCTCCCAAGTGATAAAGAAGTCATTTTCCAAGCATTTGCTGCATTTTAGGAGCCCTGTTTTCAAACACGGCTCCTTTCAGACTGCTGCACATTGGGGTGTGCAATGAGTTATCCAAAGCAAGCCCAGCTGTGGATAGATCCGAGGTGATTCCTTCTGCTAGGGATACTGGGGCCGGTGTGGAAACCAGGCAGCAAAGCCCAGCTCTCCTGATAAAGTACATGGCCCTGGCTTTGGGAGAGCTCAGCTCTCTATCCGAAGTTCATTACCTTTCCCACCAGAGCAGCTTGCAAACAACTCCAGTTTTTGTGTGCTGTGCTGTCCTCGTGTTACAGCAGAAGGGGATTTCCCAGCTGAATAGAGGGATTATTTGTGCAGTGAAGGTAGAATCACGGATTTCCTTGCTTGAGCCTATGGGTGATGGAGTCAGAAAGAAGGACCAAAGGAGCCCTGAGCTGTCCTCACAAGGAGATATTTGACTTATAGATAAAGCCCAGGATGGCCCCAGATACACAGGTTTTCATCTCATCCTTTCCTCCTGACCAGTGGTTGGACACTGGCTTACTTTAGTTCATTTCTGGACACCCCTGTGCCACAAAGCACAGGGCTGTGAGCACAGCCTCCAAGGCTTCGGGAACTGCTGCTATTGCAGGCAGGGGTATTCAGTCTGCCTCACTGTCTGGGATAATGCTGAAAAAAGAGTATTGGCTAATTGGTCTTGAGTACTAATGGCATCTTTGGGACAGTCCCTGTCTGCTGCTCTGGTTGCAGAAAGTATTGGAGGATATAAATATCCATCACTGTGGGTATGCTGGGTGTCATCTACCAGATATCCCTTTGCTTGGGACAGAGATAAGTTCTTTCCTCATTTCCCTACCAGGAGTGGGAAGCATCTTTCCACACAGTAGTGTTGAGGAGGGTCTGGTTCTGCCCTGTTGGTCTCCATGGTGAGCTATGCCCTCTCCTGCAGGCTGTCTTCGACTGTGTTGTGACATCCCTCAAGAATGTCTTCAACATCCTCATTGTCTACAAGCTCTTCATGTTCATCTTTGCTGTCATTGCTGTCCAGCTCTTCAAGGGGAAGTTTTTCTACTGCACTGACAGCTCTAAGGACACAGAGAAGGACTGCATGTATGTGCCCTGTGGGTCCAATGCTGCTGACAGCTCTGGGAAAGGCAGGGTTCTGGGCAATGTTGCCTTTGGGTTCCCAGTACAGCCCTTGGTCATGATTTGCTCTTGGGTGTAGTTTCTGGGGGTGGATGGCTTGGGCTGAGTCCTATCCCATTGCTTTGTATCAGCCTGTGCAATGATGTAGAGCCTAGTATTTTCTTCCTGCTCTTTCTTTGCTCCTCTCTCCATGTCTCTGCTCCCCCTATCTGTCATTGAGCCTCTCCCCTTTTCTTCAGCCCCACAGGAGCAGAGGTGTCTCCCCCCATCACACACTCTGCCCCAGGTATAGAACAACCCTCCTGTAGCCTGACACTAGCAAAGCTACTGCTCTCTTCCAACCTTGCAGAGGGAACTATGTGGACCATGAGAAGAACAAGATGGAGGTGAAGTGCCGGGAGTGGAAACGACACGAGTTTCACTATGACAATATAATCTGGGCGTTGCTCACCCTGTTCACAGTCTCCACTGGCGAGGGTTGGCCCCAGTGAGTATTTGCTCTATCCTCTTTCCTTGGATGGGTTAGGCATGTCCCCATTGCCTTAGTTGGGTTAATAACTGGCTATATCCCAGCTGGATGGATAGAGAAACTGCTGCACAGTGGGGAAGAGAGGAAGGCTGAGAAATTAGGTCAGGACAAAAGAGCTTTATTCCCTAGATGAGAGTGGGGACATGGCTGTGGTTAACTTCTTCCTCCGAAATTGAATGATGGATTATCCCTGCTCCCTCATGGAGGTACATTCATTTTAGGCCAGTTTTAGAAATGACTATAGGGCTAGCGCTCTCTTCATGCTCATGAGAGACCAGGAAACCTTCTTCTCTGTGTGAAGCACTGGAAAATCCATTTTCTGTCAGGGACATGGGCAAAGCACTGTGAAACAAGCTGTAGCTACTTGGAGGGGTTGTCCTTGTAAAACTGGTTAAAGCAGTTTTATCTTACTGAATGTGAATGGATGGAGGTGGACATGGAAAGGAGGTCCCATGAGAAGCGCTGGGTGGTGGCAGTCCTGATGGACATACTTCCCGTTGCTTTTCTCCACCTGTCTGCCCACAGGGTGCTGCAGCATTCGGTGGATGTGACGGAGGAGGACCGTGGGCCCAGCCGCAGTAACCGCATGGAGATGTCCATTTTTTACGTTGTCTATTTTGTGGTCTTCCCTTTCTTCTTTGTCAACATTTTTGTGGCTCTCATCATCATCACATTCCAAGAACAAGGAGACAAAATGATGGAGGAGTGCAGTCTGGAGAAGAACGAGGTACAGTCTAGGGAGGAGGAAGGATGTTTCTATGGGATTGCTGCATTACCAGTTGGGGTTCGGGAGCCTGGAGCTCTCCAGGTGTTAAGAAGTCTGGCCACTGTCCCTGTGTTACCATCAGCCAGGGTCTGACACGTATTGTTTTCTTCCAGAGGGCCTGTATTGACTTTGCCATCAGTGCCAAGCCCCTCACGCGCTACATGCCCCAGAACCGGCATACCTTCCAGTACCGGGTCTGGCACTTTGTGGTCTCCCCATCCTTTGAGTATACCATCATGGCCATGATCGCTTTGAACACTGTGGTGCTGATGATGAAGGTGAGCAGGTCAGGGTGGGCTTGGTTAGGGTGGTGAGGAGTAGAAGCATCAGTTGGGATGGGACCAGAGGGTATTTGGGTTATTTCTATGAGATGCTTCCTCCTCAGAAGCAGGGGCTGCTGTCCTGGGAGAGGGGTGGAGAGGGGAAGAAAGGGAAAAAGGAGGTGTTAAATTAGATGTTAGGCTGAAATTTTTTACTCAGAGGGTGATGAGGCACTGGAACACGTTGCCCAGAGAGGTTGTGGGTGCCTCATCTCTGGAGGCATTCAAGGCCAGGTTGGATGGGCCTTGGGCAGCCTGATCTGGTGTCTGGTAACCCTGCCTGTGGCAGGGGGGTTGGAACTAGATGATCTTTAAGGTCCCCTCCAACCTAAGCCATTCTATGATTCTATGAGGTGATCTTGAGGCATCGGGGGCAAGGATCATGGCCGTCACAGGTCCTTCCAGGGACAGACATCAGCCAAGGGCAATGTCTCTCTGTCTCCATTAGTACTACTCTGCTCCATACACCTATGAGCTGGCCCTGAAGTACCTGAACATCGCTTTCACCATGGTGTTCTCTTTGGAGTGCGTCCTTAAGATCATTGCTTTCGGCTTCCTGGTAAGTATCTGATCCCATTCATGGCAAAGGTGTTAATTTGGACTTTGACAGCACGTTTCAGCTCTCTGATTCACAGAGGGAAGGTGTTAATAATGTGAGATCAATGCTATCTATTCTGGGTCTCATTCTGAGAGCTGCTTGCAGGCTGGTGGTTGGAATTGCTCCTTTGGATCTTGTCTGGAAGGTCAAGAGAGACCTTCTGAGCTTCCCGAGCCAGCTGCCAGCACTGCTGTTGGACATGGAGCGTGTGTCCATAGGGATCAGTCCAACTGGCAGTCAAAGCTCAGCACCCTTGGCCATAGTCAGGCTGGGCTTCCTGGTGCTAGGCCAGCCTGGAGGGGTCTGTGTGTGACCCAGCACCATCAAGACTGGCTGTCCCAACCTCAAATCATCTCCTTCCTCCCACAGAATTATTTCCGGGACACCTGGAATATCTTTGACTTCATCACCGTCATCGGCAGCATCACAGAGATCATCCTGACGGACACCAAGGTGACTGGGCAGGCTGGGTCCACGTGCTTCTGGTGTGGGGGCTGAGGTGCTGTTGCCTCCCCCCTGACCCTCACCTCTCTTCCCTCCCAGCTGGTGAACACCAGCAGCTTCAACATGAGTTTCCTGAAGCTCTTCCGGGCAGCTCGGCTCATCAAGCTGCTGCGCCAGGGTTACACCATCCGCATCCTGCTGTGGACGTTCGTGCAGTCCTTCAAGGTGAGGACTACACACGCTGGGCTCTTCTTGGGCCTCGGTGTTGGCGTGCTGCTCCTTGGCTCATAGGAGAGGTGGGTGGGCCTGGAGAGGTGTATGCCTCCAGAGCTGAAGCTGTGTAAGGAGATGATTCGTGCTTCTCTTGCAGGCTCTCCCCTATGTCTGCCTCCTAATTGCGATGCTTTTCTTCATCTATGCCATCATTGGGATGCAGGTGAGCACAGACAGCTCAGCGTGCTTCCTTGGGCACAGACAAGCTGGAGAAACACATCCTCAGCATTACAACCCTGCACAGCAGCCAGCCTGTCACTGCTTCAACCTCTCTGGGTGCCCAGGAAGGTCCCAAGGACAGCAGAGCTTGTTTGGGAGCCGCAGCACTGCATGCCCTGAGCTCCCTGCTGCCTCCCTGCTTGTACCCTTGGAGTTGTGGGGACTCAGCTGGGCAGCCTGTGCCACAGCCGCTTCCCAATCACTCCCTCTTCATTCCACAGGTTTTCAAAATCATACCCAATCCCTGTCTCCCTGGTAGGAGGGATGCAGTGAGCATCGCTTCCTATCCCAATAGATGCATCGCCACACAGTCTCCTGCAGCCCATCCTTGCACACAGTGGTGGCCACACTGGTCGGGATCTTGAGCTCAGGGACCTGCAGCCCTTAGCAGAGCGGGGGTCTGCACAGCCCAGGGAGACGTGGGCTTCCCAGACTCCAGCACAGGCACATGAGCACAGCACTCACTCCAACACATGCTCGCGGCACTGGCTCGGCAACACGGTGACTAACACCCGTGCTGAGGATCTCACAAAGCATCTCTATTAGCACTCAGGATCTTCAGCTGCCCGATGAGCAAGCCTCTGTGATAACAAAAGCAATCTCCTGCTGCTCACTGGTAGGGAGGGGGGTGAAGCAGAATTTCAGAGCAGGTAGCGCATCGCTCGCTGCTTGGCAGCACTGCTGTGTGGTCTCATCCTTCCCCAAGAGTTGCTGGGCTGGTTTTGGCCTCTCCATCCCACACATCTCAGCACCGGCTCCAGGTGTTCTCCATGCTAAGCAACTGCCATCTGACTCAGCCCCCTCCCTGCCGTGTGGTAGTATTGGATTTATTATTATTATTTTTTTTTTACATCATTGTGAACAAATCCCCAAGCAGTAAAGTCTGTGGGTGTTATTTGAGCAAAATAGCTGGAGGCAGAAAATATTCCACAATTACGCATTCCAAAAAACCCGTACAGGGGAAGAAATACTCTTGCAGTTAGGGTATTTTTAGGCTCAGGAAAAGTGGAATAAATATTTAACGGTAATAACGGCACATTTTTCCAATTTAAGGCACTTTGCGAACGTTCGCCGCATCCTATCATGACCTTGGTGGTGGGTTGTTGGTAGGATGTTGCCTGGATTTGGGGCTTTGTCACCTCTCGTGGCTCTGGAGACCTTCTGGTCTGGGGCAGTACTGGTGTTGCCTGAACCCTTTTTCCCCCCCATAGGTTTTTGGCAACATCAAACTGGATGAGGAAAGCCACATTAACCGGCACAACAACTTCCGCAGCTTCCTGGGCTCCCTCATGCTCCTCTTCAGGTAAGCAGCCACAGGCTGGGGGCTGAGGGCTCTATATCCTTCCCTGCTGCTGAGCGTGGCTGTGTTGGTGCAGGAGTGCCACTGGTGAGGCGTGGCAGGAGATCATGCTCTCCTGCCTGGAGGGCAAGGGCTGCGAGCCAGACACGACAGCGACGTCCGGGCAGAATGAGAACGAGCGCTGTGGCACCGACCTGGCCTACGTCTACTTCGTCTCCTTCATCTTCTTCTGCTCATTCCTGGTGAGTTCCTCTCCCTGGACACAGGGTCATCCTGGATGCCTTCATCCCACCTTCCTTGGGGTGCAGCCCCGCAGCCACCCAGCACCTTCCCTAGGGCTTTGGGGTTAGCACGTAGAGCGCACTGTGCCCTGCATCCCATTACAACCAAGATAGCTTCAATCCTGGAGCACCTGCTTCTCCAAAACAGCACCTGCTGTTTGTCTCAATTCCTTCTTTAATTCCATCTTCCCACGACTTCCCTTCCTTCTCTGCTCCCTTTTCCCCACTACCCTTTCTCTCTGCCTTTCTCCTTCTCACTTAGATGCTCAACCTGTTTGTGGCGGTCATCATGGACAATTTTGAGTACCTGACTCGAGATTCCTCCATCCTGGGACCTCACCATCTAGATGAATTTGTCCGGATCTGGGCAGAGTATGACAGAGCAGCGTGGTATGTAGCCAGCTCCTACTCCCCCAAGCAGCATCTCCAATCTAGTTTTAAATAGGTGTCTCTGCTTTCTGCTGTTGGAAACCACCTGGCTGGGATGCCTGGAATGGTCATGGCAGGACTGCTCTCACTCATGGACATTACAAGGGCAGCAGATGGTTCCTACAGTGCCTGGTGGCACAGGCACCTTAGGGGATATCCTGAAGATGCTCATGATTGGCCATGCTGTTTATCCATGGTTCCTGCTGTCCCTCTCCTCCTCTGCTGTGCCAACAGGCAGGTCCCTCTCTGCATCCTTCCTGGTCTCTGCCCAAGTCGGGCTCCAGAGCCTGGTCCCCAGCACCCACAGCTCCCATCAGGGTGGAGTGAAGGGTGGCTTGTCCTCAGCCTGGGGAGATGCTGGGTGTCTGCTGGGCTCCTGCTAGGTGACCAGGCAGTTGTGTAGGCTGGGGACAGGCTCGTTCTTACGCACCCACCCTACAGGAGATGGATGCACTTTGTTTCCTGCACTTATAGCTTTGCTGATGAGGACCCCAATGAGCAAGGCTCTTGTTTGTAGGCAGCACCCTGTTCTTGGCAGTGGGATGAGCCACACTGGTTGGTCAGGCTTTGGCTCTGGAGCAGCTCTATGCTGCTCCTCCCAGGATGGTGTGGAGCATCTCAAGGGCTGTGTGCAGCCTTCGGCAGAGCAGAGAACACCGTGAAGGTGTCTTGTGTGGCCCCTTCCTCCCCCAGCCTAGGGACACCCTTTTTGGAGCCACATCCCACCGCTGTGCCAGGGTGCTCTTAACTCAGGACCCTTGGCCGGTGCACATGCTCCTTAGGGAAGCATCACCTCCTCTGCTAATCTGCCTCTTGAGAGACCGGGAGGTTTTATAAGCCTAATATAATCTCCTGGCACAGTTTCCTGCACCATTTGTCTCCAGCCTGGTTCAGTTCAGTGCTGGCCAGGTTCTTCCCACATGGCCTCCCACCAGTGCCCAGTGCTGTTGCATGGCCAGGTGAGTTGGCTTGTGAGCAGGTAGCTGTGCCTTGGGGAAGGTGAGCATGGGTGAGTAGATATCCAGAGGAGATTTGAGATGAAACACCCTCTGCTTGGTATGGTGTTCCTCACCTGACGATATGGGGAAGGATTTCTTCATGCCAGCCACTCTCTCACCCCCATGTCGGTGTCTGGGTTCCAAGGGCAGTTGCTGCAAATGCCCCACTCTGATTTCTGAGCAAAGCATGCTCTTTGTCATGATATGTAGCTGGTGGGTAGGGACTGTGAGCAGATGGTGGTGTTGGGGCCACTGGGCAGCACTGGCCCTCACTGTGGGGTGAAGAACAGGTGAGTATATCCCAGTGGGTCCCACCACCTGTGTGGGGCACAGCTCTGCACCCTAACACTGGGAACATTTCAGGAAGGGTCTCAGGAGAGACCACGCAAGTCTTACACCAGGGAGGCTCAGGGACTGGTTTTGCCCACATGATTGGCTTAGCTCTGGCCAGTGATGGAGAGGGGACAAGAGAAGTTGAAGGAGAAACCTGAGGCAAAGGCACAGGGTAGGGTGGTAATGCTCCTCTTTGCCTCCCTGAATGGTTTCCCTCCAAGCTTGTCCAAGGATGCCCAGGAGGCTGCAGCATGCTGCACCTCAGCACATCCACCCCACAGTCCTGCTTCCCAAAGGGCTCTGAGCTGGAGTGGGGTGAAGAGCTCAGCATCCCTGCGCTCGGTCCTGCCAGCTGCCCACCTCAATTGCTTCCTTACTTCAGCAGTGATGGAGGGATACGGGCTGTATCTGGGTCTGGGTTTGGGAGGAAAGGGGTGCGCGTGTGGGAGGGTTTGCTTCTAATAATGTGTACCCTTGGCAGAGCGTGGTCTGGTGATCAGAGCACAGGAATGGACCACCAGAGACCTAGGTGCCAGTGCCAGAGCCACCGGCCACCAGCTGGTCACATTATCTCTCCCTGTCTCATGTTCCCCAGATACTGGAGATACAATTGACTCAGCTGCCAACCTCTCTGGAAGGACCAGAGGGTTCTGATGTGAGAGATGCAGCTCCACCAGAAGGGCTTGTGGTTGCTAGAACCCAACCACTATCTCCCCTCTAAAACCCCAGCCCACTCCCACCAACTATAGATAGCCAGGGGCACAATGAGGAAGGGCGATGGGGTGGTGCCCACTGCCTACACCATATTTCTCCAGGGTCAGCATGGGTCAGAGTGAGGAGGTGCGAGCTGACTCACGATGGAGAGGGCAGCAGCTGGGGCTCACAGCTCCCCCTCTCTGGGTCTGACAGAGCCAGAAGGAGAAGAGCCATGCAACCCTGGGGGTCTTACCCCACAGCCGGTCCTAGCCCCTTGGTGAAGCTCGCCACCCTCTCAGTGTCCTATTAACCCACCTGTGCTTCCTTTGCAGCGGCAGGATCTCGTATAAGGATATGTACAAATTAGTACGGGTGATCTCGCCTCCTCTGGGCCTAGGAGAGAACTGCCCCTACAGGGTGGCGTGCAAGGTTTGCCTCCCAGTCCTCCGCCACAACCTGGCCACGGGACGCACCATCCACCCCTCCTTCCTCCCGCTCTGCCGCCACCGCGCCTCCCGAGGGAACCCTCACGTTGCTTTCCTTTGAGTTTAAAGAGGTCCACGGCCTCCCAGAGCCAGCAGCTGTCCCCTCTGGGGGGGCCAGAGCCTCCCGGGGTGGGTTTTGACAAATTGTGCCAACCCCCCCCCTGCCCCATCAGCTCAGAGCCTCAGCTTGGTGGACATGTGCCCCCATTGCCCACTTGGCTCCTCCAGGTAGCATCCATGGGAGCAGGGCTTTTTCTCTCCCCTGCTGGGGACTCAGGTGTGGTTTACTCCTGGGGATGGAGGGATGGGTGGAGGCAGAAGGGTGTCAGGGGCTTGGTTGCTTTGGAGAGGGACGATTGGGAGACCAGAGTGACCCCGCTCCCTGTAGGACACCTGGGGACATGGTGCTGCACCCGGCACGCCATGCTCTAAGCGTGACGTTCAGAGGACACAGAGTGATCTCTCTGAGATCTATGCTCTTGCTCATCTTGCCCTTTGTTTGTTGGAGCTGCCAGAAGGACGCAGCACCAGGGATCTTCTGGGGCCAGGCTGGCTCTGTGGTGGCCACCCCAGCCTGCAGTGCCCACAGGGACAGCAGCCACCTGTGCTTATTCCTGGTTCCTGGAGCTCAGCCACCCCTCTGCTTGAGAAAACTTCTCACTGTGAGCCTAAAGCAGCAGTCTGACCTCCTTGTGCACCTCTGCACCTTCTTTTAGGTTGATTCTTAGAATGGCAACTGAGCATATCCCCCACACTGCTGCCTTCTCCAAAGTGCCACAACACCTGTGTCTGTGTCTGGCAGAAGAGGACGAACCACAGCGCTCTATCTTCCCTCTTCATCCCTCACAGCATCTGAGGTGTGCTCCTCTTTATCCTGCAAGGAAAGAGATTCCTTTGCATCCTCTCTGCTGTGTTTACTCCAGCATCCCTGAAGTGGGTTTGTCACCCTCTGCAGCTGCCCATAGGGATGATGCACACATCTGGAAGGCTAAGACCAGGAGCAACGCAGAGGAAGCCAGACAAGCCTCAGGCACTCAGTCGGCTCATTTATGAAGAGATGGTTGAGGGTTTTCTTGCAAGAATCTCAGACAGCTCATCCCTTCAAGGAGGCAGTCCACACAGTCTTTGCACTCTTCTCTATTGCATTCCTGGCAAAATGCTTTGGTCCTGCAAACAGAAGGCACCTGCAGGATGAAATTCTGACCTTTCTCATTTGGCTGCAGGGCTTTGCTGGGAAATTCTGCTCTCCTAAGCCAGAGCACCTGGTGCTTGCAGGGGTACCTGTGATGATCCCTCGAAGGAGAGAGATTTGCAGCTGTCTGTGCTTTCTGCTGGCTCTGTGGATTGCACAGAGGAGTGGAAGTGGTGGGTAGACATCCTTCTGGCCTTCTCTTCATTGTGCACCACCATCTCCTCCTTGAGTACAGGGCATTTCAAGGACATGAGAGATTTCCAGGGATTCCTCCCAGCCTGGAACAATTCCAAGAAGACAACTGGTGAAGAAAGAAAACCCTTGTGGTCATCGTGTTTTGCTACCATGGTCCAGATCCCCAAATGCCAACGATCTTGCAGCTGGGAGAGTCTGCCCAACACATCACAGTGCACAGGTTCACCTTCCTGGAGGCAGCAAGAGTCATCATTTCCAAAGTGATGTACGAGAGCAAGCCTGCAGCCCTTCATCACCAGGCAATTTGACAACAAATACTTGCAGAAACACGACAAGTTTATGGAGTGGGAGACAGGATGCTATGGACGTGGTGGTCCAGCAACTTCAGGATGGTGCATAGGGGTGCAGCGTGGTATGGTAGGGAAGCTTATCTGCTGGGCCATCTGCAGGTGGGCTCACAAGATGCAAAAAGCCCTTCCCATGGAAATCCAGCATGCTCAGTCCTTGTGCTGGGGAGAGCGGGTCTTGTAATTGCACCTCACTGGGAATGCACCCTGACAGTCAGCTCTGCTCTTTGGGGCTCTCTCTGCCTTTCTTCATTCCCTTCTACTTCTGGCAGCCCATGCTGGGACCAGCTCTGGGAGCCATCCTGTCCAGACGGATAGCATTTTACATGCCTTTCTGTGCTTGGCTCCATGGGGATGTTCTTCTGGGCACAGGTGTGCAGAGCAAAATGATTTAAGATCTCTGCTCTGAGCAGATGCAATGTATGCAGCCTGTCTGTAAAGGCAGCACAGTTCTTGTGCAGTATCTGCTGGCTTTTGATGCAGACTCTTGCTTTCGTGGGAATCCATTCCTCTCAGTACAAAAGGTGAAGTCTGACATATGCTGGGAGCGCTAAAATCCACTCTGCTGGGAAGGACGGGTTCAAGGTCACTTTCTTGCTTCCTTGTTGCACAAAGCTTTTGAGCATGCGAATTCTGAAGTCAACATCTCACCTTCAGACGCTTCAAGTCAGTGCACAGCCAGTTCTGCCATGGTGCTGCTTATGGACTCCTAGATCTGGGTATTTTCTCTTGCCCATCCCATCCCTGCATTCTCTCTCCAGGCCTTTTAGATACTTCCGTTCCACAGAGGGACAGCTTGTCCCACCGGCAGCTCACTGCAGGTGGTCGTATCAGAAACATCAGAACTAACCTAGCAGGGACCTCTTTGGCCTGGGGCTGCTTCCACAGCGGCTGATGCCCTTGAGAAGAGGAGATACCTCCTCTTTTCTTCTCAGCACTGGGGTTGGGAAACAGCCAGCATCCCAGTGGCATCCCTCTCTCCCCAGCCACCTGTCTCAGCTGGGTTCCTCTCCATCCTCCTCCTGTCCTTGCTGTGATGGCCCATGCTACTATTGCCCTTCTCCATCAGCCATCCCCCAGTGGAGCAGGTCAACAGCTTGGCATGAGGGGAAGAAGAGGTGGCCGAGTCTAGCATCCCTGGGAAATACACGTAGACATTCTCCTGGGTGTGCAGAGCCTGGCACAGGGCATTTCTGGTGACAGTGACCCTAGGCTGGCCCTGGTAAAGAGGAGAAGCGAGAGGTGGGGCCTGTCCTAGCTGCCCCCTATGGGAAATCCAAACAAACCCCAATGTTGGAAGGCCCAAACAGCTGCCTCTGCTGAGACTCTTTAAACTCCAACCTGGTGGAACTTGCAGCCGCATGCGGGAGAGAGCCAGGGCGGGAGCATGGCATGCACAACTTTTTCCTCCTGATTTTATTTTTTCAGCCGATTCAGCATGCCTTTTGCACTGGTGCATGGTGGGAAAGCGGTCCATCCGCAGAGCCAGACGGAAGCAATTGGGCATCTTCCTTTGACAAGTGACCCTGGCCCACTGCCTTCTATGCAAGACGCTGCCTCCCAATTGCATAGACCTTATGAGATGGGGATACACAGCCTTCCGGCTATGGGTTAGGTGGCCACACAAAGCAACCCCCAGGCCCCCGGGAGGGAAGAACACAACGCAGGCCACTGAGTGCATTGAATCGCCGTGGTGCAAACCACCCGACCTCCAATAACCCATGGCTCGAGTGCCGTGTATCTGATTTATACCACTCGCACACAGCCCTGGAACCTTGTGGGACAAGGCGGGGGCTCCTGGAGGGCCGTAGGGATGGGGGTGAGGCAGGAGGAGGACTCCCGGGCTGCTGGCGAGGTGGGCGCTTGAGGCCAGCAGCAGAGCGGGGTGAGTCGCTTTTCTGCCAACATTCCTGGGTCTGTGTGAGCAGTGCTATAAATCCACATCAGGACAGTCTCTCGTGTATGATTTGCCTTGATTAACGGGTTTCCTGTTCTTTTCCTGTTTGTCCGTTTGTTTTTTCTCTCCTGTTTCCTGTACTATTTTGTTTGTACGTTTTTTCTGCTCTCTGGGAATGCCTCCTCTCTCTCTGCATCTCCCTCCCTTCCCTTCCCCCTCCATGAGCAGTGGCCGAATCCATTACACTGAGATGTATGAAATGCTGACTCTTATGTCACCACCGCTAGGCCTCGGCAAGAGATGTCCTTCCAAAGTGGCCTATAAGGTAGATCAACCCTTCCTTCTACGGGGGCTTAGGGCCGAGCAGGAGCCGGTGGGTGGTGGGGCTGGTGGACCTGGGGTTTGCTGGAGGCTTCCAACCCATGGTGTGCCCAGAAGGGTGCTGGCCAAGCTGGCAGGTCTTTGCTGCCCATGTGGGTGACGCTGCCCTTGTCACTTGCAAACTTGGAGAGCTCTGGGGTGGAAGATCCCTGAGGAAGGGAAGGGAGAGGGGGAGCAGTAGGGGCAGTGTGGAGGTGGGAGGGCTGGAGACAAGGTGAGGAGTGGGTCCATAGCACTCCCAGGAGGGTGGAATGTCTCTAAGACCTCTAGCCCAGGAGTTTGACCCCTGGGCTTGCAGCCACCCTTGTCCCAGCCAGCTAATCCCCATAGAGATGGAAAGCAGGTGGGCAGCAAAGACGCATCCTGCAGGAGCATCTCTGCAGCACATTGGCTTGAGACATCCCAGGGACATCTCGTGTTATGGGGATACCCAGGTGCCTCCAATAGGCAGCTGTGAACTTTACAGGATGCCCGGGGAGCCCTGAAAGATGTGGGATGGGAACAGCTAGGATGAGACCTGGAGCAATGTGCTGCCCAGGCTGGAGAGAGCTGGGCCTTCCCTTGGTAGCTGGTTGCTGCCCTTTCAGCAGCACTGGCAGAGGTGCTAGCAATAAGGGGGGGGTCTGTGTGCTTGCAAGCACAATGCAGCGCTTGTGTGTGTGCTTTCACATGCATATGCCCACCACAGGGTTGAAGGCAGGGAGAGGACATGAGAAGCTGGGAGGGAAGGGACTGGGCAGGGAAGGGATGAGCTCAGGAGTTCACAAAGCAAAATATACTCTCTGGAAAGTGGATCTGGTCACTTTGGTTTGCACCCTGCCTGCCCAGGGTGGGGAAGGAGCATGGCGTGTCTAACCTGCCTTGGTTGCCCTCCTCTCTTTCCTTCTGCACTTTTTTCTCCCCCTCCTTCCCTTCCCCACCCTTGGATAATTTGGACCCTGTGCATGTGCTGGCAAACTTCATCTCTGAAAGACGCAAAAAGGGGCGCCAGGATGTAGCATGCTAGAGGAACCGAGCTGATCCGAAGTCCCTGAAGGTTAGGGATCCTCCTCTCCCCTGCCCCAGGTGGGAAGGGTTGAGAGCTGGAAAGCCAAACCACCCAGGAACGGAGACTCGAGCCCCCTCTCCCCCTCCCCAGCACCTGCCGTTCCCCTGACGGGCCAGGCATCCACAAAGTGCTGGGAGGTGGCCCATTGTCAGGCACTTTTTTGGAGAGGGGGCCCAGGGGCCATTCCTGGGGCGCAGGAGGAGCCCTGGAAGGCAGTGAGCCGGTGTCCTGGGGTGGAAGGAGCCAGGGGGGTGGTGGGGTGATCCTTGCCCTTCTTTTTTGGCTGTGCTGTTTTGACACTCTTTGTTGCTTTTTATTTTATTTTATTTTATTTTATTTTTATTTTATTTTTTCTTTTTATTTAACATTTAATTTCTTTTCCTCCAGCCTGGTCGATGTGTTTTTCGATATTGTTTTCCGTCCGCTGTTTTCTTCTCTCTCTTGCGCAGAGACTGGTGCTGATGAACATGCCCGTGGCCGAGGACATGACAGTCCATTTCACCTCCACCCTGATGGCGCTGATACGCACCGCCCTGGACATCAAAATTGCCAAAGGTAATGGCACTGGGGTTGGGGACGGGCAGAGCAGGAGGGTTTTGGAGCAGTCCTGTTGGCATCGTGGCCAAACTGGGGTTGAGTCTGGGGTGTGGGTGGAAGTGACTGACCCTAGCAAGCAAATGTCTGCTGCTCATAAGGAGCAGAATTGCATTTATTTAGGGAAGAGGTGGCCAGTTTTCCACTAGAAGCTGCTCCTAGAGCAAAACCGGCTTGACGTCCACGGTGCAAAGGAGGAGAGGGAGAATTCCCCTTCCTCCTCAAGAAGAAAAACAAACGAAGGAGGGAGACACATCACGTGTGCCTGGCTCCTAAGACTGAGGAGCAGAAATCTATCTCGCAGTGAGCACAACATGTTCAGAGCTGAAAAAACAGGGTTTTTTTGTTGTTGTTGTTGCTGGAAACACTCTGATTCATCAGATCAAAAGCTTTCTGCGGAAACATGCCACTTTCAAATTGTCCCCTGGGAAGAGTTCAGAAAGCCCAACCCAGGCAAGATCAGCAGGAGCCCGGCGCTGCCTGCATCATGAAACATCAGGTTTGAGCTCTTTCTGGATAAAGCAGAGATTTGAAGTTGGCCAAATTCCCTTGCCCAGAGGCACCCAAGCCTCTGTTTGGCATGTGTTAATGGCTTACTTTGAGCCTGATTCTTCCGCAGCTCAGCAAATCCCTTCGCTGCTGGCCAAAGAGCTCTGCTCTGCTTTAAGGACTTCGGCCAAGCAGAGCTGCTCTTCCACCAGCACATGATCTGCTCCCCAGCAAAAAGAAAGTGGGGCAGCAGCAGGTGTGTGTGGGCTGGAGTAGGATTGGAGCGGCAGAGACGGACCCAAGGCGAGCTCGAAGATGGCAGCTTTGAGTGGGAGGGCAGAGGATGGGAGATGGCGGCACATATGGAGGGAATGGTGGGAAAGTTTCCCTGCAAGAGCAGGAGAGCAGGCTGCATGATGGAACGTGGCTCTCCCAGTCCCGAGAGCTGGGTGCTGCTCATCTCTGTGAGCGAACCTCACTGAAGTGGTGTCTTTAGATGGGTGCCAGGTCTTGATGTACATGGGCTGCTTTTTTCCTTGCTGTTCAAGGTGGTGCAGATTGGCAGCAGTTAGACTCTGAGCTTCAAAAGGAGATCCTGACCATTTGGCCTCACCTGTCCCAGAAGATGCTCGACCTGTTGGTACCCATGCCAAAAAGTGAGTCTCTGTATGGGCCATGACCACTGCCAGCTTCTCATTGCACCTGCAGCAGCTTCTTCCCGTGGGGAGATGGGGACCGGTCAGACCCACCCCGGCTGGGGAAGAGGTGGGAAGAGGGTTTGTGCTGCTACAAGGCTTGCTCATGGGAGCCCTTCGGGAAAACACCCGGTTCACAGTGGTGGTGTCCTGTAAGTCATTCTGGAGCATACAGGGGCAGCAAGCTGAGCATCATTTCACAGAATCACAGAACGGTTGAAGTTGGAAAGGACTCTGGAGGTCACCTCGTCCAACCTCATTGCTCACTGGCACCATTAATCTGTTGATGTGATGAGGATGTGCATTTTGGTGGTTTATTGGTGCTGCCAAGCCACTTCCATCCATTTCATCTCCTCCCATGTACCTAAATGTTCAACTCTTTCACTGCCCCAGTGGTGAGAAGTTTGCGGGTGACCAGGGCATCCCACAGCAGGGCTCTTCCTGAGATCAGTGCTGGTGCCTTCAGATCTGCTATTTATATTGACACAAAAGCATCCCTTCTTCCTTCTCCTCTCATGCCCTCAGCCTCTGACCTGACTGTTGGCAAAATATATGCAGCCATGATGATCATGGATTACTACAAGCAGAGCAAGGCGAAGAAGCAGAGGCAGCAGCTGGAGGAGCAGGTGAGGCTCAGGGAGGGCACGTGGTGCTCAGGATGGTTTTTTTTGGAGCACCCTTACAGGGACAGCATGCTTCATATCACATCCTGACCTGACTCCAGCTGGCTGGGGAGCCAAAGTGAGGGTATCCAAGGGGGTCTTGGCTTGTGTGGCGCTGGCTTTCAACAGGTACTGCCCATCCCTTGGTGCATGTTGGGTTTTGTTGGCTATAGACATGCATCCTCAGGCTCTGACAGTGAACACCCTCACCTTCCCACGCTTTCTTGTTGAAGAGCTGGACTGTGTTTCATGCAAGCTCAGCTTCTTCCTTTCTTCCCCACAGAAAAATGCGCCCATGTTCCAGCGCATGGAGCCGTCCTCTTTGCCGCAGGAAATCATCTCCAATGCGAAGGCTCTGCCTTACCTCCAGCAGGACACCCTCACAGGGATGTGAGTATTGCCTCGGCAAGGGGTGAGGTTTTCCTGCAGCTTCTCTATTTCTGGAAGAGGGAATGGGCACTGCTTCAGCTCTCCAAAGAGTGTGGTGATTGTATTGGGGATCTCTGTATCGGGGCTGAGCATGGGGACCCCCCCAAGTGATGGCAACACCCGAGTCATGCCCACCCTGAAGCCAGACCATCATTGCAGGAGCAGCCGGAGCGGGTTCCCCTCGCTGAGCCCGCTCTCACCACAGGAGATCTTTCAGCTGGCGTGCATGGATCCGGCCCACGGGCAGTTCCAGGAGCACCAGTCTCTGGTAAAGCCACGCGCTGCCTGCCGGGCACTGCCTGTGCTCCCAGGAGGATGCTGGTGGGCGCGGGGAGGTGTGGGACCATCGTTGTATTGGGATCTGGCCCCTCAGCTCTTGCAGACAGGGCTGCGAGCACAGTCTGATGCCCTGCAGTAAAACATCCTTCTTTTTGCAGGCCGCTCTTTTTTTCCCCCTGAGCGCTCATTTCAGTGGGTTACCCCGTGCTGAGCGATGGTATCTGATGTTTTCGGATTCATGTCCATTTTGTTGTCAGTGCTGGTGTTCCTGACCCAAACCATCACCACGGGTTGCACCCCTCCGGCCTCGCACACGTGCCGGCAGCAGTGTCCATGTGTGTGTGTGCATCTATACACGTATTTCTCTCTCCGTGTCTGTGTGTGTGCAGCCACGCACTGCCCCGATGCCTGTTGGGTACCACCGTGCGTCTCCAGCCCGGTCTGTGTCCCCGTGCTCTGTCACACTCTGTGAGCTGTGTACCACGCACATGTGTGGCCCCTGTCCCTTCTGCCAACCCTCCTTCAATCTGACACGGGTCCTGTGCCCTGTTCACCTAAATCAGGGATTGGGAAAGGAGGTGAAGCCCAGGTGGCTGGGCTGATCCAGGCAACATTTGCACTGCTAGCACCGAAGGAACAAGGTGTGAGGTGGACTGTACATCAGGTGAGCCTGAAGTCTCACACCTGAGCTCACCTGGTCTGCAAAATGGAGGTCAATTTCATTGCCTACAAGGCTGTGATCTCTCCCAGACTTCCCTGTTGGCCCTCTTAAAACCCACCCCAGGCTGCCTGTCCCCCATGAGGAGTAGTGCCCAACCATGCCCTGACCCCATCCCAAGAGCGTGGCTGTGTGTTTGTTTCCAGGAGCCAGAGGTTAGGGAGTTTCAAAGAGTGCAGCCCTCTAACCGTGGCAGCTACCTTCCCGTGGACACTCAGGACCACGCTGTCTCTGGGAGGGCCTCCTCCATGCCTCGTCTCACTGTGGATCCCCAGGTAAAACCAAGCAAAGCCCCCACGGGTGCCGGGTCCAAGCAAAGCCTACCAGGTAACACTGGTGATAAAACCTTCTGAGCCCCACGGCTCCCCAGAGCCTGGGGTGGGGGCATTTCTCCGCCAGTGGGGTGCTCCCCAAGGAGGAAAGCTGCCGTCCCCTGTGCAGTGGGGATCAGCAGTGCGGAGCAGCCAAGGGAATTGCTCACTTGCTCTTGGAGCAGGACCATGCTGGGACACTGCAGAGAACCAATGTGATGGGGCAACCTTTCCTCCAGCCCTGAGACTGGCTGAGGTGTGAGGAGTCCCTGCTCAGATGCAAAGTGATGTCCCAGAGAATGAAACACCTTCTCCTTGTGTCCCCTTGTCCCATCACACGTGCTTGTCCGCATGTGTCTGCGGACAGTCTGTCTGGGTGAGCCCAGACCACATTTCACCTTGTTTGTCTGGCTGGTTTCTCTGTTGTTCTGTCTTGTATTCAGCCTCAACTGAGACACAGAAGGTTTTCTGGGGTTCGATTTCACAACCCTTCCCTGTGAAGGCTCTGGGTCTGGTTCTTCACAGGGGTGCTGGTGCAGCCTGGCACCACTGCAGGGTACTTTGGGGAGTGCCAAGGGGCTTTGCCTCATGGAGGTCAACCATCTGGGAGATGGTTGGGAATAAGGGAGGAGAGGAGACAGGGAGAAGGACCAGAGGCTAGAAAGGAAAAAGCTGCTAAAATAAAGTGGAGGGAAATTCATAAGATGGTCAGAGGGTTGGAGCACCTCTCCTAAGCTTAGGGAGCTGGGCTTGCTGAGCCTGGAGATGACAAGGCTCCAGGGAGACCTCATTGATGCCTTCCAGTGCTTGAAGGGAGCTTATAAGCAAAAGGGAACTGACTTTGTACATGGTCTGATTGTGACAGGACAAGGGGGAATGGCTTTAAACTACAAGAGGGAAGATTTAAGTGAGATGCTAGGAGGAAATTCTTCACTCAAAGTGGGGAGGAGCTGGCACTGCCTCCCAGAGCTGTGGGTGCCCCATCCCTGGAGGTGCCCCAGGCCATGGATGGGCCCTGGGTAGCCAGAGCTACTGGGGAGCAGCCAGCCCATGGCAGGGGTAGGGCTGGGGAAGTTTTGGGGTCCCTTCCAACCCAACCGTTCCGTGATTCTATCAAGGGGATGATGTTTTCCAAAAAGCATATGAGATCACAAGCTGGAAGGAAGGGAGAAAGTGGGAAGAAGGAGTGAGGAAGAGGAGTGATGAAATGACAGTGTGAGCAGGGAGAGAGGGGCTGAGTGCAGAGGAAGGGGACACAAGGATAAAAGAGCATGGGCAAGGGGTCTGGAAATGCTGTGAAAATGACCACTGAGTGAGGAGCACTGGAGAGATGGGGCACCCCCTGCTCTCTCATCATTATTTCTCCTGCAGGGCTCCTGTTTGCTCTGCTCGTCCCATTCCCAAGGTGGGAGGGAGGCTGTGGCAGCCTGGGGGCCATGGTTTGGTACTCATACTATTACTGTGACATGGGCAGGATGCAGCTGCTCCTCCTCTGGCTCCCACAGCTTTGAGCCGTGCTCAGGCACTTTGCTAGCAGCACTCTTCAGCCAGACCCACTTTCTTTCTGCCCCTGATTTGTGGCGAGGTCATTTAGCGGGCTGTGTCCAGGTTGGCCACCCCTAAACCTCACAGTGCTAAGGAGCTCACGGTGGCAGCAGCGGTGGGGCTGTGGCTGGAGCATCCCATGCTTACCCCATCACCGTCTGGCCGGGTTGTTGCAGGTGGTGACGGACACCAGCTCGATGCGGCGGTCGTTTTCCACCATCCGGGACAAGCGCACCAACACCTCCTGGCTGGATGAGTTCTCCATGGAGCGCAGCAGTGACAACACCTACAAGTCCCGCCGGCGCAGCTACCACTCCTCGCTCCAGCTCTCTGCCCGGCGCCTCAATGCTGACTCAGGTGAATGAGAACCCCTTCCCATCTCTAAAAATCAACCTGGCATTGTCCCTCCTTGTTCCTACCGTGGGGACGTAGAGCAGGGACCAATGGGCTTTGCTGCAGGCCACAGGTCTGAGGGGCACCGCTCGGGCGGCAGGGAGCGGGGCCGATCCAAAGAGCGCAAGCACTTGCTGTCCCCTGACATCTCCCGCTGCAACTCAGAGGAGAGGAGTCCCCAGGCACACGATGAGTCCCCAGAGCGGCGGCGCGAGTCCCGGTCCCCCAGCGAGGGCAGGTCGCAAACGCCCAACCGCCAGGTGGGTGGAAAAACCCTTCCTAAGTGCAAAGGGATGCTTGGTAATGGCCTCAAGTTGCACCAGGGGAGGCTTAAGTTCTTTTCAGAAAGAGCAGCAGGGCACTGGCACAGGCTGCCCAGGGTGTGGTGGGGTCACCGTCCCTGGAGGTGTTACAGAACTGTTGAGATGTGGCACTGAGGGATGTGGTCAGTGGTGGTGGTGGTGTGTTGGGGTTGGACTTGGTGATCTTAGAGGTCTTTTCCAACCTTAATGGTTCTATGATTCTGTGACGGGGGCTTTTGCAATGGTTCTCCTCCTGGTGGTGACATCTCTTCTTGTTCCCAGTGAGGGTGAGCGTAGCGTTGTTGGCTTGATGGTGCCTGGTGCACCCCACAGTGTATTTGGAGAGAGGGAAGGTCACCACGTAGGTTCTGGTGTCTCTGGAGCTGGTTTCATCACCACGGCACCTGCTCCCTGCCGAAGCTGAGGAGTCTCAGCTGCACAAGCTGGAGATGCCAGTGCTCAAAGTTATGCTACCAGTGAAGAGAACGGCAGCCAAAGAGCACTTAGCTCTTCCCACTGCGAGCTTGCAGTGCCCTGCTCTTGTTGGTCACATTACACAAAAAGCTTTTTGCGTGTTGCCACCACAAGCAGAGCTCAGACCCTGTGTCTCTTTGCAGGGAACGGGCTCCCTGAGTGAAAGCTCCATCCCCTCCATCTCGGACACCAGCACACCCCGGCGAGGCCGCCGCCAGCTCCCACCGGTGCCCCCAAAACCACGTCCCCTCCTCTCCTATGCCTCCATGCTGCGACACGCCGCCGGAGACGCCTCACCACCTCCCGATGAGACCGAAGGGGAGTCCCCACTCCTCTCCAAGGAGCCCAACGCCGCCGGCCTGACCGAGTCTTCCAGCTCCCTGGCGGGGAAGCCAAGCCGGCCGTCCACCCCGCAGCGTTACATCTCGGAGCCCTACCTGGCCCTGCACGACGACTCGCATGCCTCGGACTGCGGCGAGGAGGAGACGCTCACCTTTGAGGCGGCCGTGGCCACCAGCCTGGGTCGTTCCAACACCATTGGCTCAGCCCCGCCACTGCGACACAGCTGGCAGATGCCCAACGGGCACTACCGGAGGCGGAGGCGAGGGGCCGGGCAGGGCGTGATGTGCGGGGCCAGCATCGATGTGCTCAGCGACACCGAGGAAGATGACAAGTGCTAGAGGCTGCATCCCCGCCGCTGCCGCCCCGCCGCCCTGCCCTCTCCAATGCATGCTCTTTGCCACGCCTGGGAATGAAACGAAACCAAAATCAAACGCAAAGGGGGAAGTTAAAAAAAAACAAACAAACAACACAAACACAAAAAATACAACAAAAAAAAAAATAAAAGAAGAAGAAGAAAACCCAAGTGACCGGAATGGGGAAACAAAAAAAGAAAAAAGTCTTTGTGCAAAAAAAAAAAAAAATTAAAACCTGTCAACTTTCATTTATTACGATCACTTTTTTTTTTCTGCACAGAGAAGCATTTGGCCGGAGGCAGAGAGGCCTGGCTGGGGGCAATGAAAGCACCCAGCTGCAGTGAGAGGCGCTCGGGGACACCCGAGCAGGACCTGGCAGTGCTCGTGATGCTGCTTTTGTGCTCCCTGTGGCCAGAGCATCCCAGCACGGGGGTTCCGTGCTTGGGTTCGTGCTGCCCTGGCTTTGAGTTTCCCTCCCTAAGGGTCTCATGCTGGCCCAGGGAAGGGGTGAGGTGAGGGGTTCTGGGGGCACAGGGCAGATAGCAGCAGATCTGCCTGCCCGGGGGGCCAAGCCAAAGCCAACTGGTTTGTACTGGGGTGGGTGGAAGCAGTGAGGGGGGCTCAGTGCTGCCAATGTACCCCATCTCGAATTGATATAGCTGTATTTCTATACGGAGAATTCTAGGTGTGCCTGTGTGTGTATATACGGTATATGTGTGTATATATATTTATATGCTGTATATATAAAGATATACACATACATGGATTCATTTTAGTCATCTGACCAAGCCCCGGCGGGGCTCGCTACCCATCAGTGGATGCAACAGAGAAGCAGGGATGTTCCCCTGTCCCCATGGCATTCACAGCAGTGGGAATTGCATTTTCTGCCTTAGAGGTGGTCTGGCAACCCGGTAACCCACTGCTCCCCACTGACAGATGCTATGGGTACACGCAGCCTCGCTCCTGCATGTGCAGATCAGCCCCTGCCTGACCGCTCACAGAGCTCCCCCAGAGCAAATCCTGCTAGCCCCAAAGGGTCAGGCTCTGTCATGAACCCAAACCCTTTTTCTAATGGCTAATGCTTGCCCTAGAAATAGGTTCCACTGATGGAACCAAACCTCCAACCAGCCCTGCTGGCCCCGTGCAAGACACTTGCCTTCTGAGCAGACAGCTCCAGCTTCTGTACGTCCTCTAAATTTAGGCACTGGCATTGTCTCCTCCCAGGTGCAGCAGGGTGTGCCACAGAGCAGCCCCAGGGCTGGGGAGGTGGCAGCTCTTTGTGTCCTTACTGGGTGAAAGGAGGGATTTGGGGATTTGGGCATTTGCATCTCTCGGACCCAGAATGGGGCCGATGCGTAGTGATGCTTTGCAGTGTTTCCTAGTAAACCATGTAAAACAAGGCAGGCTCTTGCAACACAGAGCTTTTGGGGCCAGGGGGTGGGGGTGCGTGCTACTGTAACTGCTGGTGGCAAAGCCAAGGAGAAGGGGATGAGGACATGGCATCACACCGATGGGTGCTGAGACATCGATGGGCTGAACTCAAGCTTTGCTGCCTAGGACCTCTGTTTTACCGACATGTGGGATATGTTTGTATGAGCAAAGCAGTCTGGTTTTCTTTTTTAGGAGGCAGCACAAAAATGCCCCTATCTTGCCTTTCCCATAACAGCTCCCACAGCAGGCAGGGACTTCGGGGCCATGGAGGCTGCAAAACCAAAAACCAACCCTGGCAGGGCTGCAGGAAGGACTGCACCAAGGGGGTGAGGAACAGCCCCCAGGCACCGCTGCAGCATCTCTCTTCTGAAGTCACTGGACTCATGTTGCTGCCACACAATGTCTCTCTTCCCCGGCTTTTTGGACGTTCCTTTCTCCTCCAAGACTCCAGATCTGCTGTCAGTGTTTGTTGTAAGCATAGGAGGGGAGACAGGAGGTTCCCCCCAAAAAGGTCTTGGAGGGCTGAGCCAGTGGGAGGGGGCAGGATGCTGTACCGCAGTGTGCTCACTCGGACCCACCGTGGAGCTGAGCCAACGGGCGGCCATGTACAACTTCCATGTTTTTTGTCAAAAGGAAAGAAAAATAAAACCTTGTTGTAAAGAACCGCCCTGTGCCTTGGCTCTTTCTCACGCAAGTGCTGCTGCCTGGTCCAAAGCCTCCGGGTGAGTTGTCAAGGAAAGATGCTGAAGTCAGGGCTTGTGCTTCTCCTGCACAGAGCTGTTGGGAGCACAGCAAGTTTCCAGGCTGTCAGCAGCCTGCGGCAGGCTGCAGGCTGGCTGTGGGTGATGGCTGTGCTGCGTGGCTTTGCAGCAGGGCTCTTGTTTTATTGTGGGTACTGTGCCAAGAAGGGCTCAGGGAAGGATAGGGGCAACTGCTGTGCTCAGCTGGGCCACCTCAGCATGAGCCTACCCCAACCAAAGCAATGCGGGGAAGCGGAGCTTGGCCCTAGCAAGGGAACCTGGTGCTGCAAAGCAGGAGCCTCTGCTGCTAGGGAGGCAGTGCTCTGCCTGGCAGGCGTGGAGGCTAAAAAAAAACCTTGACAAATGGAACAGAAAGGTTAAAATTATCTGTACATCATCTGAATAACAATGGCAGTGCAGATTGTACCTGCTGAGAATAGCTCCAGGAGACAGGGGATAAATTGGGAACTGGTGGGGGAGCTGGGGGTGCTCCTCCTTGCAAGGATGTGGGGACATAGACACTAGTGGAAATGAAGTGTGACCTCTGGGTGCTGTCCTCCATCCTGCAAAGCCAAAGGAAAGAGCTGGGTGCATGTCTCAGTGCACCAGAGCCCTGTCCTGCTGGCAAGGATGTCTCTGAGCATCATGACATGCCTGTCCCTGACTGCCCTGGTTGCTGGTGCTTTGTGAGCTGCAGCAAGCTTTTCCCAAGCAGCTTGGAGGGGAGATGCCGGGGGTGGTTCTCGTCCCCCCCTTCTCTTTTTGTTCCTCTGATGGCACTTACAAGTGTGCTCTCTGGGTGCTGAGGATGTGCGTGGGATTTGAAGTGGGGCTGTGCTTACTCATGCTGAGAGCCACGTGGCATGGCAGGAAGGCAGTGCTGGTGGCTCCTTGGGTGAGCATCCCTCCTTAGGTGAGCATCCCTCTATGGTTGAGCATTTACAAATGGGCAAGCATCTCCCCAGTGGGCAAACATCCCATCTGTGAGTAAGCATCCCTCCATGTGTGAGCATCCCCCTTCATGGGCAGGCATCTGCCTCCATGGGTGAGCATCCCACCCATATGTAAGCATCTTCCATGACGAGCACATGCAATTGCTGCTCCTTCTTTGAACTGCCCAGCCTGGTTCAGCACCTCTCTTTTTTCATTTGTTTGATGTATTTATGCCAGACCCCAAGTGAGCAGGTGAAACACGACAGGCTACCCTGGGAATTGGCCTCTGGTACATGATGTCTGCTGGAAACACTTTGGGAGCTCCTTTTGGGTCACCTTGGGCATGATAGGTGACAGCAGGAGAGAGGGAGGATGGGAGCCACCTCTCCTATGGGCTTGCATTGCCTCAGTGAAGTATTAATGACAAAATCCTTATAAATGAATGCAAAATGCATTAATTGCTCCCCTTCCCAGCTGGCATCTTCCTGGCTGAGCTGCAGTGAGATGGGCACAATGCTGCCAGCAGAGGCACTGGTACCATTGGGGGAGCGAAAGGGCAGTGGATGTACAGGGATTTGCTGGAGCCGGACCTGATCCAGACGCTCTGCATGAGTGCTCCCTCCCACGTTTCCCCCCCTTGGGACCCAGTCAGTCAATTTATGGAGCAATCTGCCATAGATGATGCGATTTGCAGATTGATTTTCACAGATCTGCTTCATGAGCATCGTGAGTGATGTGTTTTTTTGCCTTTCCAAAATGGGAGGAGTAGAGGAAGGAAATAATCCAAGGGCTTTACCTCCTGGTGGAGTTCAGCCCTCTGCTCAACCCTGCAGGCAACGCCTGGTGCCTGGGCTGCAGAAGTGTTGGTATGGCCTTGCACACAGCCTGATAATTTACTTCAGGTATAAAAGAGGCATAAAACACAGTGCCATCACACTGTTCAAGATACTTTTTCAGAGGGTGAGCTTCATGGACACAGATGTAATTTTTGGAGAGCCTGTCCCAGCTTGAGTTCCCGCTCCTCCGACATATGATGTTACACCCCAACAGCACATCACACATCCTTTCACAGCTTGCAGCATGTCTGAGAGTCAGCAGGAGCTGTGCAGAGGCAATGTCAATCAGCAACCCCCTCCTCCTTCACCCTTGGGGAGCAGCGTCTTGCACCTCGCAGCAGGAGCGAGAGCAGAGAAGTGCAATGGGGTGCCATGCAAAGGGCACGGACCTGGAGCTGGGTGGGTTGCAAAGAGTTGTTGCAAAATAAGAGAACTTCCAGGAGAAAACAACATGCTGCTCTTATGTTTTCTACATTTTGTCTCCTCTCTGTGTTGGGGAAAGGGCTGCTACCCATATAGTGGTTCTCAGTGCTGGCCCCCAGCTTGGTGCCTGCTCCCAGCTGCACAGGATGAGTGCACTGCAGGTGTGTGGCATGAGCCTCTTAAGCAGCCCTGAGCAGCTCTTCCTGCTTTTCTCTGGAGAGGCAGCAGGTGTGTGGCTGTTTCTTTGTCTGGATGGGTGTGTGGCATTGCTGTTCCTGCTCACAGGTGGGGAAAATGAGGCATAGGAGTTATGGGGGGTGAAGCTGCATTTCCTGGGGGTGGAGGGTGCTCTGCTGGGTGTGAGCTGTTGCTGTGCTCCCTAATGCTTTTCCTTGCACGAAGAAATCCCTGTCTTGCTGCATTTGGCCCTTAGCTTGTGGTTGAGTGCTGTGCCTGTGGGGCTGACCACTCAGACTCGCCTCTGTGCTGAGGGAAGAGTATTAAGCACTGTTTTTGGCCACAAACGAGTACAACTCCAGTGAATTAACTCTGAGATGTTATTACTGGCTGTACGAATGGGTCAGGTATCAGCCTGGGGAGGAAGTGGAGAAGTGATGGTCTGCGATCATCCCTCTGAGCTGCAATGAGGGCAGAAAAGCAGTGGGTGCTGTGGTTGGGAGGAGGCCACCCTGCAAGCAGCAGTGATCAGGGGGCTCTGGCCCTTCTCCTAGCAGCACAGTCTGACTTCAGCTGGGAAATGAGAGGCAGAGAGGGCTGGACAGACCTCTCAGGTTGATGTGCACAGCTGTGAACAGAACGAGCTTTTGATTTTTACCAACGCTGCCATAAGGAGATATTGCAGATGGAGAATGCTGCACCCTCTGTTCCTGACAAATGGATGGCTGGATATATGAAGCCTGAATATAAAGCAGGGGCTTGGGGAGCTTGTTTGGTGTTTGTATTTTTCCACAAGCTCCCGTTTCTCTGTGTCTCTGCCTCTGTAGATCACAGGAACCCTTTGACCGCGTTCTTGCAGCGTGTGGGGACAGATGTGAGAAGCAGCTCTGGGCACAGCCAGGGAATGGTGAAACCTCCCTGGAAGTGCCATGCTTTAATTTGCATTTCCAGGGCTCTGGCAGGAACTCATGCCTTGCAGTGTGCTCAGCAGTGGATGAGCTAAATGGCCATGAGCCGCTGACCCACTGGGGCAATCTGTTGGTTGGCAGCATGATAGCTGTCCTGGCTCCAACCAGTGGCTTGGGGAGCTGGGGGCTGGACCAGCTGGCTGCATTTTTGTAGTGGGTTTTGCTCCATTAATTTGAAGCTCGGACTGGCTTGGCTTCTTTGGTGCCGCTGGTTCATTAGGCTGCGGCGCAGGCTTAGATTTCACCTTGAGTTAAAATGCATGGAGTGGGAAGAGCAGCAGGGCTGCAGATGCCTGTGCAGATTGCCCTAAGAAATGGGGAGTAAGGCTGAGCAGCTCCTAGAGATCACATGGAATGACTGCCTGGCAGCTACTTCTTCACACCGAGCAGCCTGCAACCTCACTGCAGAGACAGGGCTGCCGGGGGGGCAGCTGGGCAATTGTTCCTCAAAACGAGTCAGCTTGGCATGGGGGAAGCAAATCCTATTTCACAGAGGCAGGAATAGCTCCATCAGACAAGGAGCCCAATGCCCATGGTTCCTGGGTGACACTTCTCTCCCCAGGTGTGATGTCGGTGGCAATGTGGCACTTTGCTCATGTCCAGGTGCTCCAAGCCTGACTTACCTTGCCTTCCCTCAAGACACCATCCCATAGTTTAACAAACCCTCTTTTCTATTCTGCATCTTGATGGCACCTCCTGATGTACCCCCCAAGGAACGGCCACTCCAAGCTAGCATGGCATGTGGTGATGGAAACCGGGGCAGCATTCCCTGCCTCTTCCCACCATCTTTTCTTTCTGCCCTGCTTGTCTTGGTTATTCTTTCCTCCTTCTGGAAGGCTGTGGAAGCAATCAGGAGTCTGCAATGATTTTCTAAGAAACCTGTTTCCTCGGAGAGCTGATTAAAGGCAAATAGGAGAGACTTTAATTGCATCCGTGCTTTTATCTCCTCCCGAGGCACCGAGGTTTGCCAGGAGAATCAGAAAACCCTGCATTCTGCAGGGCCGAGGAAACCCTTCATCTCCCTCTTTAGACACTGGAGCAGCGGGATAGCTGGCGGGCAAGAGTCTGCCATGCACAAGGACAAGTCGTGGTGCTTTCCTCACTAACCTCCATCTCTGCCTCACGTGTTTTCTAAGCAAATCTCTATGGAAACAGGTGCAGCTTGTAGCAGAGCCCCTGTTTTCCCTTTTGCTTCGCTGCCTGGGAGGAAGGAGAGAGCAGAGATCCATGAAGGATGGATGAGATTTGGGTTGGGCATGGGGAGCTGCTTCAGCTGCCTTGGCAGAGGTATCCCTGTACTGGCATCCCTCGGTCCTGCCCTGCTGGTGGGAGAGGAGGCTGAGAGGAGCCCAAGCTGAATGCTGCTCACACTGGGGCTGCTCCAGTGCAGGTGCCAGGGCTGAAGTGTAGCGATTGCTAGGTCCTTCCAAGCATGGGAAGCACTGCCTTCCCACTGCTCTTCCTGGGGGAATGGTATTTGTCTTAGGAACAGGCATTCAGAATATAACTTAATGTTGCTTTCTTCCCAAACCAAGTTGATATTAGAGCCTTTGTGGCTCTGCTAGAATTACAATATGTGATTACTGGAGTTGAAACACTGGTTAATTACCTAGTCATTTGTTGTAATACTCCCAATTAGCTTGTGAAAGCATAGCAAATGCATTACTTCACACCTGTTTTTAATGGATTATACAAGGTTATTCATAGATGGTGGAAGATAAGCCATTATGTGTGCGATATTAGGGTGCTATAGCGCTTTGGTGCTTGGCTGTGCCCTTCCCTAGGCTGGGGAGGGCAGGAATTCAAGACTGAGATGAGCAGGGCAACTTTTCCTTCACCAGGCCACATGGATGTGATGCATGGCTTCTATGGAGAGCACAGAATGACTAAGGTTGGAAAAAACCTCTCGGATCCCCAAGTCCAACCCCAACCCACCCCCACTGTGCCCGGTAACCAGGTCCCTCAGTGCCACATCCCCACGGTTCTGTAACACCTCCAGGAACGGCGACCCCACCACCTCCTTCAGCAGCCTGTGCCGATGCATCTCTGCGCTTTCAGAGAAGATATTTCTCCTAATCAACTGCGTGGCAGTGGCAGCAAGGTTCAGCTTGCTGGGAACACAAGGTTGTGGTGTGTCCCCCCAGTCCCGCTGCTGTTTGCTGCCTCTGTGCACCGCCTGATTTCATGCCCATGAGAACGCACGCATCAGGGCAATGTTTGCCCATACAAGTGCCTGTTTGCCCACACAAAACATTTGTACATCTGGCTTGGCAGATTGGTGCACATGAGAAAATGGGCAAGGAAATGCTGAGGCCTGGATGGCAAATTAGGGCTGTTTTTCTTGCTTTTCTTAGGAAGGTACCAGGTTATGTCTGCATTGAAATGTGTCCTTCAGTAGAGGTTTGGCTCCCAGATTTTGTGCTCTAATGGTTGAAATTTTGCATCTGTTTTCAGCATGGTAGAACACCTAAAATGTTTGCTGGCTTTTTGCCCATAAGGCTGTGATGGATTGATGGTTGTACGTGATGATTTTAGTGATCTTTTCCAACCTTAACATTCCTATGATTCTATAACAACCCTTTCCTGAACTTTGTGTCGCAAGATCTTGCTGGTCCCTTCCCCATGCTACCCCAGCTTAGCTCCAAACAAGCTGCCCGTCAGCACAAGGAAGAGGGTTAACTTGGGTCCTAGACCCAAACCAGACATGTTCATGTGATAACGTTGTAAGGGGCAGCAATGGAAAGCAAGCTACCCTGCCCAAGAGGCAGCTTCAAGCTGCCCATAGCTTGGTTGCATGCATGGACCCAAGGATGTACATAAGAAGCACAGGTCTGTAGAAATCCCTCAGCAATGGCAGAGACAATACATGGGTATCTAGGTGCTGCTCCCTGTCCAATTTCCTCCCTCAGCCAAGGCACGCTCGAGAGATTATCCCAGCCTGGCTGATGGTTTTAAATCACAATGGCCGTGAAAGTCTCCATTATGCATCTCCAAGCTGCTTAGCGATAAAGTGGGTGGAGAAGGAAGCCACATTTCCTGCTCAAAGAGTGTGTGGGAATACCTTTTCAAATGTTAATTTCTCATATTTTTCAAAGCTACCCGAAGGCACTAGTCCGAGCAAGCACTAAGAAGCTGTGCATATCAAACCAGCTACTGGGGGATGTAGGATTTACAGAGTCTGCAGAGATGTTTGTTGGGGGGAAGCGGAAAGAGCAGCCACAATTGCTGCCACTTCAAATATAAAATTAGATGTGCGTGTCTCCCTGTAGCTCCAGGGAGAAAGGTGATGGATGGATGTGAGAGCAGGATCAGCCCAGGAGCTCCCCGCTCCCTCTCCCAGATCCTTCACCCTACAGCACCATCACCAGCCCCTAAGCACACAGTGCAGCCCCAGGTAGGGCTGGCCTTGATCAGGTGCCCAAGAGACACACGAAGCCCATCCTACATCCGAGCCCATTTCATTCCCCACTATTAAAATGTCCCACTATAAAAATTCATAATCTTCCAGGATTTTATTATTGATAAAAAACCCTTTCTGCAGGAGCTGCCCAGGCAATGTGTGGCTAATTGGCTGTTGTTAATACACGTCCTTGTAGCTTTTTCTTTAAAAACAACAATGAGGAGGGAAAAAAGGGTTGTGCACAATTTTTAATGCAGGTTTGAAAAGGGAAAAAAAAAATCTCTTGGGTCTGTACCCACCTCAAGTTTTAAAGTGCAGAATCTATGTCTGTTCTTGAATAAGAAATGCATGCTGACTGCCAAATTTCAGCATGAAAGCAGCCAGAAGCTATCCAGAAAAAAAATGTTTTGCAAATACCTTTTGTAACTGTAATTTTTTTTAAAAAAGAGAGAAAAACAGGAAAAAAGAAGCAGAGACTAGAAAGAGTTCAGGAGTCCTTTCTTTTCAACCTTTGGAAAATGAGATCTTGTATAACTCAGAGCCTAGAAGTGACATCTAAGCTGAGCAAACTCTTCAAAACAGGAGTTTATGGTTTGCATCTTACTCCTCATAGGCAAGAAGGTTTGTAACCAATGTCTCTTCATCCCAAGTGCTCGAGCAAGAACGGAAAATGCCTCAAGCCTGGCAGTAAATCCCACAAGGAGGATCAGAGAGGGCTGACCCGAAGTACAAATTCCCTCATCTGTGAGGGTTTGGTGTGCCTCTGTCGTTGTTATATCCACGAGCCTTTGCAGGATGATGGGCATGGCCAAGCCTACAGCAACACAAATGGTTCTTGGGAGAGTTCATCAGCAATTTGGATGGCTCTGCATGATAATGTCCTTTTTTTGGTCTGGAGGTTGTCATCACTGAATGAGGGCACACAGCTCCCAAGAGCTGTTTGTTTCCCCGCCGCTCTTCCCTTGGCCAAGGTGTCCTGGGCAGAGATGGGTGCATTCAGAGAGATCCCCTCCTGCTTGCTCCTTACTCTGTTTGGGCATTGTTTGGTAGATCTTCCTCTCAAGTTTAGCATTAAGGCCAATAATGGGATTGTTCTCATCCTTTTCCCAAAACTGGAGTGAAATGAAACACGAGAGAAGATATTTCCATTGATGAGTAAGAAATCTCCATCCTCTTTCTGGGAACTGTAGACATCAGCTGGGTTGGACCTGGAGCAAGGTGAGTATCCCTTTGGTGAGCAACCCCTTCATCAGGCCTCATCTATTGGCTGTGTTTGAGGTTGGTTTGGTGTACAAGAGGAACAGCTCTTTCCCATCACCGCACCCTAAGAGTGGGGCTGGTGCTGATGTACTTCCCTTACCCTGACTCTCCTGGGAGCCCTCCTGACTTAGTTTGGGTTTGCAGTCTCTGCTCTGCTTCGTAGTGCACAAACAATGCCTTCGTGATGCACAAAGCAAAGCAAGTCGTGGGGAAACTCTCTTCAAAACAGGCTTTTTTTCACAGATCAAGTATTTCACGACCTAGTGGAAGTCACAAACAATATGGGACCAGGCATTCATAATGTTTGGTGCCTGTTTGTGTAGCTTTTGCAGCTAATATCCCAAATAAATACCTCTCTGACTAATTCCTTGGAAGGATAAAACACAAAGAAGGGAGCTGTCACATGAAACGAGATGATTCTGGTGTTTGTTTTGTGTTTATAAACACAAATTCTGCCTCTTGGGCTGTGTAATATGCTTCATCTAAAACCCTGTTAGTCTCTTGCTAGAAAAACATATTTGTTTTCTGTCCTCATCTCCAAAAGCCAAAGAAGAAGCCTGAGCCCAGAGAGAAGGATAAGGCAAACCTCTGCATGTTTTGCTGAAGATCTAGAGGTACAAAGTCTTAAACTCTAAAAATAGTTACAGTTTCATTCAATGTGATTAAACTATGGAATAATTTTTTTGCTTAACAGCAACAATTTAAAAAATAAAAAATAAAAAAAAATCAAACCTGTTGGCGTCATCGGAACCTAAAAATAACAGGAAGACGACTGCTGGTGCCAGAACGATACCAAACCAAATCTATTATTGAATTAGGCTCTTTCCAATTGTCGTTCTTAGGAATATATTTCCCGTTTTCCCCCGGGGTTTGTTTGGAGCCAAAGTATTCTGCCTGCCAGTGCCATTCTAGCACTCAAATTAACAAGAAGTGATGTCTCTTACAGTAAAAACCAATGTCTATTGAAATATTGATGAAGCCGAGGAGCTGGCGGTGTCTGGTTCCTCACTGCCAGCTGGGCATGCTGCATGGGGAAGGAGCGTGAGGCTACCATGCATGGACTGTGGGTGGCCCAAGAGGAGTCCAACCCATGTTGCATCGGGAGCTCCTGGCACTCTTTCCTCCTTGCTTTCCTTCTTACTGGATCAGCAGACTCTGTTTGCTCACGACGGTAGGTTTTAGAGGCCCTACTTGCTGTCCATTTGCATAAAAAGTTACATCTTTTATTTATTTTTCCCAACTTTTTACTCTAATTAAGCTGCTATCAAGCTTGTTTCCTTGTAGCTAAACAACTTGGGACATCACCCTGTGATGGGGAAGAGACTTGATCCAACAGGTCGGTTTCCTGGCTTCATCTACGTCTCTTTCTCCTCTAGTATCTCAGCATTATTTTAAGACTCTCCTGAAGTCATCTGTCTTCATTGCTGAGCATTTCTTGCTTGCTGGCATCTTATTTTCCAACTGCCCCATTATTCCCACTATCTCAGCAGGCGCACTGATTGCTGATGCTGCAGAAAGCCCCTCTGGAAACACAGGCTGAGCTTTCATTAGCTGAGTGGCATGCACTTAATCTACAGCACCACCCTGGATTCATCTCCCCAAGTCATCTTCACCCATAAGGATTCCCTGCTATTATGCTTACATATCTGACAGCCTTCTCCTGCTGGGCTGACTTCCTTAGAATCATAGAACAGCTTGGGTTGGAAGGGACCTCAAAGATCATCCAATTCCAAACCCCTGCCATGGGCAGGGTTGCTGCCCACTAGATCATGTACCAGATCACGCTGTCCAAAGTCCCATCTGACCTGGCCTTGAATACCTCCAGAGATGGGGCATCCACAACTTCTCTAGGCAGCCTGTCATCTCACCGGACCAGAACTCACTCTTTGCATCTCCACTGATGCAAATGCAGCAGTGATGCTGTGCAGATCTACCACAAGGTCTTGATTTGACCTAGGATCAGGAAAAACAAAGTGCACGTTGCCCAGCATCCTCTTTTGAGCTTTCCTTTGCAGGAGTTGACCACAAAATTGTTCAGGCTGATCCTGCCAATGGCATTAACAACCAATTTTTCTACAGCTCTCCACAACACCATCCCTGGAGGTGTTTAAGAACTGTGTAGTTGAGGCACTGAGAGGCAGGCTCAATAGGCATGGTGGGGATGGGCTGATGGTTGGGCTTGATGATCTCAGGGTCTCTTCCAACCTTGATGATTCTGATTCTATGACTTGCCTTGCCCCAGCTGCCTTCCCACAGCCAGCGAGCATGTCAGATGCGACGCCTTCAGCTCTACCACCCAGACATACAGTACGTGACGCAATCCAGGCTGGAAGGAACCATGTGTTTTCTCCTGCATGCAGCTACAGCTCTGCTTCCAAACACATCCTCTTTGTACGGTGACTTTGCACACAGACGTCAAACAGCAGCCATTTGGCCAGGACTTGGAAAAGCAACCAGTAATTCCAACTCCCTTAATTCCTGAAGCGAGGGCTTCCACTACTTGCAGAAAAAAGGCTTCCTTTTCTTCCCCTCCAGGTGTGGGTGTTTTTACCTATTTCCTTTGTAAATGTGAACCATGGAAACAGTCAGACCTCATCAAGCATGAACGTCTTTGAGGTTTCCTCTAGTAGAAAGAAAATGTCATGGCACCTGTCAGAGCCAAGTTATCCAGGGCTTCTCTTACTTCAGTTAAGCATGAGCAAACCTGCAGTGTGTCAGAGGTGGCTCCAGGTAAACAACGTGCCCAGTGATGCTGGAGGTCACCTCAATGCTGTGCTTGAAAAGTTGAGCAGGAAGCTGTGCAGAGAGGGGTTTCATGAAGTCTTCTGCTCCTGCCTGAACCACCCCATCCCACAGCCACATCTCGTGCCTTGGCACCTGGACAGAAAGGATATGTGAAATAAGAACCCAATCCACAAGTCAGATTGAGGCTTTCCATCCTCCAAAGCAACCCTAAGGAATACAGCTGAAGGAATTGAATTTTAGGACATGGATTTCATTGGCGCAGCTGAAATCACACTTGTTAACCCATTTCCTTTTTACAGTCAGCCCAGGACAGACCTCTAAGCTTGCAGTGCTTGACTGCTGCATTTCCAATAAGTGCTTAAGAACAGAAGGAGCTGGGAGCACTGGAGGAGTGAGGTGCCATTCACTGGGGATACTGTGTCCCCTCATTTCACTTGATGAGGCAAGGTAGAAAAGACAGACTCACCTGTTCTGGGAAGCATTAGAACAGAAACCCTCACTGGACAGCCGTGCTGGGGCTTCCACGAAGACATGAAAGAAGGGGTGTGCCTGTGTGCTTCCCAAAGACAGGATAAAGCCAGGAATCCCCCTCAGAGCACCTCCAAGGGTGGTGTGGATACCCTAAAGCCAAGCAGTGTTCTTTTTCTTTTGACCAGTGCCAACATTAGGACAAAGTGTCATCAAGATTGGCTCCATGTTTGTCACTTATCATAAAATTCATCTTACCATGCCCTTTCCTACAGTCTGGAGCATGCTAATCCTGGCTCCTCGGATGCTTTTTTCTTGGGGGAGCTGACTTCAGTCCCAACATCGGCTGCTCAGAGGGCATGTTTCCTGCTGATCCTCTGCTACAAGGACTGGCTGAGGCCAGCAATCGGAGAGAAGAATGTAAGCAGGGAGATCTGGTAGCAGACTGCATGCTTTTAAATTCACATCCGCTGCACATGCTCTGGGTGGGAGAAGGAGCTGTAGGCTTGCAGGATAGCAAAGCATATGCAGTAGGAACACAATGGGGTGAGGAAAGGAAACGTGGTCATGAAAGGTTTAGCATAAACGCTAGAACAGCTTGTGTGAAAGGCTCCAAAAGGTTTGTGTGCAGAGCCTGTTCCTGAGCACCTCCATGTGGGGTAGGTTGTTGTGGAGCTGACTATGCCCTAGTGCTGGAAAGTGAGCTGCCCGACTGTCGCAGTTCACTCCATCCCTACTTCTTATGTTTTTTTGCAGTATTGCTGCTGGAGGTCAGGAAGTATAAAAGTGAAACTCTGTCTTCTCTTATAAACCTGGAAGTAAATGCAGAGTACAGCTTAATCAAAATTACTGACTTCCCCAGACAAGCTGGATGTAAGCAGGTGTAGCAGAAACACTAACTCACGGCTTGAAGCAGTGATTGAGCACCTGCTGGGAAGGCAGGGCCAACCCAGGGGAGCTCAGGTGTATGCAATGCAGCTGAGTGACTGTGAGGTATGGAGCTAGGATCCACCCCTTCCCAGACCTCATTTAAGGGTTGGCAATACCAGAATCCCATAGCTCATCAACTCTAGAACAGGAATGGGAGGGGATGAGGGAACGGCTTTAATGGTTCTTTGACAAGTTAGTTGAGCAGTTCCCTGTTGTTCTGGACCTTCCTTGAAGGCTTAGTACATTTTGTGAAGTTGTAGGGGAAAAAAAGATGTCATTTAAGAAGATAATTGAAAGCACAATAAATCCATTGAGCTGAGTGACTGAGGTGTTTTGTTCTTGAATCCAGCTGGAAGCCCTGGAACTTTAGAAGGATACGTCATAGGAAAAGAGGACTACTTGAGGAGTATCTGGAGAGATGGGCTTTATCTGCCCTCTTCCCTGTTTATGCTTATTAGAGATGAAATTGAAGTGCAGCACGATTAAATTATGCATATAAAGAAGAGTCCACAAACAAGAAAACATAAGCAATGTGGGAAGGAACAGAACTGCAAAGAGAACGAGAGGAGCGAAACTGAACAGGATGCCAAGCTGCAAAAGACATTTCAACAGCACCTAATTAAAACCATTCACATTTGCAACAGACAGAAGGTAAAGACATTCACTAGGAAACAGAAGAAAGGGGGGAAAAAACCACATTAAAAGCAGTTATTTAGTCAATCACAGGAGATTCTGGAAAAAATAACAACCTTGAGGGAAGGCCAGTTGAGGAACATGAAATGCAAGGAGAGTTTGGGGGCTATTTCCATTTGTCTTCCAGCAGAACGGAGAGAGACTTCAGCTGGTAATAACGAGAAAAATAATGTGCAGCAGCCCCTGCCCGCAACACTTGCAGCCTATGGGGAGCTGGCAATGCCAACGTTGAGCGTTTATCTCCACGTGCTGATTTGAATAAGATCACATAGCAACCAGCCCGGGACTGGGAAATCAACCCACTTTTCCCAGGTCCCTCTCCAGTGCCTTAATCATGAAATTATCTGCCAGGTTGTCTGCAAGCTTCTTTTGTTAATTAATGGATCTTCATCTTTTTGGCTTTAGCAACCATAGACACAGCAGCGGTGGCAAGGCTGAAAATCCAGCGTGATACTTTTGGTAGCAGGAAGAGCTGACAACCATTTTTCTCATAACCTGCTATGTTTGCCACTGGTTTGCCTGGTTTCAGCTGTGTAGCAGAGCAGCACAAGCTTAAAAGTGGAATAATCATGACAAATGAGTCCTCAGCCATCTTTCAAAGAGGTGAACACGGTATGAAAAATAACATTTAAAAGGGAAGAGAGTAGTGTGGGACGTCTGAGAAGGAAAACAGGAAGGGTTTTTTCTTTCTTGTGAAAGAACCTTTGCTTTCAGAAAGAGTTGGCGAGGTGAAAACGGAGCTTTCTTGCTGGAGAGAGGCTGATTTATGGGTACATGAGGAACCTTGCCATTCAGAGATAAGATACCTAAGTGCTTTGTTAACGATGAGTGATGAAGAAGCAGTCAGAACTGTAAGAAGGAGTTCTTCATTAAGTAGATCAGGAGCTGTCAGAGGCCTTTGGCAACCCACCCTCCTGAGATTGGGTCATCCTCTTCTTGTCCACCTGCGATGCTCTATGGAGATGTCATAAATCACATCTACAGTCCGTGAAGAATTAACATCAGACCAAAGGTGTGTGTCGAGCGGTCCTATGCTGGGAGGTCATTTGTTCTTCCTTTCTGCCTGGATAGGACTAAAATAATCAACCTTGCATCAATGGGTGGCTGCTGGCAGGGGAGACAAGTGGCCCAGGCATGTGGTTAACTCAGTGAAGTCATTTTGCAGGGGCAATAGGAACGGGAAGAGCAGAATCCCCCCCGGACCGCCTCCTCCTCCGGGAAGTGACTGATGAGCCTGGCAGCCTCTGAACAAATATTTCTGACGCAGAGAATTCACTTGTCAGCTCGGAGGAGCCCCGAGAGGAAATTTCCAAAGCAAATCTGTCGGAGATAATGACACCGCATGAGGAAGCCCTCCTTAGGAGGAACGTCTTTGGAAGACGTGGTGTGTCTGAAAATACCATGCGTCTTGCTGTTGATGAGCTAAAATTCAGGCAACCGTGGCTGGGTTCTTAACCCACGGGCTGTAGCAGATGAAGCATGAGGAGGAGTGATTCAGTTTTTTACCTTCCTGGATGCTTCCTTGGTCAACCAGATGTGTTTTTTCTACATCAGAAACCTCTCTTCAGGCCTGAGACACCTTGCTGTGCTCTGCCTTGCCGGGCTTACAAAGCAGGGATTTTCTGTGCATCTGGATGGTTGTGTAATTGCCTAAAAGAGTGAAACCCCATGTCAGCTGAAACCTCTTAGCTCTGCTGCTGAGATAAAAAGCAATTAACAGTAACCGTAACCAGAAACATTTTTAGTGTGAAGACAGGCAGAGAATGGCAAATAGATACATCAACAAAGCTGTTTTTGCCTTGTACTTTGCTGTTTGCAATCAATGGGTCATTAATTTTTATGCGGCTACCATGTATTTATAAGCAGTTTGGGAATCTGGAACTTATTACATATGACAGTGGCTTTGATTATGTTGGCTGCTCTGCGTTACCCGTGATCCTTTGGTTTCAAAGTCACCCCAAAGGACACAGCAGGCAGAATTGTGCACTGGGGAAGCTCTGGTATCCGAAAGCAATGTGCCTGCATGCTGTGCCCTGCTGGTTGGATCTCTCAAATATGTTTCATCCAAATGGGGCTGGATTTGTGCAGCCATTGCCCTCTGAAGGCTCATCTCCATGCATGCTTAGTAGATGTTATGCAGCTCGTTCTTCTAAGTAAGTGATATTTTATCCTGCCAAATATGAAATTGGCTCAGGTCAGAAACCTCGCGCTGAGCTAGACAGTCCTTGTGGTTTTCACTAATTAAATCTAGGGCAGACAACCAGTGGATTCTTCAGCTGAGCAAGAGTGACCATTTTGACTTCTTTTCTAGAGGTTTTCTGATTCATTACCTTGTGTTTCAGTTCTCTGAGAAGGAAAAAAGCTCTAAAGTATGTTGAATAACTTGAATTTCACTTGGCAAGTGGATTATTTTTCATCAAGTAAGGTTTTCTTTCCATGCAAAGTCACAGAGGCATCAGTATAGGACATAGGCGTAAAATAACATGAAGAATGCTTACATGGATTCATTTAAGTGATACTTTTTAAAACCTGAATAATTGCAGAGTTCCCAGTTAGCAAATATGGAGATGTCAAGAACATTGTTGCACTCAGCACCAGAGCAGTGCTTCACTTATCAGATATTTTTAAGCAATCTCTCCTGGTTTGTTTTGTATTAGGCTGTGTCTCCATCAGCGATTACCTGTCTCATTTTTATTATGTTCTGTTCCCTTGTGCACTCATTCAGGACTTCATTTGCTCCCATTTTGCAGACAGTTTTAAATGCTAAGCTTGCTTTCCCACCATATGGATAATTGGTGCCTTTATTTCAGGTAAGTGTTTTGTGCTATCTCACAGGTATGAGATGATACTGAGTTTGTTATACCTGATGTTGGGATGGCAGCCAAATACAAACCAAACCAGACCTTCAGCCCCTCACAGGTGAGAAGGGTTTTGCTGTGATGCTTGTGCATTTCACACATAGCTGGGTGTCCTCTTTGTCCTGTTGATAGCATGCTGTGGGCAGTATGAAGGCATTATGCTGGAGCAATCCAGCCTGGAAAGCTGTGATGTTGCACAAAGCTTGCCAGTACTTCCATGCCCACCTTGTACACATGAGACAGCACAGATTCACCTCTTGGTTAGTTGAGACAATGTATTGTGAAGAAGCTTCTCTGCTGCTCCAAGTGTGCCTAGACCCCTACAACTTCAGATTTCTCTTTTATGGAAGATGGCAGACAGCAGCAGCTAAAAAATGTCCACTTTTGGCTCAGCTGGCCAAGGAGTTGGCATGCCTCGACACACTTTTGGTGAGGTATTGGAACAGGCTGCCCAGGGAGGTGGTGGAATCACTGCCCCTGCAGGTGTTCGTAAAATGGTAGATGTCACATCGAGTGACATGATTTAGTGGTGTGGTGGCGATGGGTTGATTGCTGGACTAGATGATCTTAGTAGTCTTTCCAGCCTTAATGATTCTATGCTTCTAGGGAAAGACATTCATAAAAATGCGCAAAGATGGGCACCTTGGTCATCCTGACAGCTAGCACAATGTGCAAGGCAGAGGGATTCTCCCCCTATAACAATGCAACCTTTGTAAGCATGGTTCCCAGCACAATCCTGCAAGTGGATGTGCAGATCCCAGAGGGATTCATTCTGGTGTAAACTGTCAGTCCCAATGAACCTGTGGCCCCAGAGACGTGTGCAGACAGGAGAGAAGGGAAAGCAGGTGTTTCTATAGCTTTCCTTTTCTCCTCCATGCTCCTTTAAAAAGGATAAATCTCTGCTGTGCAAATTTCCTGACAGCGGAATGCAAGCAGAAGACAGCCTGTCTTATCTCCATTTGCCCCCTTCTGTGCGAATGTTTCAGTCGCTTCCCTGCAAATTCAATGTTTCTCCAACTGCTGACGTGCTCTTCTTTCCTGCTCTGCAATTATGAACCGATGTGCTGATGTTTAAGTAAAGTGCTTTGTTTTTAAATGTGCGACATCCAAATTTACCCCCCAGAAAATCCACCTTCCTCCCCGAATTCTCTCTGCTGCTAATTATAGAAATCTCAGCTCTCCAGCAGATGCATTAGTCAATGGGAAGTTAAGCTCTTTTCAGAGGCTGAAGCTTTGGAAAAATAGACTGAGGATGGTGCATACAACTGGGACGTGTAGCAGGTATGCACTGGAGGCGAATTTGGAAATGCAAACAGACCTGGGGGGCTGCCAGCTCCCTTTCTCCCACAATACCCAGAATATTGCATTGTTGATCAGTCTTCATTTTTAAATCATCTAACACTATGCTGTCAAGACACATGTGTTGTTTTCACAGAGTTGGCACCAGAAGTTATTCTTTTTTTTTCTAGCTCCATATAGAGAAGGGTAACAAACATTCTGGGTTTGTCGGAAATTGTTATGAAAGGAGATCCTGGGTTATACATCATGGTTGTTCCTGCAATGAGAGTCTGAGTTTCAGCCCTGTGGTGCTCCTGACTTCTAGGGTGAGACCCCAGACTCCATCCACATCACAACAGATGGTTAAGTTATATTTGCAAAGCCACTCCAGTACTGATTTTTCTTAGGGAATCTTATTTACTTACTGCATTCCTTTATTGCACAAGAAAGCTGGAGTCATTTTTTTCTTCTAGCATGATTTAGAGGCAATCTGACATTTTCTAATGGCTCTCAGGTATGCATAATTCACCCTGTTCCTCATCTGCCTTTTCCAAAATAACACTGGAAAATTATTTGGGCTCCTGCTTTTTTTGGACAGTGATTATTCTCACTTTTTCCAGGTTGACCTATAAATGTCCATATGCTGCAGGATATTTGCAGTAGGTGTAGGTTCCTTTGGAGACGGTCTTGTGTGGGAGACAATATGACAGCTCATCTGCATAGCACAGGCATCATACCCCTGACTTGATTTAGCAAAGAGTCCTGGATCTGGAGGCTTCTCCCATTCAGCCCATATATTTAGGGGATTGCTCATATACACACAATGCTCTCACACTCTCTCACAGCGTCATTTCTCCATTCTGTGGGCAGTGCGGGTGGCTGTGCATAAATCATGGCACGTGGCTGACCCTGCTTGGGGGAACTGCTTCTGGGGTTGCTGGTGGTGCATGTCCATGGTGCATCCAGCCATCCTGGGTTATTACACGTGTGTTAATGAACCCTCTGCTCTTTCTGTGAGCATGGTGGTGCTGTCTTCTGTTGTAGATTTTGATGCCTGGTGTGACCCCAGCTGCTCTCTAGCTTTCTTGGCTGTGATGAGGGCCATGGGCTAGCTGAGTGACTGTGCCACCAGCTGTGTCAGAAGCGGACATCGTGGCTGTAAAGGGCTGTGACAGTTTCCTGATCCCTGTTGCGCAGAGCGGTGGGGGTACTTTTACCATCAGGTTTGGGCTGGCATGCCAATGGGGTGGTGGTCTTGGGGGACAGTTTAGCTGCAGCTGTGTGCCATTCACTCTGAAGGGCTGCATCCAGAGCTGGTCTCTCTGGCCTTGCAGGAGTGATAAGAAGCACTGTCAGTGGGCATGGAGGGGTGGTACAGGGCTTGTCTCTATCAGATACATGGCAGTGAGATGGGTCTGGGGGCAGGGGTGGTCTTTGTGTCAGTCACGCTGAGGACTGGAGCAGAGGTTGATCTCTGGCTGTTCCATCTCACACGTGTGTGTGATGGGGACCTGTCTAAGGGGCTCAGTGGTACTGAGAGAGGAGCAAGGCTGGTCCCCGCCTGTGTCAGACACACTGGGGGTGTGATGGGGGTGGGCTCTGCCTCTGCCTGTCACACTGGGGTTGTTGATGGGGTGGGTCCTGCCTGCCTCAGTGACACTGGGGATGGTCCCTGCCTGTGTCAGTCACACTGAGGGGTGTGATGGGGGTGGTCCATACCTGGATCAATCACACTGAGGGCTGGTCCCTCCAGTGTCAGCTACGGTGGGGGTGTTATGGGGGCTGTATCAGCCACGCTGGGGGAGTAACAGAGACTGATCTCAGGATTTCAGTCACACTCTGGAGGTGACGGATTGGTCTTTGACTGTGCCATTCACACTGGGGTTGGGATAGAGGCTGGTCCCTGTCAGTGCCCGTCCCATGAGGATGTCACAGGGCGGTCTCTAGTTGTGTCGGTCACGCAGGAGGTGTGAGGGCGCTGTCCCTGGCAGTGTCAGTCCTCTGGAGGTGTGACAGGGGCCTGTCTTTGGCTATGTCAGTCACAGATGTAAGAGGGGCGACCGGCCCCACCCCTTTGCGCAGCGATTGGTGGATAGCGATGCCAATCAACCGATCTGCGGCCAGCGACTGGTTCGTCAGAAAAAGGGCGGTGCATCGGCGCGCACCCAGCGACGGCGGGCCGTTCCCCCCTCGCCGCCGATGGTCCCGTTGCAACATGGCGGCCGCCGGCCGGGCCGGCCCTTGAGTACTGCTGCCCTCGTTCCGCCGCGGGGCCGAGGCCACCGGGGACAACGCCCGGCCCGGCCTTCCGCGCACGGTGAGGGGATGCTGCGGGCGGAGGGGTGTGCGGGCCGGGCCGAGGGCGGGATAGAGCCCTCTGGCCGTGCATGGCCATGCTGGCCCGGGGAGAGGGCGGGCAGCGGGGGAACAAAGGGCTGCGGGCTGCCTCGGTGGGTTCGGGTGGAGCAGCTGAGGGCAGGGATGCTCCTGCAGGTCTCCTTCAAAGCAAAAAAAAAAAAAAAAAAAAAAAAAAAAAAAAGACCGACAAACCCACCAACCAGCAAACTTGCAGGGTGCGTACTTTCCTGGGGCACGGCTCGAAGTGTTCTGCGTGTGGTTAGTGAGATACTCCAGTGAAAACCCTTCATGCTCAATGGCAATCTGAGTGAGTTATCAAATGCGTTTCTGAGTCCCCCTGATAATCCGAGAGTTACAATAAGAGCTGCGGTGCCCCATCCCTGGAGGTGCCCCAGGCCATGGGTGGGCCCTGGGCAGCCTGAGCTGGTGGGCAGCCAGCCCTTGGCAGGGGGTGATCTTTAAGGTCCCTTCCAACCTATGCCATTGTATGGTTCTGTGATCTCATAGCAGTATCTGACATTGGCTGTGCTTAGGACTTGTTTTCTCAGTGTATTCTTCTCATCTGGATGCCTTGTTTGTGAGATGCCAGTTGAGTGGGACCCAAAGACCTGGAAGATCCTGAAGAGAGAGCTTCATGGAAAAACATCTTCTAATAGCAGGCTTTAGATGGCTAGAGATAGTGGAGTGGTGCCTGGGATTTGAGAGAGGACAGCATCACGTCATGAACCTTCTTTGAACTGTGCTCCCAGCAGGGTACTGCTGGAGCGCCGGCTGCTCTCTGTCCCTTTCTGTGGTTGGAGCATGTTGCAAGTGTTATAATCAGCTTTGGTAGGAGATCTGCCTCCTTCCCCTTGATCAGGGCTTATTTATTTGTGCTGGAATAACATCAAGGCTAATGGAAAATGCTTGGAATGTAGAATTTAATGAAATCATGTGCTCATAAATAGACCAGATGAAGTAGGGGGCAAGCTATGTTTTAAAATACCTCATTATTAGGAGTGAAATATAAAAATAAGCAGAACTTGGTAGAGCCAAGCATATTAGTCTGAAGACCAATATGCATGTGATAAGACCTCTGAATTTCCTTTTTCATGTTGTTCTTTTTATTTTAGATTTAAAGGGAAACATTAGCAGATAGGCCTGCTCTTCACTACTGAAAACAAGAGGCTAGTATGAGGATTGTGCTCCTGAATTGTTTGAGCATGTTGATACTTCTATGGGTGTAAGTGTTGGGGTGTGGACGTGCTGGTAGTGTTACCTGACATAGAAGTCCTTTTCTGTCTCATCTCAGACCAGCAGCAGGAAAAATAGTCTACTTGATAGAGTTGTCCTCGGTCTTCAATCTAACCCATTAATTAGGATTAGTAGGACAGAACACTTCAGAAGTATTTTCAATTAAATTAGCATCTTAATGGAATTCTTGTTTCTTTTCTAAGGAAGGTGATGTGAAAGAAACCAACTATGGAAGGTCCGAGGAATTCGTACTGCCTGTTTCCACAATTACTAACAAGTAAGTGCTATGTGATACCATAGGTTGGAGATGGTCTTGGTTTCTATTAGTTACAGTTCTCACACAGGTGAGGAACTCTTGAATAATTCCAGACAAATATCAGAGATGATGGACTGCTGCTATCTGCTCCTAGGTGCATCCCTGCTGAACCTTCAGCTTGAGAAGAAATTCTCACAGAACTGATGGAGGAATCCTTAGAAACCTACAACTGGAAGTATGATTCAACCACCCCAGGGTTTTTGTCACCTTCAGACCTGCATTGTGAATATCAGCATTTAGAGTGCTGTTACTCTGAAGAACCTCAAGGAGGGGTAAGCAAGGGTGGTCGTTCTTTTTAATGCTTTTTTGGAGGAGGGCCTGGAAGGTGGAGGTGCTTTGACTTACAGAACCAAGAAATGTGATGCCTGTTTCCAGGATGCAAGTCATTTGTGGGAACACAAGCAAACTCACCTTGTGGAAAACCCGTGTTGATGTCTCGTCTGTGTCAGAGTTCTTTCATGCGGCAAATCTGTGAATTGATTCTAGTGACAGGCCACACAGCCATCCAGAGTGTTACATGGGTTTCATTTGCACAGCTGATACCTGGAGGCAATTATGAAATATGCGTAAGGTAGAGTGTTAAAGATTTTAGGAAGTAGCATGGCTAGGAATCCATAGTCTCAAGCACACAGGACCCAGGATGGTGAGAACGACACTTATCAGCAGTGCTCGGCTGACCATAAACCTGAAGAAGAGTGTAAACCATACATCTGTCCAACATATGGCAAAGGTTTTTGTAAGCCTAACCTGTTTTCCAAACACAAGGTGATCCACTGGCAAGGAAAACCTCATGAGTGTCAATTAGGAAGTCCAGTTGAAATGATACCAGCAGACTCACTCTATTGCAAAGAGTGTGGGGGGTGTTCACCCAGGTGTCTCCAAGGATGAATAGTATAACTCTAACCTAGTGACTAGCTGTTCTTCAAGGACTCCATGAGCATTGCAAGGAAGACCAACATATTCTGGCATTACACCATTCCAGGGAAGCTGTGGGAGAAGGTGCTTCTGCTGCTTTTGTAGCAGGTTGGAGTCAGAAGAGATGCGTGGTTGTCGTGGGATGTAGTCAAGACTAGCAAGGCTCATCTGGGGCATCTATGCTTGTAAGACCGATGTGACAAATAGAGTTGCTGTGCATGCATGGTCTGTAAGTTGTCTAGGTTATCACCATCCTCTGAGGATGGATTTGCAGAAGTGTCACTGCTAAGCTGCTCAGCTTGCTTGGCCAGAATAACTCATCCATCCATGCTTCCTCCCGTGTTTTAAATCAGTTGTAATAAGCCATGATTTTTGGTGTATGTTTTGGTTTTTTTGCTGGTTTTGTTTTAAGAAGTGACCATATATCATCTGCACCCCACAGTCATGCTTGTCTGTAGAAAAGTTGCTCTCATACGTGTGTATATATTGTTAGAGTTTTCCATATGAACGCTGAAGAACAAAGAGGAGGGTTGTGTGCTTGTCTTAGGGACGGGAAGGAGCTATGGGAGTTTGTGTGTCCTGGGTCTAGGTAGAAGAAAGCCTTTGCTGCTCAACTGCATTACAGTAAGGAATGTTTAAGACTTCAAATTCAGAAAAAAGGCTGATTAAGAAATAAAATATGAGCTTCTTCCTAGTTGCAGGAGTTGGAATGGCAGCTCTTTCTCTGCAAGATTCTCCATGGTGTGCAGCATGTGAGTTTCTCATGGATTCAAGGACGATTATTAAGGGAAAGTTGCCAATTTTTGTTTTCTTTTTTTAAGTGCCTAACCTGAAGAAATAGAACTGTCACTTGTGTGCCCAAAAGTAGATGACTTTTTGAATGTGAGGGAAGTGGTTAGATTTCTTTTCCTTGCCTTTGCATCCTAGAATAACAGTTTCTGGTTTCATGAGATTTTCCTAGATGGCAAAACTTATTAGCATGCAAATATGGCATATGATGTACATTCTTGATTGTTTTTAATTTGAGTTCTGTATCTGTTGTTAATTATAGATACCCATTTTGGAAACCTGTGAGCTCTGTTAAGAAAATACACCGAGTTGGCTGACCGGTGTGCACAATAACATTGAAAGCAGGAGCGATCTCTGCAAGATTACCTGGTGATGCTGGAGAGTGGTAATGACTGCAGGGAGCACAGAGCTGGTCAGTATAGTAAGTGAGGGATGAATGCATAATAGCTAGGGGAGATGGGTCAGGGGCTGCTGCTGGCTGTGGAAGAGAAGCTTTTGGGAGGTTTGTGATGGGGCTTCACAGGGTCTGGAGTTTGGACTCCTCGTGTTGAACTGTACAGCAATGATGCTAATCATAAGAATGGGCTAGTGGGAGTAAAATGTGCTGACATGGAATACAGACAGGAGGGAGGGCTGCAGAGCCTCCAAAAAAATAAGTCTATTGGAAAATGATGATAGACAAGTGGTGAAAATTTCTGCTTCAGATTGGTGGCTTGTGGATGGGCTGTAAGAGATGGAGGAAAGGAGCCTGGAAATGCCTGCAGACTGCTATCCTCCTGTGGCTTTGAAAAAGGCAAATGGAGTTTTACAATGTGCCAAAGGACTGCCATTTCAATGAAGGAAATACTGCTCTTGTGAAATGCCCCACTCACTTCTGATTTCAGATTTGCTGCAGGTGTGCTTCTGGTGATGCTCCATGCCTTGCAGGAGGTGAGGAGTAGGTCCTGTTTTCATGCAGGCACAAGGCTAGCAAGAACAGTTGATGCTGATGGGTGACTTGAGCCATTCTGTTCCAGGCAGTGATTAAAGAAGATCAATTCAGGCTTGTTTTCTGTGTTTATAGCAGAAGAAAGCACAGTTTGTGTCTCAGCTGAAACTGGCCTTTCTGAGATGTGAATGAGGCCTTTCATTTAAAGCGTGTAACTATACTGCCTTTATAACTACTTAAACATAAACTAAATAGATGAGCATTATATTTACATGTATGCACATAAACAATTCTGTATGTACATGCTTACATGCGTTTGAGTAGATACACACGTGCTTATATTCAGAGAAGTCTTACCCATACAAAAGCAGTCGTGAGGAACTGAAGAAACAGAGGGAGTAAAGGGAATATGAAAAATGGATGTTAAGGAGAAAGTAGGGGTATGAGGAGCAACCAAGACGACTGTCGAGATGGGGAAAAATGTACTTTCTGAGGTTAGATTAGCAATTCAGTGTGTTTTTAAACCAGGTGATTGAAAGCTCCCTGTGGAGCTGCTGTCAGCAGAGGCCACTGGGACAAACCTAGAAAACCTTTGCAAATCCACACCTTGGTATGGCATAAATGAAAGCAGCTTCCTCAGAAGAAAGTCTGTGACTCAGACAAGTGTTTCAGACCAGTTACCACTGTTCTTGTTTTCTACCAGCAAGGGTTGTTTACCTGGAGAATTTGAAGCTGCTGCAGCATGCCAGTACTGGAGGATTGCTAGTGGTGCTCTGAAGGCCAGGAAGATGATTAGGAAGCTTTCTGGACAACTTGGTTAGGCCTTTCCCTCTGTGCTGCTACATATGCTGTCTTTTCTGTGTGATACCAGCTGATAGCATCCAAAACATCCTCAGGATGGTGATGAGACTGCTGTAACAGGACGGTAGACCAAAGGTGTTCCAGAACTTCCCAAACCCACCTTCCACATAGGGGGGTTCCTTCCATAGGCCTTCCAGTGCTTCCTTTCATTGCTGCCCAGTTTGGCAGTTTGACACCATCCCTTGGTCTCGTTGCGTTCCCTGACCAGTTACTGAAAGACAACACTTTGTAACTGGTACTCCTGGTTCTGATTTAGCAAGGTGAAAATGAATGTGAGTCTTTGGAAGAAGACTTGTGGGGAGATACGTGCAGGACTTTGTCTGATGTGTTTGTTTGTACATTAGAGTTCTGAAGGTTTCTTGTCTTTAAGTGAGTTTAAAGTGTATGTTATTAAACAGTTTACACTTAGGAGGCTGAATTATGACAGAAAAATTAACCTTTTTCAACATAGTTTGTGTGTATTCTAAATGTTGAGTATGTAATCTACATCTGCGACGTAGATGATTTTGTTTCTCCTTCTGCATAAATAATAGCCTGGCTCTTTATTTTAATAATAATTAAAAAAACTTCACTGTGTTAATTTTATCTTCTGTAAATATCAGAAAATCACTGATGAAATACTTATTTTATTTTATAGAGAGGTCCTGTAAAGTGAGCTGAGGATGAGATGGATTTACCACAGAAGACCTGACGCTCTTGGTATATACATCATCAGTGAGCTGCAGATAAACACAGCACACACATCAGAGGATGGATGCGGAGGTGGACTGGGACTCTGAAAATAGCACTTGTGATACAGGTGAGGAGCTGTCAAATGATTCCAGAAAGAGCACTAAGGAGGTGGGCTACAAGTCTTGCCTCCAGGAGGAGGTGGGCATGAATTACTCACAGACGCACAGTCCTTGTCGCAACTCTGCAGGACCATCAGATAAACAGGAGCTTCCTACAGAGTCGCAGCATGAAGACAAAGAAATCTATCAGACCTATTACCAGAAACAAGGTGAGAGTACAGCTGGGATATTTGTCCCCTCCAGTACCAACTTGGACCTGCAGTGTGAAGATAAAACCTTACAGCGCAGTTCCTCTGAGCGCTCCAAGAGATCGCGGAGAAGAGCACGTGGTGATAATGAAAATGACCTTCTTGACGGTGTGTTTGATGCAGAGCCTGCATCTGGGAAAGCTTTGTCCTATCGGTGCAAGAAGTGTGGTGCCTCTTTCCATGCTATGAGTGAGCTGCAGCAACATAAACGGACTCACCTCGTGGAAAACTCATACCGCTGTCCTGTCTGTGCCAAAGAGTTCTTCCGTGCAGCGAACTTACGCATGCACAAGCTCATTCATAACAGTGACAGGCCACACAAGTGTCCAGAGTGTGACAAGGGTTTCATTCGCACGGCTGATGTCTGGAGGCACCTGCGCAATGTGCACAAGATAGAGCGCTCCATGGTGATCTTAGGAAATGGCATGGCTAGGAACCCGTGGTCAATAGTGCACCGCAGCCAGCACGCTGTTGAGTACACCGATCAGCCTTGTGCAGATAACCACAAGGCTGAGGAAGAAGACTGTAAGCCTTACGCCTGCCCAACATGCGGCAAAGGTTTCGATAAGCCTAACCTGCTTTCCAAACACAAAGTGATCCACCGGCAGGAGAAGCCCTATAAGTGTCAGGAATGTGGCATGGCGTTCGTCCAGCTGCTCAGGCTGAAAAGACACCAGCAGACTCACTCTGGGGTGCGTCCCTTCTATTGCGAGGAGTGTGGAGGGACGTTCACGAGGCTGGCCTCGCTCCAGCGCCATCAGCGCATCCACACCGGAGAGAAGCCCTACTCTTGTGATTACTGCGGGCATTCCTTCACTGAATCAGGTACCCTACGGAGGCATGAGCGCACGCACAAGTTGGACAAATCTTAACTCTTTGTGATTGTGGGCTCTCAGGTTCTTAACCTGAAGAGGCTTGAGAAAAGCACTCCGCCGCATGCACTACAGCCAGTCCAGACCCACGTCCCAGCAGCGGGAAGCACAGGAACTTGTGCTGGTAGAGCTCGCGCTTTGCTGGCTTTAAACTGCCTTCGTGTGAATAATTTACTGAATTACCACTGAGTAATGAAATGTGAGACTCGTGAAGACTGAAATAGCTCACGTGTGCTAGCACTGTGTCACCACTGTGAATGGGAGGTGCACTGCTTGAGCTTTTCACAGGGATGCATGGGCTATGAGACTCCTCTCTGCAGTCCTGGTCGCTGGACAAATTGGCTCTGCCCTCTGGAGTGTGATGGCTGGTTGGCAATGGCTTTGGAGATCTGTTGTTGCAGGTCTTTAAGTCAGAACAGTCCATAGTCATCTATGTATCTGTTCTTGCATTCTGCTAGGGTTTTCTTTCCATTATGTATTTTTATTTGGAAGAGAAGTATCATGTTTGTTATTTAAAAACAAAAGGAAAAACAACCCACCCACAAAACAATTCCTTAATAAACACAACAGTTGTCAGCTGTATTTCATAAATGTTTCTATCTAAAGGAGTACCAGTTCCTTACACATCATTATGTTATTTGCTAACGGACTGTTAGTAAGTGCTTTGTTTTTGCTGTGATGGTGCACATTCCTGAGGTGAGGGATTTGAATACGTTCATTTTTATGATGGAACCGTGCACACAAAATCTGTCCAACTGAGTACTGCAGTGGCAAATGTTGGAGAACACAAAATGCAGAGGGCAGGAGAAATGCCCAGCTTAAGCCACCTTTGCTGCTTGTTGCATGGGAGCCTTCTTCATTTAAATGTTTTGGGAATTCTGCTAACTAAACCAAGCGTTGTGCTCTGTGACGTGTCAGTGTACTACTCAGAGTGGCTGCTAGACTCTTCACTTTCATCTAGATGCAGGTGATCAGTGAAGAAAACTGTCTACTGTGACTGCAGGTTCAGGCAGATGTTGCCGAATTCTCCATAAGTGTGACTTTGGAAGAGGTATGTATTGCCACTGTTACGGCAGTGGGGTTTGTAACTTTGAAACATAATCATGATGCTTGCAATAGCTTTTTGTTAACCACTGTGGTAGAAGATTCCAGTTTGCCCTTAAGTGCCAGCCCAGATTTCCTTTCTGTCAGAAAGCTTTGCTTCCTTTCCCTGCCAGCTGCTGTGATTTCACTAGTTTCTGTCTAATGCATTCTGCCTTTTCAGCAGGAGGCTGTGCAGCAGAGTGAAAGTAAAACTTCAGGGTAATGTACCTTTGCTTTTACTACCAGACTATGTAATGTAAAGTAGCGGTTGTGCCATTTGTCTGCATCTTTCGCAGGGTAAAAATGGCTTGTATTCCCCTGTGTTTCTGTGCAGATGTGAAGTCCCAGGGCTCTGTGTGTAAGAACTTGGGCTGAATGTGATGCTGTTCCTGGGCTGATGGCTGCTCAGCAGGCGTGCTGCACTCATGGTTAATGCGGCATTTGATGTGAGGTCCTTGGCTCAGATCAAGCTGAACCACTGTCCTCAGCAGCACTGTAACTTGACTGCAAAAAGAAGACTAATTCTCCCAGTCTCACTAGTGGATTGCTTTGATTTGATTCATCAAAGGAGTTTCCAGATCAGGGATCAGATCTGCATTCCTGTTCTTAGGAATGTGTTGTGTTGTCTCTGAAATGATGTAACGCAGATACCTGTGCCAGGATGGATCAAGGCCCTGCATACCATGTGAATTTACTAAAGCCCTGAGTGAGACTTCTCCAAGCTACCCCCTGCAGGGAGTTCCAGTACTGAAAGGCTTTTCGGAGACAGTCAGCAAAGGGCCTCATCTGAAGGCTGCCTCATCTCTGTAAGGAAAGACCTTCAATGAAAACAGTTCTGGCTAAAAGGAAACGATGGGTAAATGACCTGCTGAGAGAGGTGCTGTTCTGTAGGGACTGCGTTGTAGTCTGAAGTGACCCAGAGAGGGGGGGGACAGCAAGGTGCAAAGCCACCCCAAGAGCTGTCATACATTAAATATGCATCCTCCTCTAAACCCATTTTGAGTTGTCAGCCACGGTCTCCCCTTTTTCAGCATCTTGCTTTCCCTTGGTATGCTGTGCTCTTGCTGTAGGGGGGTTTGATATCTAATTAAGCTGCGCCAGTATGCACACCTTTATGCTGTGTGACTGTTCTGCTTAGGCAGTTGTGGTAATTAGGAACATCCAGTTATTCTGCTCGTCGGGGTTAGCAGCCGGTGCAATTTGTACCTGTAAAAGCATAATGGTGAAAGTGTTTTGAACAAAGGCCCGCTTAATGGGAAAAGTAAATGGCTGGTGAAATGGAAACTACTAGGCTTAACTAAAAGCTTATTAAAAAGATACTTGCCTGGAAGGTTGACTTGGATATCAAGTGCTCGGATGTGTGAAGGGAGTAATTAAAATGCGTGATGATTTCTGGGAAAAACCTGTTGAACCCTCTGCAAAGAAACTTCCCCAAACTCCTGCGCAAGCTGCGGGAAATCCATTGCAACTTAATTTAGCCCAGAGATCATCATTTCTGTGCTTCCAGGCTTTAATGCAAGGGTTTGGAAGTCACCTGAGCCTCTCTCAGTGTGAGTTGCAAGCTCTTCTGATCACCTGATGGTGTTGGTGAGCAGTGGAATGTAGAAATACAGAGATGGAGCGTGACATGCTGGAAGTAGAAAGGAAAACTGGGTTTTTATTGTGATTCTTCCCAAGCAGGCCTACTTCTGTTCAAGCTGCCAGCACAGATGGCAAGACCTCAGGTCCTACTCACTTCTGGATGCATGCAGATTCACACCTGTTGTGAGCTGTGTGTATGCACAAGTACCTGCTCAACACCACTGCAGTGCGTGTGAGTTAAAAGCACAAGAGGCTTTCTTTTAAACTGCTCGTGGCATACATGAGTAGGTCTGTAGACAGAGTATTTATTCCCAGTGTATTCACTTGAGATACAACAGCAGTTTTAAAATAGCTCGGGGATTGAGGAGTCTGTGTAAACAAAAACAATATCCTCAATTTTAAGTACATCATTTTCTTCTCAGTTCTGCAAGTGTCATGCAGCGTCCGCTTTGTAATGGTCGCGCAGTAATTATAGTGTAAGGGTGAAAAATAAAGCTAGGCTTCCCCCTGCCTGGCCAGTCCTTAGCAGCTATGATACTATTACAAACAAGCACATTTGTATATCGTTTACGGATATATTTATGTGCCTGCAATGTTGTAGCACAGCCAGGTGGGACCAGGGCTCAGCTCTGCAGCAGGTTTTCTTACCTCTCTGAAGAACAGAGTAAGAAATCTGGAAGGAGTATCTGAGTCGAGTGGGACATGGCCTCAGAGGGTGTGTGATGCTGGCAGCAGTGTTGTTGAGGCCCAACCTGCTAATGAAGCCAAGTCAAAGCAAACTGGAAATGAGGACATCTCTCACTTCGGGTATGCTTCCACAAACTGATGTGATTTCTTGCTCCCGCTGAGACAGAAGACAGCCAGCTCTGAGCAAGGGAAGGCCTGGCCTGATTTGTTTTGTTCACACTCGTAGAAAGGAGAAGCAAATTATGGGGGGGGGGTTTAGCAATTTCCTGTGCAGAGCCTTGCTTAGTGCATTGTGCACTCACATGTCTTTTCATCTGACTTCCTTTTAAATGCATAGATAGCTATAATTGCATTTTTGCTTCTCTCACCATGAAGCACCCTTGAGGAAGAGTTTATAGTGACTTCTCTGTCACGTATTGTAAAGATCTGCTGGATGACTGGGTACAGACCTATAAAACATGACCACAACCCCCAGCAGTGATTTGAGTCAGCATTTGCTTTCCTTATTCTTCCAGGCTGTTCTCCGTGTCTCCCTCCCAGAAGCACTTGCATGCAGCAGGTTGGACAGGCTGAAGCAGAGCCGCGCAGACACTGGAGAAGTATACACCCCCCTGTGCTTCATCTTGCTTATGTGTAGGGCAGGGGGAAGCTCATTCTAAAACCACAGTGAGCACATGAGGTCAGTGTTAAACCCATGCCCTGGGTGTAGTCAGTCTTAAAGTGCATGAGACTAAAATCCTGGGATGCTCTGGCTTGAAGAACATCAGGAATTTTCTTACGCTGTTGTATGTGGCCAGTTGAGCTCTGGGGAGGAGCAAGTGTGGATGTTCCAAAGCTGGTTCCCAACCAGAGGGGCTCTTTCTGTGCTCAGGATACTCAAGTGCAGATGACTTGGGAAGAAAGTGATGCTGGATGGCAAGAGACAGCAAGGGATGGGCTGCAGCTCCATCACGGAGCTGCTCCCAGGTTGTTGCTGGAAAGATCTTGCAGGCAGGTGCTGCAAACCTGAAAATGGAGCTCTGAGCCCTTCGTGGGCAGGGGACCTAGCTGGCAAAAGGCTGCTTTTGTCACTAGTGAGACTGGGTAAACCAGGTATTGACCAGTATGTCTCGCTGCTGTCCTTTGGAAAACCCTTGGGTCCCAGCTTTTGAGGAGACAGCAATAACTGATAATTAATTATCAAAACAGAAGGAATAAATAAATCAAAAGAAGCAGCACCAAAATTGCTTCTTGCCCTTTTGTTCTTCTCAGCAGACTGGTGAGAACAGGATGTTCCCAGCAGTAACTTTTAATTATTTCACCATTGCACATCTCTTTTATGCTGCAAGTTAGAAATGTCAGTTTAATTTTCTTTTAATTGCCTCAGCTACCAGGTACTTGAGAAAAGCCATTTTCTCCAACCCTCTGCTCCCTGTTCTTGGCCTGAGAGAGCAGCTTATTGCTGTGAAAACACTAGGTGCTTTGGGAAGGGGCTGTCCCAGGAGAAGAGTGAAGAGTGCAAGTATTTTGCTTGTAATTACTGGACCCGGTGTGCTATAGGTGAGAGAGCTGTCCGTGGCACTGCTCAGTGGCAGCATAAAGAGATGAGGTTTCACTGTGGTTTTCCACACCCATTCCAGTGTGGGATTTAAACCTAGTGGTCAGGGTTCTCCCCACCCCATGCAAAGCACATGGTGGCAAGAGCCACTATCATTAATTCCAGAGGCGCTGATGCTCTGCCAGGTTTCAGGTCCGGTGGTTGTTTCTCATCTTGGCTCACATGTTGCAATGCCAGGTGAGCGGCAGCAGCCTCTCCAGGATGGCTCAGCAAAGAAAAAGGCTTTGTGTTAATGCAGAATCATGCAGTATAAAAAGCCCCAATCTTAATAAAGGTCACCTGGCTGCCCAGAGCATTTCCAGAGAAATAAAAATAGCAAGAGGATGAGAAAGTAGCGAGGACATGTGGGAGCTGTGACAGCACTGGTGGGAAAGCTGCCCCACAGGCTCAGCAGGAAAGTGCCCGGCGTGCCACCAGCAGAACAAATCAGGACTGATGCTTTGCTTATATTTTCACTCATTCTCTTTGCAGTTTTGCCAGCAGCTCTGCAGGCTCTGCCCTGCACTATGTGAAGCAGCCCTGGGAGCTCGTGCTGGAGGAGAGCATCTGCTCCCACGCTGCTGCAAGGCAGGAGATGTGGGAGGAGGGCAGGTGAGCACCACTTCTCAGTGTGGCACAACAATGCTTTTCTCTTTTTCATCTCTGTGGACAGCGGTGTCTGGGCTGCCCCTCTCCATGCGCACCAGGAAGTCCCATGTAGGGCTGGATTGCAGCCCATCTCCTTTGCCATCTCCAGGCTGTAGTTGGTGCCACCGAGGCAGGGGACTGCAAAACGTGTCCCTGGGCAGCGCTCTCACCCAGCTGGGAGCTGGGTCCTGCCAGCACCGGGGAGGGTGGCAGGCTGGGGAGCTCTAGGCATTGTGAAAGGTAATTTTGAAGAGCATCCCTTCCCTTTAGTGCCTTTGAAATAAGGGATAAACACGTAGTTAAGGAAAAATGCAGCAGCCTGCCCTCCCTGTTCCGGTCTGTGAACAACGTGCTCTGGGCTGATTTCTAACTGCAGCAGAGATCTGTGCTGAAGATGCAGCCAAAAAAAAAAAAAAAAAAAAGCCTTGTAAAATGCCATCTACATAAAAAATCTCAAAGCTCTGCATCCTGGGCAAGAAAACAGTGATTTAAGAAGATGCTACAAAATCTCAGAGCTGTATCTCACAGTTTACAACCTTGCAGCAAAACCATCTGACATCCTCTGTGAAATACTGGCCAGGTATCTCTGTTTGTGCATGGCTGTTGTTCTGTTGGTGCAACACTGCTGGATTGTTGGGTTTTTTTTTTTTTTTTTTTGCTTCTCTGCCTCTTCCTTTTTCTTGACCAATTGCAGCTGTCCTAAGGTCAATCCCAGCCCCAGCTGTGGACTGGGTTGCTCTCCTCAGCTTGTGGTTTGTGGGGTGGTGAAGGTGACACATGGCCTCACAGCATTTTTCTGTTCTCTCCCCAAGGGAACCTAACTCAGTGTGTGCAAGGGTGAAGCTGAAATCTGTTTTGCTTCGCTCGCCTGCAATGCTCACTTAAAATATGCTTCCCTTGCACGTATTGCTGGCTGCTAACTACAGTATTTTCTGAAATTAACACAAAAGGGATCACATCCAGAACCAGCACAGCCATCAGATTTTTTTTTTCCCCTTCTCCCCACCCATATTCATCAATTCAAGAGGCTGTGATGCCAAGTGGCAACTCCATATGGGTAAATACGGATTTGAATGGCTGTCAGGGGAGGATCAGCACCTAGCGATGCCTTCGGGGTGCAGCAGCCTGATGTATTACAGACAGCTAACGAGACTGACTTTGCCTGTCAGTGCGATGAAGAAGCACTGCTCTGCTATACGCAGGGAATAGGGCAAGCAGCCAGGACACAGAGCCCCAGGGAGCTGTGAAGGGAAGTGAATGTGGGCTGAAGTCCTCGTCCCTGCTGCACGTGGATAAGACATTTGGTTCTTTGTGATGTTTGCTCTTTTTGTGGTCCCTGAATGACCCATAGTGGGGTTCTTCCTTTCCTGCTGTGCACCAGCCCCTCTTGCATCATCCTGCTGGTACTCATTCCCCCCACCATTTTCCAGCAATTAATGCTAGATGTAACATCACTGTGCTGTTTTCTTCAGAAGTAGTCTACCAGGATGGGTAAGAAGCCATCTAGATCCATGCAGAAGCCTGTCACCTTGACTTTCAGCCCAGCTTTGGGGACAGTCCCTGCCACCAGGTAAGCAGCTGGGAATAGGAACCCACATCCCTCTGGTGTCTGGCTGTAGGGACCTCATCAATCTGTTCCCATGTCACCTTCTGTGGTCCTGTCCCTCCCAAATTCTGGGGCTACCATCAGCCTCAGGCTGTGCTTGTGGATGCCAGCTATCAATGGACTACCTCACTTATAATCAGGTGTACAGCCACTTAGAAAAGCGTAGCTTAAAAACATTTAACAAATAGGGCTGGAAACCCAATTCCTTCTCTAAAGGTTAAACTTCTGAACTGCAGATAATTACCGCCGTTCTCCTCCCTTTGGTAACATCTTTTATTTTAAGCTGTAGAAACAATATGTAGGTGCTTGAAAGGTTAAAATACATCAGTGTCTCATGGTATGGCTCCTAGTTAAAAAATAGCATCGTTGTGTTTCCAGATGATTAAACCCAGGCGGGGGGGAGCTTGAGGTGGCTGGTGGCACTCGGTGGGTGAATCACTGGGATTGCCACGGGCTCGCCCCAAGGCAATTCAGGGCATCGATTTGGCTCAAAATCAGCATGGGAGGATTGGATGGGACGGGCCGGTGCGGGATGGGGACAGCCCTGCGGGGCTGCGTGGCGGGGTGTCCTGGCCGGCAGCGGGCAGCAGGTGGCATTGTCGCCTAGCGAGTGCTGCTGGCAGAGCTGGGGACAGGGACAATGTGACCCCCTCGGCAGGTGGCACAGAGCCTCAGGCAATGCTGGGTGGCCTGTAGGGATGCTCCATGGCTCTGGCTCCTTCGCGCGGGCAGCAGGGTGAGTGTGGGGGTGAGCAGGGGCACCCTGTTTCTGCCAGCATCCCACCTGCTGTGCCTCAAAAATCCATCCTGCCAGGTGGATTTGGGACAGCTGGGGAAACTGAGGCAGGGAACGTGCCTGGGAATGGGCACCATGAAACTGCTGTCCCCACCCCATGTACCCTAGTGGGGCCACAGGGCACCACGAGCTGTACCCCAGGACTTTGTGCGGCTGCATCATCTGATGGGATGTGAGCCAATGCTGGAGTGGTTTTTCCTTCTTCTCTCCGAGCTGCTCTACTGCATCTTTTATCAGGCAGGGCTGCTGAGCTCAGGGAAACAGGAGCTGCTTGTGGCTGGGGCAGGCTCCTGAGGAGTTCTGCTGACTCCCCCAGGATAACAGCAACATCAGTTGTGTGGGCACCACGTGTGCAGGTGGGAGCTGCTGGGTGCCAGTGCTGCCAGCTGCCATATCTCACCACGGGTGTTGTGATGAAGAAGCCAGGTGGTGTTAGAAAATTATTTTGGGGTTGCTGGGTGCTGTGCTGCTGGTCCCCTTGGCCTCCCCATTGTCTGACTGCAGCATGTTTGGGGTCAAGGTATTCCTGAGGAGACAGGCACTGAGCCACGTTTACCTGGGTTGTCCTCTGCTCCCTGATCAAAGGCTTCAAACTGGCACAAGGCCATGCTGGTGCTGAAACCCAAAGGTGTTTCTTCCAGCTGAGCACTCCTGATTCAGCGTTTCAGCTGCCAGCACTTTACAGCAGCTGTGAGATAACTAGAAGACACAGTGGGCACTCCTCTTGGCCAGGCATCTCCTGATAGAGATAGTGGCTGTGCACTCTCAGCACGCTGGGGATAGAGGTGGGGTCAGCAAAAGAATGTGCAGGTCATGGAGGTGGGGAGGGGTCCAGCCCCAAATGCTGTGCTTTGCACCCAGGGGAAATGTCCCAGCAGGGAAGGCTTTGCAGCAGGAATAGCTGAGAAGTTGGAAAGGGGTCTCTCCCAAAGGGGAAATTTGGGTGCAGGAGGAAAAATTTCTTCTCAGAAAGAGTGGTGAGGCATTGGCACAGGCTGCCCAGGGTGGTGGATGAGTTGCTATCTCTGGAGATGTTACAGAACTGTAGTGATGGGGCACTGATGTGGTCACTGGGGCCTGCTGTCCTCTGTCACAGATCTAGAGATAAAAGCATAACGAAGAAGCATCTGGACAATGCTCTCAGACATACAGTCTGGTTTTTGGGTGGTCCTTTGTGGAGCCAGGAGCTAGACTTCAGGCTGGCAGTGCCCTTCCCTTGTAGCAGAGGTAGGGAATGTGCAGGCTGCGCAGCCAGGAAGAGACCAGTGTGAGCTCGCAGCAGGTGATGACTGTCCCCTGGACATTGCCTGTGCCACGTAACCCTGCTGGGGGATGGAGTGCTGCCAGTGCTATAAACCCCCATTGGTCTCTCGTGTCAATAGGCCTTATCTCTGAAAGGGAGTCTTATTAACAGGGAGCGAACTTTGCCGCTTGTGGCGTGCTCTTGAAACCTGCCTTGAGGTTCCTCATGCCCAAATGAAATGGGAGGGTTTGTGTGAAAAAGGAAAACAGAGCAGGCACTGCTCCAGGAGCAAGATGAGCACCCACCAACCTCCTGTATGGCCCAGAGGTTACACCCAAGCCTGCAAAGTGTTGTGCAAAACCTGTTTGGGCCTTTAATTAACTAATGTCTGTCTTTGTGCTCCCAGTGGGCCCTCTGCAGCAAGAACAGCTACTGGCTGGTGGCCTGGGAAGGGTGAGGCATCCATTTTGCACCCCATCTGCTTGTGAGGAGTGCTGGCCTGCAACCGGAGCTCCCTGTGCAGCTGCTTCCTTGTGCTGTTTCAGGAAAAACAGCCCATTTCTGCCATGCTCTGTGCTCCTTCCTGTGGTGTGGGCTGCTAAGGGACCGTGGAGGGCTGTGAGAGTGTCCCTCCAGGTGACCTGCAGGTGTGACACGGCCATCAGGACCTCCCCTGCTGGCCCGCTCCCCAGAAGCTGTGGTTAGCAGCAGTGTGCCAGCAGGCAGCGAGGCCCGGCTCTGTTGGCAGGGAGGCTGTGGGCTTGGCAGTCTGTCCCAAGGTTTACAAAGCTGCGTGTTGCTTTGTCCCATGCCTCCCTCTGAGGCTGCAGCAGCAGAGGGCACTATGTGTCCGCGTGCCATCCCCGTGGGCAGGAGGTGGCCTCTCCGGGGTCAGTGAGGCACGGAGCAGCTCCCTGACCTCTATCCCTCTTCCCACAGCAAGACCCAGACTGGGGCGATGGAAAGATGGAGGAAACGAGGAGGCAGTCGACGCAACGAGTGGCAAATATAGATCAAACAGCAGGAAATCCGCTCTCTGGCGGCGCAGGAGAGCCACGCAGTGGAAAGCGCTGGTCCAGCAGGAGGTCGTCCAAGACAAACATGGAGCTGCTTTGTGGGGCAGCCTGGCTGGCAGGCAGAATGGGCAGGCATTCTGCCTCGCTGCCATCCCTGCAGGTGGTCAGGGTGGAGATATCCCAACCCATGATAGGGAGAAGGAGCCCTTCTCACCACCATCTGAAGCGGTCTGCTGGATTCTTTCATCAGAATGAGATGTTTGCCAGCCTGAGTGGCATCAATGTGGAAGCATAGAGTGGCTCAAGTTGGAAGGGACCTTAAAGAACATTTGAGCTCCGACCCCCAGTGTTTCTACGTGTTCTCCGCAGGAAGTTTGGCTCCAAACACAGCCTGGCTTTGTTCTATTCCAGTGGGAATGTTTGTATGTATGCAAATTTAGACTTAAATGTCCCATAGGGATGTGATGCTCATACAAGCAACTGCTCACCAAAATGAACAGGGAGTTGGATGGTACCTCTTACATTGCTGTGGCACCGCCAGCATTAATGTGTAGTGGCTTTTCCCAGGTGAAGATCAAAGAAGTAGAGATCGAAGACTCATGAATGCTCTTGGGTGGCATGTCCTACTGGCTTCCATAGGGCAGGAAGGGACAGAGATTGAATTGAGGGGTGTTTCCTCCCCAGTTTCTTTGTTGGATGAAACTTGGGCTTGCCCAAGCGCTCTTGTCCTTGGACAGTGATTTGGCAGTAAGTGTGTAACCATCCTGTCACCCCTACTTGTCTGCCTTGTTTTTGCATGGTGAGACAGGAGGTTACAGCTAAAAAGTGATTAACTCCAACAGGGAGCACAGGCTTTGCATCTTCATGCTGTACTTGGGGCTTGAGCCAGCCCCAGGCAAGCTGATGCCCAAAGAAGCTGTGGATTCCCCATCCCTGGAGGTGCCCAAGGCCACAGATGGGCTCTGGGCAGTCTGATCTGGTGGGGAGCAGCCAGCCCATGGCAGGGGGTGGAACTGGATGGGCTTCGAAATCCCTTCCAACCCAACCATTTTGTTATTCTGTGGTTCTATGATTTCTAACTGGCGAAGGTGACAACTCCCTGGGAACCTGCCTGGGTGTTCACTTGCTCACGGAAACCTTTATCAAGAGAGTGAAGGTGATTGTCCGGGCTTGTTGATGTCCTCGGGAGATAGCCTGCAGGGAGGCTTTCTGACAGGCTGCAATCTCAGCTATTGCCCTTTGACAGCAGCAGAGATAAAGATACATGAACATCCTGCTCAGGAAGCTCTCTCCTCCTCGTGTGTCATTCCTTGAGTCTGATAAATGCAGGTGAGACCTCTGCTCACTGCAGGCAGCCTGCTGTTCTGCTTCCAGCAGGCAGTTGTGCTTTGTCTTGGCAGCAGTTTGACTTCAGATTATTTAGTGCCCGTTTGTCCCCTGCCTTGGGACCGTCCCTTGTGGTGGTTAGGAATCTTCTGACTTCCAGCACAAGCGCATCTGTGGCTCAGTTCTTGCTCATTTGTTCTTGAGCCAGAGGACAGTGCTGGCACAAACAGCTCTTCTTCCTGCCTGCACTCCTCGATGTTGATTTGAAATAGTCTTTCTTTGGCCTTGGGTTTCAGAGGGATGTGTTTCAAAACCAGAAATAAATGGTTTTGAAATATTTCCCATAATTTTTGCGAGATCTTGACCCTCTGATAGTAAGATTAGAAGAAAGATAACAAAATCAGCATTCAGGCTAGGACAACTGTTGTTAAGTAGACAACCCACTAAAGTCAGTGCTTCTTGTTTACAATTGAACTCATGAATTTTTAGATATTAATGTATGAGGGATTGAGTAAACAACCATTGTGCCTCAAAGGAATGAGTCCCAGGCTGTCCTGAGCTGGAATACTTTGTACTTTCCTGATTGCCTTCCAAGAATTTCAAATTACTTCGTAACAGAAAAACAAGCCTGCTTCACCAGACGTGTGCGAGGTACTCGGGGCAGCCTTAATTCATCTGCTCTGGGATGTGGCTGGTTTGGGGGCACAGCTGTGCATCTGGGTGAGGGATGCTGAGCATGGAGGTGTTCTGATGAGGTGAGGACGACACTTAAGCCAGCTGAGCCATAAGGAAGCTATTAAAACTTTGCTGCAGTGAGGAGGTCAATCTAGCCCTGTTGGTCCCCATTCCCACCTTGATGGACATGGGGACGCACTGTACACTGGCCCATCAATGTGGCTAGTGGGAGAGGTGAAGGGACTACTGGCAATCACATAGCAGGTGAGGGTGAGCGGAGGACCCTGCTCCCCTAACCCACAACCTTTTGGGAGTAGCTGGGATACTCTTGGGTACGGGTGCACAGCAGCAGCCCCAAGGACCAGGTGTTGAAAGGATGTGTGGCCAGGGACGTTCCCTGTGCCGCAGACCATGTTATGAACCCACGGGTTCTCCAGGCTTGCTGAAGCATTTCTGAACACAGTGGCCATGGCCGCATGCTGTGGTACCTGTGCAAATTGCCCCTCATTTCTAGCTGTCCTACACTCAGCAAGTGCTCTTCAGGAGCAGCCAGCCCATTCCTTCAACCAAAAATAACACTTTGGACCAGAGGCAGGTATGCTTGAATGTCCCTCGCTGCCCAGTGTCATGTAACTTATGTTTGTGCTGTCAGTGCTGTTCTGTCCCACGCACCATGTGGGTGCTTTGGTGAAGCAGGCAGGATGGGGCCCTCGCTACCTGGGTCGGCTTGGGTTTGGTTTCAAAGCCAGCAGCCTGGAGCTGTGGAAGGAGTCATGAATTCGGGTTACCAAACCATCTGCTGGCTGCATTTTAAAAAGCAATTAAAGCAAAACTGTTTCCAGGCCTTCTGTTTGCAAGATGTAGTTTAAAGAGAGCTAGCCAAGCCAGGATTTGCCTGATCCTGCCACAGCTCCAAGTGTGAGTTAATTTGATCTAATCCCTGTGCTGTGAGGTGAGGAGATCCCCACTGAGGAAGTGTCCAGGTAAGCAGAGCTGTTGGCACAGAGGTTTCTATAACAATGAAATCCACGAGACTGGCATTTGGATTATTATTCTTATTGCTTCTAATCATAAATTGTTACATAGGGCTTAAAGAAACAAAAGATAGGATGCAAGAACCCTTCTGCAAGGTGGAGGATGGTGAGTGTTGCTTGAAGGTAACGGCATTGAGATGCCCTTGCAAAGATGCTCCTGTGTTTGGCTTTGGAGACTTGCAGGAGGCAACCATGGGACCTGGACCATGCATCCAACAAGCAGGAGGGGATGCTCAATGCCCTTGTGATCCCAAGCCCCTGGGCCATGCCTCCTGTGGGACAAAAGAAGAAAAAAGCCACGAGAACAGCACCAGGCTGAGACAGCCACTTATGCAAGAGCTGGCAGTGGGGCTGGCCGCACCGAAAGCGGGTGCCAGCGTGGCGCGAGTGGCTCTGCGTCCTCCTGTTTGCTCAGCAGCTTTCATGTGGCGGGGGAGCTGGGTGAGGGCACGAGATTCCTGCACACTGAACTCCTCTGTTCCTCTCGGCAGGGTAAACAGGACAAAAAACAAAGCCCCAAGCCAGCGCCCGCCTCCGAGGTAGCGTCCTGCCAGCCACCCTGGGGTGCATGGAGGTGATGGGGCCACCTTCAGCCTCTCTGGGGCAATTTCTGGTTGCTATTTCCTGGGTAGGTGAGTGATGTTCCTGGTGAGGAGCGAGCAAGACAAATGGGGCAAAGCACCCCAGCAAGTATGGATGGGGATCAGCTGCCCAGCCCTGCATCCTTGGTGAGCTGAGGATGGGTGTTCCCATGGTGAGCCCAGGCTGGGGGCTGTGCAGATGCTGATCAGATTGAGTGTCCCCTGTGAAGGTTGTAGGGTGTCCCAGCTGTGCTGAGCCCTATCATAGGTACCACAAGGTGCAGGGAGGGAGGAGAGATGAGCACTGCTCCTCTCTGCAATGAGCTCTGTATCATTTTGCTCAGAAAGCTGTTCTTCTTTTAGTTGCAGTTCCCCTTTGGAGCAATATCCAAGCTCTCTTGTCCCAGTCAGTGACAGAGGGTGATGGGGCTGACCTCAGCCCTTTTCCAGTGTGGTATTAGCTAATCCAGCTCCCCAGGGACGCAGCTGTGGGGCTGGTCCCTTGCCAGCCCCAGCCCATGCCAGCTCTCCTGTATTTCCACAGAACTGCGATTGCACCACTGCAGCCTTGAGCAGGGCAAGGTGAGAAGGCAGGAAGTTTGAAACACTAGAGAGTTTCCTTTCAAATGGGATTTGCAACAAAGAAACCTGTATCTAGCTTGATGCAGCTTGGTTTGCTGTAGGGCTGCCACAGAGCTGCTGGGAAATGTTAAAGCAGCGTGGTGGGAAGGTTGTTTTGATGCTGCACATCTGTCCTGTGTTGTCCGTCCTGGTCATCCGTGGAGCTGTATGAGAGCTGGGGTGCACATAGGGCTCTGGCTGCACTGGCCTGGAGTAGGGGAGGGATATGGGAGGCTGAGGAGCGGCATGCCTGAGCAGCAATGGGTGCTGAGGTCCTCTGTAGCCAGCGGGATCTCAGCAGGAGTCAAGTCTTGGGGCCACTACCCAAACCTCTCAGCCTGGGGTTTGGTGAGAGCTGGCTTTCTCGTGGGATTCCCACCCCAGGCTTGATGGATTGGAAATACTGCAAGAGCAGCTCTTTTTCTGTTGTTTTTGTTTTTATTCTCCTGATATTTGTGTCTTTCCACTTCCGTCCCTGGCCAAGGCACAAGAGGCAGGCACACCCAGCAGGGTGGGGGGGGACAAGTACCCTTAACCCACAGGAAAAGGGAAACAGAAGGGAAAATCCATAGCTGGCACCAAGGAGGCTTAACCCACAGTCTTGTCCTGTCCAGGCACGGGGAGTGACATGGTGACTACCAGGATGCAAAGCCCCAGGGATGCGTCTTGGCACTGTATGGGACAACACCAGGGGTCTTATGGCACAGACCCCGCTTTGAGCTGCAATATGGTCACAAGCTGCCTTAGCAGGAAGGGATCAAGCACTCAAAAGCAGTGCGGGATCAAAGCTTTCTAAACACTCAGGGCATTTGGCTTGGGAGGTTTTGTTCTGTCTATTTATAGCAGTGGGGCCAAGCGAGTTCAGAGTTGGAGGCAAACTTTTCCGAAGCTGGGGGACGTTTGGAGCGGGAGGGGGAAAGGGAACTCGGCCAGGCCCATCTTCAACATGCATTGACTCCTTCCCTTAGGTATGTGTTGCTCTCCATGACACACTAACAACAAGCCTGCATAGCAGAGCCTGGCTGAGGCTGCAAAGATCGAAGCAGAAATGTGAATTGGCTGGGAACGGGAACATGAAATAGAGAGTTTCCAAACAGCAAAGCCATAGTGTTTGAAAGTGAAAATTGTTTCCTTACCAACGTGTTTTCACCCTTGGGTCAACAGCCTTCAATTATAAGTATGCTTATGTTGTTTTCCAGGGAAAAGCTGGTAAGGATTCCAGGGCAAAAAAAGGGCTAAGGGCATCCTGAAGCATGTGCTATGCTTATAAATGGAGAGGAGGGATCTTCTCATCTACCAGAAGAAATTTTTGTGGTGTAACTGAAGAACATGTTGGTTTTCTGTGCTACTCCCTGTAGGCAAAATCAGGTTTTAAATGCAAGCAAGCAAACCAACGAGCATACAGGTGAGACTGTGCAACATCCAAACTGTCGCCCTTACAGGGCACGCAGGCAATAGCTGGGATTTTCCTGCATCTCCCAAGTGAATGGTGCTAGCAGTGTTTAATATTGAAGGGCTGGGGAAGTAATCCTTCAGGGAGTGCTGCATGATGGTTTTAGAGAGAGAATTCTGTGACCTGGGAGATGGGAGTGACAGTAGTGATACAAAGCTCATTGGTGTAGAACACGAGGTCTTTGAGCTAGAGGAGCAGTAGCATACAATAAAGTAGACTTTGATGCCTGGAGGTGGCAGAGAAAAGTCACCACCTGAATGCTGTCATGCAAAAGGCAGATGCACATTTAGAATATCAGAATTATTAAGGTTGGAAAAGGCCACTAAAATCAAGTCCAACTGCCAACCCATCACCACCATGCCCACTAATGGCTTTTAGTGCTGCGTCTATATATTCCTTGGGGATTCTCATGACATTGTCTCTCCATTGACATTAAAACCTCCAGGTCAGGACCCACCAAGATGTCCGCTGGATCAGAGGGTGCAGATCTGACCGTCTTTATTCCAGAAAATGTCAGCTGGGGGCGAGCACATTGCAAATGAAGGTGAAGGAGGCATGAGGACTGGAGGTGATTGTCCCTCGGTTTTCCAGCTTGGCAGCAGCAGGCGCTGAGCCCAGTTTCCACCCCTGCCAGGCAGAAGAAAATGTTCTTCTCCTTTTTGCCTCCTAATGATGATGATGACAGTGCTCCTCTTGCATTGTGTGTGTCCTTAATGCTGAAAGACCGTTCTTATGCTTGGTGCTACTGTTCCCAGGCCTTGGCTTGGGCAGGGTATGCCAGCCAACTGGACAACCATTCCTTCCTCTGACAGCCTGTCTGTTCTGCAATTAACAGACAAAATGCCCACCAGTGTGGCTGGCAAAAAGTTTTAATTAAAATCCTTTGGTGTTGGCCTTGACCAGACTGGAGAGTGAACAGGAGGAGGGCAGGAGGCCCAGGTCATGTCTTGGGTCACCCCAGCAGAGCATCCCTGAGCTGGGGCTGAACACAAAGCAGGGCCTGGTTTTTAATTGCTTTTTTTTTCTTCTATTTTCCCTTGGGTGACCTGTCCAAGGGATGGTCACAAGCAGATAGGATACTGCCAGCCCAAAGCTGGGACAGGTCCACAGGTCGTTTGTGTCTTAATGAGGAACCATGAATAGGAGTGCACAGCACATACAAATGAAAACACCTCACCGTCTTCCCTAATGAGTGTTAAAATGCTTTTGTCATGCGCTTGGCTTGGCTTGTAGAGGTGCCTGGGGCCCTGTCTCCCAGACTGCTGTCACCTTCCCCATACCCCGTGGCTAACAGGAAGGTGACGTGGTAGACACTGTTTCAGGACCAGTAATATGTGAAGTTCCCCAGCTCTGCTGTATCTACAGATGCTAGAGTTTGCTCCACTGGGGAAAGCTGAGGAAATTCATGGAAGCATCAGCAAATAAGCCCCAGGAAGCAGGAAAGGTCTCCATGTCATCCTGCTTGCTTACATGATAGGCAGCTCTCTGGGCCTTTTTCTGTTCCCTCTGCTCAGGACAGATTGATGGATTTTCTGGTTTGCATGCTGATGAGTAAGAAAGATTAATCATATTATCGCTAAGGTGTTGGAAGGGACTGCTAAGATCATAGTCCAATTCTACCCATCCCCACCACGCCTACTAAGCTACATCCCTTGTTCAGGATGGAATGGCCATCCAGCATTGTGGCGTGGGAAAGGGTTTTACTTTTCATTTGGTCTCTGGCCTAGAGAAATCAATGGTCTTTTACCAGTTTAAAAACAAAAACATATCCTTTTCTGCTGCCATTTAAATGCTTCTCTCTTGCCTTAGGTTGTAATATTGTGCACGGGAGCTCCTCAGCCCATGCTGGTGAAAGAGATGACATCAAGGCAAACTGGAGGTTGGTGGATGGATTTGGGATGGATTGCTACACAGCACAGCACAAGCCCATCCCTCAGAGCCAGGACCATTCCCTGTCAATGGCAGTGTCCAACCCCCACATGCGGGATATGGCATGGAGGGTGGCAGCTCAGGGCATGGCAGCAGCAGGGGCATCCCATGTGGGCATCAAGGCAGATCCCCCCACAAGCCCTTTTTGGGGATGAAATTAACATTTTAGAACAGTGACAAGGGAGACTTTTTTTACTGTTCCCTTAGAAAAATGCCCTTTTGGATGCCAAAATATAGCAGACAAAGGTGCTGGCCACGTTTTCCCCCTCCCTTTCAAACCCCTTTCTGCACGGTGACATTTCTCACTTCCAAACCCTGCTCTTGATTTCTTATTCCTTCTTTTTCCCCTCCTATTTCCCCTCCCTCCCTCTGAGCCCCCTGGGACCGGGCCCCTGCCCGGAGAGCCCTGGCTGTGTGCCGATGGCAGCTCCTGGCACAATGGGCGCATTCAGCTGGGCACCGCGCGGTGAGGAGCAAACCAGGCAAGAGTATGGGACCCCCCCGTTCCCACATTGCCTCCCCCAAATAGCAGTGCAAGAAACAAAGCGGCTGAGGCCGTGTCCCAGTGCGCCGGCGGAGGCGAAGTGGAATCCAGCATCACAAAACCAGCCCTGTACATGCTCCATTCACGACGCAGGCGCGCGTGTGTTCTGCTCCCCCCCCCCGCCCTCACCCCCCAAAATCTCCAAATCTGCCCGGTAACACCGAAGCGGGCTCCCCTTCTCAGGCCTCGGCCAATCTGCGTGCTGCCAAGGCGGCGGTGCAGGGAACGGCATGTTTTCCTTCTCCCTTTCTTCCTCCCGAGCCGCTTGTTTTTCTTCGGGGATGGAGGGGAGGTGCTGGGCTGAGCTCATGGGCTGCCCCCGCTTTAGCACACGTGTCCTTTCCCCATAAAAAAAATGATGATAATAATAATAATAAAGGTTCAAAGGAAGCCTTGTTTTTCACTGCAGGCAGATAAGAGATTTTTTGGGGGGTGGGATAAAGGAGGGGAGGAGAGCAAGGAAAGCAGGCTTTCATCCTCCCCACATCCAACCAGACGTTTTCTTGCCTTTTCCTCATTGCTTTTCTCCCCCTCCTGTCGGCTTTGCTGTTTTTCCTCCTCTCCAGCTCCTAGCTCGCAGCAGCTGCCGTGCTTGTGGGAGGCTAGGCGGCTGTAAATCACTGCAGGATGGTTTATGGTGGCTGCCGGCTCTGCTCCAGCCCGCTGCCTTTCCAGACTGCCTGGGAACAGCCGGTGTTAGTGCAGGGAGAGAGACTGCAGCCCATCCCCATGCTCCCACCACATCCCACCCCTGTACTGTGTCTTTCTGCAGGTCCCTCAGACCCAGCTGTCGATTGCAGGATGCCAAATAGTAATGAAACACTGTTAGGGCTTGCTTGTAGATGGGCTTGCCATGGAGAATGTTGGTGACCAATGTGTGAGATGTGCATGGAGCACTGAGGTGTTGGGGCAGCGAGCATCAGGCCATGATCCCAGAGCCCATGTCTGCTATAAGGACAGAATGTTTGGCTCTGGGACCCTCTAGCCTTGTGGGATAACTTCTCCTTGCTGCCTGCTTCCATGCACAGCTTCATCTTGATGCAGCAATGCCTGATGAGTGCAGGATGCCAGCTTGCACACCGCCATAGGAGCTCTGTATTCAGCAGCTGGGATTTATCCTGCCAAAGCCTGGGCTGTCCGTTGGGTGAAGGAAACTACAGGGAAGGAGCTGGTTGTGCAGGGCTGTGCCAGGCTTTGGGAGACAGCTGCAAGAGCCTGGCGAGGGCACGATGTCCGTGTGTGCTCTGCTGTGCTCCACCCAGGGAGAGGCTGCACCCAGGCTGCTTGCATAAATTGTTTGTGCAGGGTGAGGAGAGCCATAGCCCAGGGCATTGAGCAGCTCGCTGTGCTGGGTCCTTAGTTCCTGGAGCCTTTTGTTCCTGTAACCTTCTTTCCTCTGTTTCTCATACCCTTTCCTTGAGCCTACTCTTATATCAGGACACGTAGAAGCTACAGAGCACACGTGGTGCATGGATAACCAGCATGACCCATCACTTCCTAGCTCTGCACACCTCCAGCATGGATCCAGAAGGAGACACAGTCTTCAGATTGACTTGAACATAGGTGGAATAAAGATGCATGCAACAAGGTCACTGCTCCAGTTGCCTATAGGCGCAGTTGCTGGGTACCACAGGGCTGGCTATGGTGTTAACAAGGAAAACCTCAGCACTGGCTCACTCAGACTCCACTGGGAAATAGTAAAAAGGAATGGAGTATGGGATATTCTATAGGATGGTGTAGAATCACAGAATCATTAAGTTTGGAAAAACCACTAAGATCATCTAGTTCAACCATCAGCCCTTCCCCACCGTGCCCACTAACCAGGACCCTCAGTGCCAGATCTCCATGGTTCGTGAGCACCTCCACTGACAGTATAGGATATAGGCACAGTCTACAACTAGCCGTAGAAAGCATCAGGCAAACCAGCAGTTCAAGAGCTGAATTTCATACAGGAATTCCAGGTCTATAAATATCTAAATATCTCTCCATCTATCTAAATCTAAATATCTCTCCATCTATCTAAATCTAAATATCTATCCATCTATTATAAATATCTAAATATCTAAATATCTATTCCAGGTCTATAAATATCTAAGGCGTGGGGGGCAAAGTGGCGAGGCCAGACTCTTTTCAGCAGCGTGTGGAGACAGGACAAGGGGAAACGGCCAGAAACTGGAGCATAGGAAGTTCCGCACCAATGTGCGCAAGAACTTCTTTACGGTGAGGTGATGGAGCACTGGAACAGGCTGCCCAGGGAGGTTGTGGAGTCTCCTTCTCTGGAGATCTTCAAGACCCGCCTGGACGCCCACCTGTGCGACCTGGTGTAGGGAACCTGCTTTGGTGGGGGGTTGGACTCGATGATCTCTGGAGGTCCCTTCCAACCCCTGTGATTCTGTGATTCTGTGATTCTGTGATTCTGTGAATTCAGATTTCATACACTGGCTGCAGTGTGAGAAAATGTGTTGGTTTTGCCCAAGTCTAAAGTAAAGAAGAGATTTAGCTCAGCCCAGAGGACACCCAGAGCACCGGAGGTGACCTTCCCACTGCTTTTCAGACCTCAGAGGAGATTTCCCTGGCAGAGCGACTCGGTTTTCTTTGCAGCAAAGATAATCTTCCCTCTCCCCCCCCCCCAACCCAGCTGAATACTCTGGCTTTCTGGCTTTGCACCAAATAGCAGTCAACATGAAATATATCCCCATTTGCTGGGCCTCCTCTTCCCAGCCATCCTCCAGCAAAGAGGAGTGATGGAGCATTTGCTCTTCTACCCACACCCCTGTTCCAGGGCTGGGTCTTTGTTTTTCTTCAGAGGTGGTGCCAGGAGCTTGGGAACCCTTTCAAACCTACAGTGTATGGTGAGGAACAGTGCTGCTGGGACGAAGAAACTCACTCATCTGCTGCAGCTTTCTTGCACCAGCTCTTCATCTCCATCCCATGGAGGGGACCACAGTGGACCCACAGGATGGCCCTGGGACCAGATGGTGAACATGGACCCACAGGATGGACCCACCTTCCACACCTAGAGCTCAAATACCACCTCTAGATGCCAAAATGCAAAGAGGTGAGAATGCTGGCATGGGGCTATGCATGCAAACACATATATTGGCACTTTGGGGCTGCTTTCCATTTAAAATTTACAGTGCAGACTCTTCCAGCAACACTTCCAGGATCCTGTACTTCTTTCCAGGGCTGCAGAGATGACTGGCAAATGGCAGTGTCTCCACAGCCCTTATGCTGCTGTGCCTGGGGTGAGGCTTCCCCCCGAGCTGCTGCTTCTCCCCACCACCTGCATCCCTGTGTACTCTGCTATCCAAAGACCCCTTCCAAATGACATTTCCTGCAGTAGTAAAAAAGGGAAAACACAGTTTTTGTTGCAGCCAAGGATTGTCTGTGCTCTACAGCTCTACGCTGTGCCTGCAGTTGGGTATGGCAAAGCCCTCGAGCCCCATTCATCCTAGGCACCCTCTGTGCCCAGATCCCTTGCACACGTGACAGCCTGCTCGAAGCCTTGCGGGCACACATCCACTCTCACACCCCCAAGGGAAGCCCCCAAGATGCCAAACATTCAGACCCCTTTGTTCCCTTCTTGTGCCATCTGATCGCAAACCCTGCACTGCAGCACTGGGGCTCTGACCATGTGGGACCTGACTACGTGTGCAACGAGATGAAGAGCAAATTCCCCTTTAACCTTGCTAGGACCCAGACTGTTACAGTTTTGCGTAAGTTTATAGGGCAGCAGCATCAAATTGCGTCTCCAGGGCAGCAGAACTGTAGAACAGCTCCTCAGTGATGGGCAGTGTTTTGGCACTGCTTACAGAAAACCCAAATTGTGTAGGATAGCTGTGTGCTGAACTGGGGATAACTGCTGGTCTGGGGATCCTTCAGCCCTTCTGCCTGAAGAGGGGGCAGTTCTCACGGCCATCACTCCCACCAGCGTAGGAACTGGGGAAAAAATCCTTAAAGCAGCTTCTTGCATCTCTGCTGCCTTTGGGGCTGGAGCCCTGCAGGGACCGGGGGATGCTGTTTGTCACAGCCCAGGTTGCTGTCCCCAGTCTGCATCCAGCAATGCCAACACTGGGCAATGCCAAGGCTGGGCAGTGCTGTGCCACATCAATGTTACATCAGGAAGAAAGCAGCCCTCAGGAGCTGGCATGGGCTGATGTGTGATGCTGTCACTGATCTGGGAGTGCTGCTGTGCCACCAGCACCTCCCACGCCATTTTGCACCAGCGCTGCCTTGCTGCTGGCTGTGGGCACCTCACACCCACATGTGTTGCATTGAAGGAAAACACCCAGCCCTCCAGCGTCACCAGTGTGACCCTCCTGCAGCAGCAAGGGTGTTTAACACTGAAAGTAACCCAGGAGCATCTGGCAGATCCCAGCAGCCCAGGAGACTCAGCCTCCTCAAGCCCTGGCTTGCAGGCAAGCTTTGCACCAGCAGCATTGTCCCATGCATGCCCCAGCCCCATTGCAAGCACAGCATCTTGTCCCAGGGCACCCACAGCTTCACCTTGCTCAAAAGCTGGGATCACCATCAAGACAACTTTGTTAGGTCCAGAGCATACATGCACAGACGTCCTCATTACCTTGGGTTAAGGATGCTGGATATAGAAGAGCGTTCTGAATTGTAGCACCTCTTCCAGGATCTTGGCTGCTGCAGCTGATCTCGGCCGTGCAGCCACGCTGCAGGTTGAGCTAAAATAAACAGCGATCCCATGCAAGCCTCTGGAGGAGCTGTGCTTGGAGCAGAGCCGGGTGTGAAGGGGCTGGCTGTGTGGTCAGGCATGTCTCAATGCTGGGCAGCCCGTCCTAAGGATGTGCCTTTGCAAAGAAACCCGCCCAGAGGCAAAAATGAATTGCCTGTAGGCTCAGGATGTGCTATGGTATAGGCAAAGAGCTGGTCCTCCTCTCCGTTCTCACTGAAGCCTCAGCACCTGGGGACAGCCAGGCATCCCCCAGCCACGCTGCGTGCAGGGACCCGAGGATGTAACGAGGTGCTGAAAATGAGGAAGCAGCAGGTGGCACATAAATCACAGCTGGAGGCTCGGCTGGCTCTGCCCTGACCTGTGAGCTGACCTTGGCTGCACTGCTTGAGCTCCTCAGGCCCTGGCTGGGACACCCAACGGATAAAGAGTGGCACAGCAAGGCTGGGCCCAGACTATAAATTTCCTGGAGATGAGGAAGTTGGCTGCGCTCACAGACTGTGTACTTTGGGCTCCAAGCACCATCCTGGTGGGACAGCAATGGGAAGGCAGCTAGGTACATCAGTGGGGATGCTCACATCACAGCACACATCTGTATCTACCTCATTGTGCAGGAACCTCAATGGCTGGGTACTTATTAAAGCCCACAGGGACAGAGCAACAATTGCATCCCACTCTGTCCCATTATTCATGCAGCCCCAGGGGCAAACTTTACTTTTGCTTCTGCCCCCATCCATCACCTTGCTGTAGCTGAAGCAGTAAAACCAAATGGAGAGGGATTGTGCCATGCACTTGCAAGCATGGAGGAGCAGCGTGGATGCAAGAAGCAGAAAAAAACCCTCCTCATTTGTATAGAAATACACATAGAAGTGCTCACACAGAGTTTTTCTGGCTGCCTTCCAGAGCTGTATCTGCTCCTCAGAATACAGAGCACAAGACCACTCACTATCTGGCTTTTCGATGAGAAGAATTTCAATCATTTTTGGCACGCTCAGAAAGAGGGGGTGGGCTCACATCATTGGCCTAAAGCTCATGGCCATTGAGCACTATGGGAAAGCACCACCAGATGCATCTCTTCATGCAAAATACCCGGGGAAACATGGGGACACCTCCACCCGCCTCTCTCCATGGGCTGTGGAGCCCTTCACATCCCTCTCCCAGTTCTTCCTTCCCAGCCATCCTCACCACACCACAGAGCTTCAAACCCATTTATGCAAAGCCAAGGAGGGAGAAATACGATTACCGGGTCAGAGATTTATCTCCTGCAAGGCACTGTGTCTGCTGAAACAAAACTTGCCATTTGTATGGCCCCAATAATTTCATAAGCAGCCCCGGACGCGGGGATGAGGTATGGCTGTTCCCAAGGAGCTGCCTTCATTTTGACAGATGTGCTGCTCCGTCTGTGCCAGTTCTGCTCTGTCCAGGCTTTGCAGGGAGCAGCTGGGGAGAGGATCTTAGTGCAGGCTTTTACATGGGAGCAGAGCTGCAGCCCCGGTGCCCACCTGCACAGCTCTACCTATGCTGCAGGGATGGACACGTCCCAGGCTGCTGGGCACTAATTATAGCCAACGCCTGCTTGCCAAGGAGGTGTTGGGATGCGGAACAATGTGCATTTCCCAGCCCTGTGAGCCTGTTTTCCAAGGAGCTCTGCTCACGTGGTAAATCAGAACTCAGGTTCCATGAATGGACTCACGTGAGCTGAGCCCCTCAAACAGCCAATGCTGCACTTCTCACAATCTGGGACGTTTCCCAGCAAGCTGTGTCCAGGAGAGGGCAGGGCTGGCCGTGACCACTCAGGGCAGCTGACATTTCGGGAGCCATGATTTCCAGCCAAGGTCAACCTAGAGATGCCCTTTTCCTCATTGCTTTGGGAGCTGAAACCCTGCTTGCAGAGCCTTGCAGCAGCACAACTTGTACCTTTGCTGTCCCCAGGCTGTCCCCACTCACACTGTGTTCCTAATGCTGAGATGTCATCTTTTGAGAGACATTGTGTGCCCTGGAGAACACAGCTGATGTTAACAGCTGTGAACAGATTGCAGTGGGTGAAGGTGCTGCAGCCATACCAAGCACTGGGGGCAGCAGGGGCAGAAACAGGGCCGGTGTATCCCCAGCTTAGAGCACCTCCAGCAGCTATTCCCTGGCCAAAGATATGTTAGGAGATGTCAGAAATCCCCTTCCCATGGGGCGATGCACCAAGCTTGCACCAGAAGTGGAGGCAGCAGCTGGGAAGGACAGAAGAATCCTAGAGCCACAGAATAGCTTAGGTTGGAAGGGAACTTAATAACCATAGAGCTCCAACCCCTGCCACGGGCTGGCTGCTCCCCAACTGCTCAGGGCCCCATCAAGCCTGGCCCTGAAGGAAACCGAGGAGGAGCTGGGTGGGAGGAGATGACCAGAACAACCAGAGAGCAAAGCATTTTCTGAACAATGTTTTCTTCCAAAACAACATCGTTACCCCCCCCTGAGACTCACCTGGCCTTGACCCGGCAGCAGCCCCTGTTAATGTTTAATCCCTCTGGGCAGGATGGCACACTGGTGCTGGCACAGCGTGGTGTCACTCAGAGGCGTTGTCACCATGGGGGACACCCATGGGACATGCATGCCCACTGGGCACCCGGCTCCCTCAGATGGGGTGAAGCAGCTTTGTGAGGGTCATGCAGGGAGAGACGGATATGAGGCTGAGCCCATGGGATCCACTGTACCAGGGGACCACCTCTGGGGTTTGGAGCTCCTGGGGGGCTCATGGTGGGGGAGCTGAGCCGTGGGGCAATGCACAGCATGGGTGATCAGAGCGCTGGTGTATGCACTGGAGGAAAAATATGGATTCCTCATGAGCAAACAGAGCTGGACTTTATTGCCTTTAAAATGCAACTAGCACAAACAGAGGCAAAAGTGCAAACACTGATAAAGGCTAGAATATTTCACGCTGTGCAAACAACCAGGAGTGGAGGGGTGTGTTGAAATGAAGGGGTGATGGGGAGTGGGGGCACTGTGCTGTGATGCAGGGCCCAGGCTGGTGTGCAAGCAGCCCTTTGTGCCTTGTGCTCCACCTGCAGCTACCACCCCTTGTCTTCTGCTCCTTCTCAGGGTGACCATCCATATGCCATGCCATATAGGATGGTGATCCCAGTGCCTGCTCCTAGCGCCTGTGCTCTGTAGGGTACGTTTTGCAGAGCACCCAGTGCCATGCACAGGAAGCTCTGCTAGCCCTGATGTGACAGCACTAGGAGCCAGATCACCACAGGTGGGGATTAAGGTCTTCAAAGGATGTCCAGGCTACTGCCTCCTCTTAGGATTACTGAGCAAGTAGGGAAAAGCCGGCAAAGTGGGTCAAAAGGAGAAAAGGAGAGACTGTGGGCCGATCTTTGGGGGGCCACCCAGCCTTTGTTTCAGCCCAGCTGCTGGGCTGCCGGCTCCTGATTCTGCCAGGCCTCTCCAGGGGGAGGATTTGAGGAACTGTCCCAGTTTGACTCCATTTTCTGGTGGATGAAACCAGTGCAGGAGCTCCCAGACGCAGAGCAGAGGTGACGCACATCAGGGTGATGCCAAGGACAATCTGCTGACACCCTGATGCTGGCAGCCAGGAGGCAATGGGGGATCAGAGAGCCACAGTGCAGGCAGGAAAACAGCCAGGTGAAGCACACAGAGCCAACAGCACCCAAACCCTCTGCCCCAGGGCCACCTGAGTCCCCAGCAGTCAGATGCAAAGGGTGGCTGATGCTGTTGGGTTTTCCAGCTGTACCCACCCCTTGGGCACTAAGAGCTGTCAGGCTGAAAATGCACAGCTCCCCGGGGAGCAGGAGAGCTATTTTGGAGCTTGCAGCAGCCCACATTATTTCCGGCAGCTGGCATTAAGCTATGCAGGCATCTGGCTGCGCAGGTACGGAGCAGCTCACTTGGAAACACTGCTCAGTGATTATCATTTTGCTGAGTTTTCCCACATTTCCATTTCTTCTCTGTGCTGCTGGGATGCAGGGAAATGATTTTCTTTCTGTGCAGGATGGGATGGGAGGGATCTGTGTGTGTGTGTTATGCTCACGATGTCTCCTCACCCACAGCAATGTGTGCACCCAACTTTGGGCAGAAAGCCCCGCAAGAGGTGACATTGGTGCCTGGCTGCTGGGACAGATGGGTTTGTCTTGGGAACAACCCCCCAGCTTCCTGCACACCTGCACAGAGGATGGCTCCATGCCCCTCTGCCCTATGTCAGGGTCAGGCGACTGCATCACGCGCCCGAGCATCACCACGGCTGGCAGCCAGTGCCAGCAAATTACAGCCTTTGTGCTGGGTCACCCCCCCTTGCATCCCCTTAATAGCCCCTTTCTGCACCCGGGGAACGTGATCCTGCATCACCCCATCATGCTGCAGGACCTGGCTCTGCTGGGTGCATGCACAGCCCAACCCAAGCCCTGCAGCCTCGAGGTTGGTAGCAGAGCCAACTTTGGGGTATTTTGGGTTGGTACATTCAGAAGAATCTCTGTGACTGCCATATAAACCCTCTGCATTTGGCTTCCACCAAAACGAGCATTATCCTTCAATCTTCACTTATTCTCCCCCTGGCAGGCGTTTGGCAGCCCAATGGTGATTTGGGCATGCAGGGAAGTGGTGCACAACTTTGGGCATCCCAACATGAGGGCTGATATTTGGCCCCTGTCCGGGAACACCTCGCCAAGCTGTTGTTCCCATTTGTCATTCAGCGCGAAGGAAATCTGCGCCATTCTCTGTCATCCTCCCCATCCTGGAGGATAATTGATGCTAACGTCATTTCAGCTCGGTCCAGCTGCCAGGCTCAGGAACAGATGTTTTATTGTTCCAATTGAGCACAAAACAAAAAGCAATCACCCCCTCCCTCCCCAGAAATAAAAGCAGTGCCGCTCAGCTAATTTGTGCTTGCGGTGAGGTTAGCCACAGCTTCCTCACCCCAGAAATACACAGAGAGGGAACAGCAGCCCCAGGGAAGACCCAAACCCAGACCTACTGGAAAGGCAAGATTTATCCCTATGGGTGAGCATGGGTGAGCATGGCACCTCTCCTGTGCAGAACTGGGAAATGCAAACTGCTCGAGTAATTTCCCCTACATGGCCAAAGCAGAGGCACGGGGCTGCGGGTGAAGCCTACGTGAGCATCTTTTGACACCTCCTGGTGTGTGCCACACTCTTGTCACTGCTGCTGGCAGCTCACCATGTTTTCACCCTGCTCCATGGGATGGGGGTGGTATGGGTCTGATCTTCATCATTCCACTGGGTGAACACCAAGGGGACTGAGCCACCACATTCCCCACTTTGCTATCCACTGGTGTGCTCCCATTCCAAACACCCTCTGTCCTGTACATGCTTTTTAATACGTTCCTTTGGAGGGATGCTGAAGGGTCTCAGAAGCCTGCAGAGTATTAACCTGCAGGGGCAGTGCATGGAGGCAGCCCTGTGCGCCACTGCAAAACTGTCAGCTGCAAATGCAGCGCTGCATCATAGTAGACTGCACTCTAGACTGCAAGGAGACCTAGGAAGGAGATGGCATAGAAAATATTTGCTCCATGAGGTCAGTGCTCTCTTCGCCTCTCCGTGCAGGGGACTTTGGACACAGGAGGGCAGCCACCTCCTGTGTGCTCCTGCTCCAGGGAGAGGCCCAATGGAAAGCACAAGTGGAAAGTTGTGCAGGAGGCAGAGCAACTGAGCCTTCAGCAGCTGTGGCTTGCGCTTGCTATTAGGGGAAACAGCCTGCTTTGAAGGAGCTTTGGGTGCTGCAGAGCTGAGCTGCTGGCTGGTGGTCAGCTTTGCCTCTTGTCCAAGGAGCCCCATGCAAGCTCTGTGTGTGTGTATATGTATGCATGTGCATGCACAGATGCAGCAGCCCTATTTATGACCCCAAGCAGGAGGAGAGCCAGGCAGAGCTGCCAGCTCTGGGATGCTCTCAGCACTGATTCAGGCAGTGGGATGGGTGCCTGCCTGACTCACTGCCTGCTGAACCCCAGCCCCAGTGGGACGTGTCAGTGGGAGGTGATGTCTGCAGCCAGTCGGTGGTGTCACTCCATGGTGAAGCATCCTTGCATCACACCCTGGTGATGCTGAGAGCCTGTTGCGCACTGTGGGACTCACTCCACAACCCATTGCCAGTGCCATTGCTCAGCCATAACCCTGGCATCTGGGACACTTGAGCCCCGGCTCAGCTGTTGGCTGTTGTAGGAGCAGGACAGGCGCATGGAGCAGGGCTGCAGGCTGGAATTCCACTCACCACGGGGACCTCGTGCCTGCGGTGCGCTCTAAAAATACAAACAAAGCAGCGGGCGGGGAGAAACCCACCCTGCTTCCCATAGGGTCTGTCCAGCCCCTTCCCACTGCTCCTGCAGCAAAGCAATAAAGCTTATAAAATTAACCAGACCCTCTTCTTCCCGAATGCAAGCTGAAGAATATAGCTGGAGATTGAACTAATGAACATAACTAATGATGCTTCTGTCACCCCATTCCCTGCATCCCAGGACGTGCCACCTCATGCCCTGCTGCCATGAGAAGGCACCGAGGTCCCTGTGCAGAGAGCAGCTAATGCAGGGAGCCTATCGAGTTACAGGCCAGCTATTGTATCATGTTTACCCTCTCCCCACGCGTATCCTGTGCTCGGAGGATTCCTGGAAGAGGGAGACCATGTTGCACCCTCCTGCTGTACAAACACGCCGGCTGTGCCGAAACCAAAGCCCGCACATGACCATGGCCGACCTCACCCCTTCCCACCCTCCTCCTCCTCCTGCTGCATGCTTCCAGCACAGGGCTGACCCCATCCCTTCTAATTATTATGCTTTTTTCCCCTTGTCTTCTCTTAACCCTGACTTTTAATTTAAAGAAGAAGGGGTGACACCGGCAGAAACACAGCAGGAGAGGAAGCTGTGGGAGCCCAGCCCACACTGCTGGGGCAGCCCTGCCCTGGGATGAATAACGGCTGTGAGTCAGAGCAAGTCCTGAGCAGCTCTGACAGATCCAGACAGAAGGTCTGTGCTCTGTACGTCAGAGCATCATAAGATTGGGAAAGACCTACAAGATCATCAAGTCCTACTCCGGCCCATCCCCACCACTGCCCACATCCCTCAGTACTACATCTCCACAGTTCTGTAACACCTCCAGGGATGATGACCCCACCACTGCCCTGGACAGTGATGGTTGGGAGGGAGTCCATGGGGTGCCGGGATGCAAGCTCTCTCCACGCTCACTTTTAGCATGAGCTCTCCCATCATATCTGCATGTTCTTGTCCCCTCCCACCTCCCTTTACTTACAAACACACGTGTAAGCCTGGCACAGTCCCAGTCAGCAGCCAGGCTCCTGTCAGCACCCACTATCTCCGTGTCCTCAGTAAACAGTTAAAAATAACAGCAGGAGGACCCTGCTGATCTGCAGGCATTTTCCAGGAGCGGGCAAGAAGAAAGGTGGTGGGTGATGGGAAGCATGAGGAGCATCATGAGGTGCAGCTGTTCCCATGGGCAACGTGTTCCTGTCATGCCTGGGTCCCCAAAAATTGTCCCCGTGGTCCCTATAAGAGCAGAGTGAGCTTGCACTTCCCAGCACGACGGGGACCCCATCCCACTGCAGGTCCCACACTCTGTGCCCCGTTCCATCTCTGCCCTAGAGCCGGAGCTCCGCATGGCTGCACATCTGGAAGGGCAGCGGCACGCCGGGCACTTCCCACTGGCACACAGCTGGGAATTGAGCACGCTGCTGCATTGTGTGGGACAGGGAGGGTCTCGCTGGTGGTATTATTCCGAGCTGGCCCTGAGACCAGGCGAAACAAAAGCTCCTTCCTTGCCAAAGGGAGGGCTGGCGAGAGGCGGCCACAGCAGATGAGGGTTGGGCTGTTTTCTGGGCTTCTTTCAGTGTTTAAATTTAGCCCGAGATTGAAATGTTGCAGACATGAGCCCTTCTGGTTAGCCAGCACTGTGGCCAGTGTCAACAAGAGATTTTGCCACGCGCTGTGCCCAGCAAGCACCCTTCCCTCTCCAACCTGCAGCTCCAGCCCCAGGCAGATCCCTGCAAGTCCATGAGCACAGAAACCCAGACAACTCTCCAGGGATCCACAATGGCTGGGCAAAGTGCTCCAGTTAGAATAATGTACTTTGGAGGGATATTTAGTCTACATGGAGACAAAGAAGAGTGCTTGCAAGTTTCTCTCTCCTTTTTAGGATCACAGATGGTTCTCCAGAGGCGGTGGAGAGGTCAGGAGGTGGTGGCACCTGCAAAGCCTTGTGTCACCTTGCTTTTATTTTGGGGCACAGAAGGGCTTGGTGGCTTTTGGCCTCTCACACTCCAGTTCTCCAGGCTGACCATCCTTTGGGAAGGGAGCCAAGCCTTGCACCCTTACCTTACTGCCATCTGTAGTGGAGATGCTGAGTCACAGCTTGAGGCAGTGATGGAGCACCTGGTGGGAAGGCAGGGCCAACCCAGGGGAGCTCAGGTGTATGCAATGCATCTGAGTGACCAGAAGGGCTGGAGCCAGGATCCACCCCTTCCCAGACCTCATTTAAGGGTCGGCAGTGAAAGTGAGGGTATCTCATGTTGGAGATCCCTGCCTACTTGAGGCTTCTGAAGGTAAGCAGCTGCTTTCCTTTGTTTCTGTACCTACAGCTGTTGTATTTGAGCAAATTCTCACTTGCTGCATACCTTGCTACTCTGCTGCCATTGCTGTGCTTTCCATTGCATTACACCATTACTGTCTTTCCTTCATCTTGCTTTCCTTCATCTTGATTACTGTCTTCTGTTTTCCCCTCCAGAGCACTGTAAGTTGTTTCAGGGAAAAAGCTCTGCTTGCAGTGGCTCTCCCCTCTGTATTTAAACCCATATCACCTGGGATGCTGGGCATGGTTCAATCCTTAACAGAGGTTGTCATCAAGCTCCTGCTTGAATTGGCCATTAGAGTGACAGCAGGCAAAGAAGGAATCAGGAGGAATGCTGTTTATTTGCTGGAGTTCTTCAAACAATTAATATGGCCTTGTCCTTTGGATAAACCTGGTTTAATAAGAATCCTATTCATATTCCAATGATTCCTTAAGTGGAGAAAGTTGGTTGCAAGCAGTCTGGTTCCTGCCTGCTCTATGCTTGCAGGCTCCTGCCATAGGAGAAGAGAGATGCTCCCAGTTCTCAAGGGCTTTTGCACAACTCTTGTAGTGCATAGCCTGTAAATGAGGTGAAGAAACAGGGAATGGTGGGAAACTGCTCCTATCCAACATGGCACCAGGTCATATCTTACAGCTGCTTTCCTGCAGCTGCCTTCCCCAAAGAGCTGTCTGCCCCCAAATCCAGTTTGTCTCATTTCTGATGCATGTGGAAGTTGCCAGATGATGAGTGCCAGAATAGAGTCTGTTTGCTGAGAGCCTTGCATTGAAGGACACACAGAAATATTGCAATTGGTCGATAGAAGACAAATGGACTAAAAGCATCAAACTCCTTTACACTCCCCAAATTAGAGTACAGACAGCCTAATATCCAATTCTGTGCCTCATTAAGATCTAGGGGAAGCTGATCCTCTCAGCACACATCTCCTGAGGGATGAGCTGGGTTCTACTGCTCTGCAGCAGGGTTCAAATGTATGAGGATGCACAGAAAGCCTTTGGACACAGCAAGTCTTGAGGAAACACAGAGGTAGCTTTCTCTGGAGTATATCAACCCTTTTCTCAAATAGCAATTCTGACTTGAAGATAAATGAATGACACGCTCAGAATACATGCTCCTCTCTAGGAAGGAATCCACGAGCACGCATGGTCGTGCACAAGCTTGGTAGCAACGTAGCTTTGGGGAGCTCTTCATGGCAAGGAAAATTGGGTTTGCTGAGTTGCTGAACCCCATGCTCTGCTAAATGTGTGGCTCATCAAGGAACAAGCATCTAGGAAAGATGCTGCCTGCTACACAAGGAGGTTCTTAACATGGACATAATCAAACTTAATTGCTCTGCTGAAGCGTTGATTGATCATGAAGATCTCAGGAACAGAGTTTAGCTGTAATTAAATCAGCACTGCTGTTGCTCCTGAAATACTTATCTGTTACTTAGGAAAAGATTCTGGTTGCTCAGAATGTCTGTGGGGAGCAGAGCTGAGCTCCTTTGGGTCTTTTCACCATAAAGACCCTGTGATATACCTCCAGGATGGGGTGGGCTTGGAGATAGACTGGGTAACTTGAGCAGAACTAATAGCTCCATTAATGAATACAAAAGGAGAATTTGCTAGCTATGGGCTTAACAAGAACCTTTTACCGTCTCTGTCTTTATAGCACAAAGTCTTTGGGTTAGGATCTCAGGAATCCCTGTTATTTTTTTTTCAGAGGCAGGGTTGTTTGGCATGGTGGGGATGGCTTAGGGGCTGGACTTGGTGACGACAGTGGTCTCTTCCAAACTTAACAATTCAATTACTATAGGATTTCTGCAAAGATATCTTTGGCCTTGGCCAAGGGAAAGTGCTTTGGGATTCGAGTTTCTTTGGGTCATGCTCTGTTCTACAGCTGCAAAGTGCATCACACATACACAGGGCAACTCCTTGGGTTCTCAGCACCTTGCTAATTTCTAGTTTTCCTAGCTCAAATCAGAGGGAAATGTATTTGTGTGTGTACTAGAGGCAATCTTTTGTGCTTTAAATGCAGGGCAGTGATCCTCACACACCTCAGGGCGGGAGCAAGCAGCGCTGTGTCCCTTGGCTGGTCCCGTGGGTAAGGAGGCATCAAGTCAGTGCTGAGGTGGGTGCTGCTGTGTCCCCGCAGCAAGGATGTGGGCTGTGGGTGAAGGCAGCCAGCAGTGCAGATCCCAGCAGCTCCTGTTGCTAAGGCTGTCAGGTCTGAACCTTTGGAAATTAGGTAAAAGGTCTGAACACAGCGCTTTTTCCTCCCCCAGGCAGCCCCTCTTCCTGCACAGTGCTGGAGGAAGGCAGCTGGGAGCAAGGATTAACTCTCAGCATCCCAGGGGCTTTCCAGATACACGGAGCAGCACTGTGCACCATGTATGGCATTGCAGTGAGGCTGGCTGTGCCCATCTCTGAGGAGCGCAGGGCTGTGTGTCCCCCTCACGCTGCTGTGATGAGCCAGACATGTTCCTAAGCACTGCTGTATCCTCTCCGGCCTCTGTAATAAGATCAGATTTTGAGGTTTTGTTCTGGTGGATGGACCTGCTTTAGGATGGGATTTTTACCATCCTGGGTGGATTTTGGCATTCCTACACCCAGGTGCATCCCACACCTAGAAGAGAAGGACCTATGGTGTCCTCTCCATATGCCCAGGGTAGCAGGGTGCTGAGCAAAACTGGAATGCTAGTGATACTGATGACACTGGTAACAGGTGCCCACCCACATGCTGACACTCTCCATGTCCTGGACCCACGTGCACCCCTTGGGTGCTCCTTGGCAATCCCCTTATCCTGCTGTACCCATCTAGGATTTGGCACAGAGGTGCCCTGCTCAGCCAGCCTCCCTCAACCTCGTGATGGCACAACCGGCATCTCACTGGCACAGCTTCAGGAAGCTCAGCGGGGCAGGGGAAGCGCAACAAAGGGAGCTTTGTTCCTCCTGCCTTGCCCCAGCCTCAGTGTCACACCTCCCAGGTGGAGTCACCTTCCCACGGAAGCATCTCCTGCAGTGCAGGGTGGCTGGGAGCCAGCCAGGCAGGATGCAGCCCCATCTCTGCCTGTCTCCCACCCTGTGCCTCTTTCTCAGAGCCGTGCAGCTGGAAGCTAAGGAAAGCACCACCCGTGTTCTATTTTTGTTCTTTACACCCTGTTTGCATGGGAAAGATAGGATGGATAAACAAAAGGTGTCCAGCACTTGAAGTTTGAAGGGAAAGGAGTTACCTCTGCCTGAGACCGCTAGGAAAACCCCGAACTGTTGCTGACACAATGCTTCTTTGGGTCTGAGATGGAGCACTGCTTGGAAAAAGCACAGCTGCCTGCAGGTGGTCACTCTGAGACATAAATCTCTGCTCAGTACAAGGGCTAGATATAGCTAGAGAAAATCAGATCACTTTTCCAATACCATCTTGTTCTTTGCTTGCTCACTTGACTCCCTGCCTGGAGAAAGCCCATCATGGAAAGAACACCTTTGGATGCTGAACATCTGCAGCTCCTATAAAACATCAGCTGGGGACATTAAAAAGGAAAGTGGATGCCCATCAGGGAGAGCATTGCTGCCCAAGCCTTGCTTGGCTACTTCAGCACAGCTGGGGAGCAGGAACCAGATGGTCCCCATCCCATGTCCAGGAGCCAAAATGGGATCCCACAGGGTCATTCATTGTGGGGCTGTTCAGAACCCAGGTTGTGCTGGTGCACACAGTTGCCAGGCTTCTTGCAGACAGCCATGCTCCCCTGCCCACCCCATAAGCATCCTATTCCCCCCTAGGGCAAGGAAAACAATATTCCTCCCTTTCCCTGCAAGAGCACAGTGATGGGAAGGATGCAGGGTGGAGTAAAAATTAATGAGATGTCTCCCTCTCTTTGAATTCTCTCTTGCCACATAGGGTTTGATGGTTGGAAAGCAATCTGGGATCAGCAGATGTCAGCAGCATGGGAAAAATATGACTATGCAAATGAGTGATGAGTCCAGCACACCCACCCTGACTGAAGGATGGGGGCAGGAGCAGGCAATAAACCCTGCTCAGTTCCTTCCTGCTATGATGACACAACCATCTCCAGTGGGGCAGTCCCAGGAAGCCCAGGCTGCCTCTTGCAAGGTGCAATTGGGAAAGATGCTGGCTTTTGGCTAGAGAGGACCACATCGGCTTGTGCCTGTCCATACTCAGGCTCATGCTGCTCTTCATCTCCTAATGAGCCGCTTCCTCCCAGGTTGGCAGCCCTCGGTGAGTGCCAGCCCAGCTGTGTGCCAGGAGGGAAGGCAGCCATCCTGCACTGAAAACAGTTCAAAGAGCGGATGGAGATTGTGCCAGGAGAGCTAGCCACATGGAGAGGTGGAAAAAAATGGAGCCAGTTAATCACCCTGCATGTGTTAGCTATCTGGATGGAAAATGGGCTGAAAATATCCTGTGTTTCAGAGCGACTGCATAGTTTTTGGTGATTCAGCCAGCTGAAGCCCTGGCTTCCATGGTCTACTCACAAGACCTGAAGAGGTCAGGGATTACTGCTGCCAGCTTTAACGCAAGGGGAATAAGAGCAACTCTTCTCCTGAAACTGTATAGCCATGCCTGGCCAAATGAGGTCCTGGGGCTCCTCAGAAGGGCCAAAGAAGCCCAAGAACCCTGCCAAGCACCCAGTGCCATCCTGCACTGTACACACAGGTAGGTGAAGGACTGCTTCCTGGCATGCTGCCCTGCCCATGGCAGGAGTGGGAGCTAGATGATCATTGAGGTCCCCTCCAACCCAAACCGCTCTGTGATTCTACAGTCATAGGCTGGGGTTGGAAGGGACTTCAACGATCATCTAGCTCCCACCCCCTGCCATGGGCAGGGAGGCATCTGATAGATCAGGCTGCCCGATGCCCCATCCAAGCTGCCCATTGGTTTGACATGGGTAGGGCTGTCCTGCAGACATGGCACCGTGTGTGTAGTCTGTGCTGGAGAGCCTGGCCCATGCACCATTGAGGTGGTGGCACAGGCTTCCCAGGGAGGTTGTGGATGCCCCATTCCTGTTCAAGGCCAGGTTGAATGGAGCCCTGGGCAACCTCCCCCAGTGTCTGATTTAGCAGTTAGCAACCCAGCCCAAGGCAGTGGATTGGAATTGGATAGCCTTTGAGGTCCCTTCCAATTCAAGCCATTCTACCATCCCATGGTGGCTCTGCACCCCACCTCCTTACCATGCAACCCCATCTGCTCACCACCCCACACACTATGCTGCTCACCTTTACTGCTGTCTTTTTGGCTAGCACTGTGGAAGTCTCCACTTCCACGTTCCTCCCCCGAGCCTTTCCAAACAAGCGTAACCCAAGCTGCAGAGCACAGAGAGTTCAACAAACACAGCAAGAGAGAAAGGTCCTGAGGTGTGCTGTGCAAGCCTAGGCCAACCCCCTGAGCCACTGAGGATGGGGTTTGCAAAGTAGAACGCAGGGCACAATATGTTGACAAAGGGAGCGATGGCTCTGCAAGGCTCCTCCACCTGGGATGAGGGATTAGAAAGCAAGGCACGGCCTTCCTGCTCCTTCTGCAGCCCAGCTTTTGCTGCAGGCAGGGATTAGACCCCGCGGCAGAGGAATGTGGCTCCTTCCCGACGCCAAGTTGGCACCACATCCCTGCTCGAGACCAGCTTACATAATGTAGCTTATGAAAGCAAAATAGCCCGGCCATGCCAGCCCGTGGGCAGGCCAGGATGGGGAGGGAAAAAGGGGAAAAAAGAGCTTGTACAGCCCCCTTGCACTGCTGCCCCAGCAGGCACTGCAGCCTTACACCATCTCACTGGCAAAGGGAGGAAAAGAGGAGTCACCTCTGGGGCAGCCACTGACAACAAGCCCACCTCTGAGCAAGGCACACAGAGGTAAAGCAAATCCAGGGTGGCAGCAGAAAAGCAGATCATAGAATCACAGAATCGTTAAGGTTGAAAAGACCATGAAGATCACCAAGTCCAACCCCAACCCATCCCCACCATGCCCACTGACCATGCCCCTTTGTGCCACGTCTCCACGGTTCTTGAATACCTCTAGGGACGGTGCCTTACTTTATACAGACAAGGGCTCCTGGCTGAAGGATGCTGCAATGCTGAGCCTCAAATTGTCCTCCAGCACTTCCCACCTGCAAAAGTGCATGGGCTGCTGCACACAGCCAGCTTTGTATCAGTGATCACCCCATCATGGACCAGCGAGCCACTGGCTGCACTATACAGAAATCAAGTTGTCCCAAGAACATCATGGAGAAAAGCAGAGCAGCTCCTGAGAGCAATATGCTTTTGATGTTCATAAGCTCTAGATTTTCAGTAAAGTGAAGTGGGAAGCTGATCTTCGACTGCCCACCAGTGTATGGGAAATGGTGTTCAGGTGGCTGCAAAGCAGGCTGAGCCTGCAAGCTTTAGGCAAGAAGTCAGACAACAGTGTCTGGAGGAGAGCAGGGATTTTTCTAATTCCTGGCAGCCTTTTTCCATATATAATTGTAAGAGCCATTTTGCAGCACAGTGCTCATTGTTTCAGGCTTTTTTCATCTGGGTAATTACCAAGCCAGTGGGTAAATGCTCTGTCAGCTGAGAACACAAGGTACCATTAAGCATCAAGCACATGTGCTACATTTATGCGCAAGGCAACAGGAGGAGCAAAGCACTGAATCCCACTCCCACCATCAGGGCTGCCCAGGGGTACCCTTCCCAGCCATACATCCAGCTCCTTTTTCTAAAGCATTTGCTGCAATTTTACTTTTACACCCTACGGGCTGTGTGTATGGATGCCCACAAGTCCCGTATCCCCCCACACAGAGACCCCCACTGCAGTCACAGCAGGACCACCATGACCCAGAGAACCAACAACCCCCTATTGGGTCCATGGATTCTGACGATCTCCTTCTTCCCACCCACCCCACAAATGAAAAGCCAAAACCTTCCCAGTATCAGGGTAAAATTACCTTTAAGTAAAGACAAAACACATACAAAAGAAGTTGCCAGGAAGCACAGAAAGGAGGAAGAAGTCAGAATTAATATTTCGATCTCTTTTTTTTTTTTTAATTATAAAAAAAACTATTCAGAAGAAGTCCAAATGCAATGGAATATAACTGGCACCATCTAAGATACCCAAAGTGTAAGATCCCGGAACGTTTGTACCCCCAGCCCGAGCTGGGAGGCACAGGGCTGCCTGGGCGGGATGGGTCCTTCCCCTTCTCCCAGCCACCATCAGTGGAGGCAGGCAGGCCCACAGCCAGGACACAACAGTGACATCGACGGTCTCTGTAAAATCACTCAGTTATAGAAACTAAGTACATTACAAGAAAAAAAAAAAAGTCATCTAAAATTTCATTTATCAAAAGCCCTGCTTTAGTGACGTGCTAACCCCACCAGAAAGTGAAGCACCCACAGCTCTGTCCAGAACACGGTGAAGTTGACCAGCCAACTCCTAGTTCGGAACGCCTTCCTCATCCTCATCCACACGAGCACTTCATGGCTACTTGAGTTACAGTGATAAACATTCCCGTGGGCTTCCCAGGTCTGGGAATTGCCTCCTGCAAGCTCCACTCCTCTGAGTCTTCCCCACTGAGCCCTCCATGCTCTCCCTCAGTCCCACCTGGAGGCCCTCTAGACAGCATCCCCACGAGCTCTGCCCACTCTTGTGGTCAAGACCCTGGGACATCATCTTTTTCTTCTTTAAAAGAAAAAAACCCGAAAACCAGAAACACAAAACCCCCCACTTTCATATATAATTTTTTTTGTTTTTACATTTAAATAGAAAAATACTACTTCACTCTGTGTTATGAGCAGGAGATCGGCTGACTTCCAATGACAGAACAAGGAGCTTTCCTAAGTGCTCCTACGCCACATACTCGATGCCAAGAAGAATCCTAGAAATCTGACAGTGCCAAGAGGCTGAAGACTTCCCCATCACGCAACAGGACAGAGCAGGGCTCCATCCCAGCTCCTGCCTGCCCTTCTTGGGATGCTATGCCTTGAGAACTATCAGCCCGCAAAGCACCAGCGCTGGGCCTAACACCCAAATTTGGGGAAGTCAACTATAATTTTCACTTTCGTCTTGTCTGCTGGCTTTCTGTGTGTAGCCTGTCCCTGGAAGCCATTGGATCCCACCGGATGTACAGATGAATTAGACAAAAAAACGAAACAAAAAACAAAACAGTGGTTAAAAATTCTCTAACCCCCTCTCCTCCTCCTCTCGCCTTTTGAAGAGTCAACGACAAACAGACATCAATAAAACTAAACCTGACCTCCTCCCCCACCTCAAAACAAGAGTTACTGAGACGCGAAGTGTGTTATCTTGTACCCTCAGGATTACAACTAGAAGGGAAGTTTAGGGGTGTGGGAAGCATGGGGGGAAGGTGATGTCTGTGGGCATGAGTCCACTTAGTTCTTGTACTCAAAAGGCTCGTCCCCAGTTTCGTTGAGGAGACACGTACGGACGAGGGCCTCCGTCACGGCATAGGGATCGCAGTTGGCTGAAGGCCGGCGGTCCTCAAAGTAGCCTTTCTTCTCATGGCCCACATTGCGTGGGATGCGGATGCTGGCGCCGCGGTTGGCCACGCCAGCAGAGAACTCGTGGATGTTGGATGTCTCATGGAAGCCCGTCAGGCGCCGGGCGTTGTCCAGCCCTCCTTTGGGGTCGTAGGCACGGATGTGGTACTGGTGACGCTTGCTCAGCTTCTCGATGGCCTCCTCAATGTGCCTGTGAAGGAAGCAGGGGAGAGGAGAAGGCTCGGTGAGTGAGCCGCTCTTGCTGTTGTGTCCAAGTGAATGTTGCTTCATCCCTCCCTCCCAGGTCCCCAAGTGAATTATGTCCTACAACCCACTTTCCTGCCCTTTTCAATGGGGGGCTTCACTTCCCTTCTACTTCTAACCTGTGTGATTCTTGGAAAAGGATCCCCATGGTCTCAGAGAGTCCATTGACAGTGCTCACTGTGGGATACTATGGGCATGACCCATGGCCAGATCTCTGCCCTGCCTCTGGGGAAATATGCTCCCAAAGGAGAGATTTCTTAACCCAAGGTCCTATTAGGGAAGCTGACAATCACAGGCTGGTTCATTATCTCAGAGCACCACTGAGATTAAGGCAAGCAAGCACAGCTGCCCAAGCAAATCCCTTTGGAGAGCTCCACCACGGTCCAGTGCTGTGAGGCCTGCACTGAGCATGCCAGTCCCATCTGTGACCTGGGTTTTACATTTCCAAAATCGTCACGCTGAAAACAAACATGGCATTTGCATCCAGCTTGACCCAGACATAAGCAAGTGGTCTCTCTCATCATGGTTATAAATAAAAAATGCTTTTGCTGAGTTGGCTTGTTTGTTAACAAGAGCTGGACAGCCTGCCACAAACCACTGCATCCTTCCACCTGTAGTGAATTTCCTATCCAGCACCAACAAGACTGTAATATTACATACACCTCTCAACAAAAAACACAGACACACACACAAAAAGAGTGAAATCCAGATAAAAAGTCTCATGCAGAATGCCAAGCCCCATAATGGTGTCCACCATGCAGTCAAAAGCTCAGCTAAAAGCTTGCTGCTACCAAGCCCAACTTGCTGCCATGCAAACGGACGCCTCTGGCCCATCTCAAAAGACTTACTTGAGACCTCCGTCTTCCCTCATGCTCTTGGTGCTGAAGTTGGTGTGACAGCCAGCACCATTCCAGTTCCCAGGGATGGGTTTGGGATCGAAGGACACGATGACACCAAAGTCTTCACACACCCGGTGGAGGATGAAGCGTGCTATCCAGAGGTGATCCCCCATTTCAATGCCTTCACATGGTCCCACCTGGAACTCCCACTACAGGAAGGAGGAGTCATAACTTAGGCAGAGATGCAGCAAGGCACTTCCCACCCCTTTACACTCTGACCATTGGCAAAGCTGCACTGCTTGGAGTGGCAAGCCAAAAGCTCCCTTTACCCACAGTTTTTCTGGACCATCTCACCCCACAAGGCACCCAAGATTTTACCTGGGCTGGCATCACTTCTGCATTGGTTCCTCCAATTTTCACACCAGCATACAGGCATGCTCGGTAGTGGGCCTCCACAATGTCTCTGCCATAGGCTTTGTCAGCTCCTACACCACAGTAGTATGGACCTGCAACAGCACAGATGGAAAGCAAGAACAACATGAGCTTCCAGAAGGTAAAAGGCTCAAATTTTGTGAAGAGAGAGCACACATGGGGAAGAACAAGGCTCAACATCCTTTTTTCACGGCAAAGCACTAGTAGAGCAGAACACTAATGGAGATGGTCTGGACTTGTGCTCTGTCATACTGGGCAAGAGTTTATGTCACCTGTAGACCAATGAACTGAACAGCAAAATCTGGAGAAGGGCAATGAACACTTTTGCTTTTCCATGAAGATCTTAATTTTGTGAATTAGTTTCTGCCACTGTCCTGCTTGCTACTTTCAGTACTAGAAAGATTCATTCTAGAACTAGAACTTCAGTACTAGAAAGAGTCATTCTTCTTACTTGAAACATAAGTTGTGTCACAAGGATCACAACTCAAGCATGGCAGTAAATAATCCTGACTCGCTGCAGTGCTGGCTCCTGAAAGGTTACCTTGGGGTCCAGGGAAGCCATTGGAAGGCCAACCAAACGGATGACCATCTGTTCCCAGAAGGGTGTACTCCTGCTCCATCCCAAACCAGGGGTGCTGGTTGGACACCATATCCATAATCCGCCTACAGGTGTGCCGGAGATTTGTCTCTACAATGGAAAAGCAGCACAAGGCTTTTTAGGATCTCCACCTCTGTTGCCCATTTCTGCTTTATCTACAGCCTGAGTGCCAGCAGCACTGGTGAAGAGAAGAATCCAGGACCAGTGTTCCACCATAATCTTCACCACCAGCGCTTTGTTTGCCTTTTATTTTTTGGGGTGCTACTTTTGCTGTGCACGATGCTGAACAGCATGAACAACATTTGGATAGGTCTTCCCTTTTCCACCCCCTTCTTCTACCAGCTTCCCCTCCCCAGAAACGCCAGTAGTGTGTCCATTCACCTGCAGACTGTCGGTTGTATTTGAAGACCTCACAGAGAACTAGTTTGTTGGGATCCTTGCGAAAAGGGTCCCGAAACATGGCAGCAGGTCGCAGGTACATGTCGCTGTTGGAGCCTTCGGATTGGAAGGTGCTGGAGCCATCGAAGTTCCACTCAGGGAGATCTGAAAAGAAGAGCAAATCACTGTGAGCCAGGGTCCACCAGTGCCAGGAGGATGGACTCTCCATCACCCTTCTGTGCCATGGAAGTGCAAGTACTTATAGACAATGAGACTAGAAGGGGTTCCATCCCAGCTCAGCTGATCTTTTTTTTTTTTTTTTTGCAAATAGAGGAAGTAGAAACACAAAACAAGCAAGAAATGAGAGAAGGCAACTCGCCAGCTCTGCAGCCACCCTGAGAAACATGAGTTGCTGGGTTGCTGGCCAAGCCCAAGCCAGTAGCGCAGCAATGAGGACAATTCCCATCTCCCAACCACCATGGAGTGAGCTGGGCACCCAGTATGCTTTCATTCAGGATGCTTGGGGACTGGGGAAGAGTAAATCCCATGCACTGCCACAGGGGTTGAGCCTCGTATGGAAAAGAGGAGTGTGGCCAGCATGGCCCTCGTGCCTTCCATCCTGGGGGTCAAAGCACAGCGGGAGCCACAGTGTACTCTACCCAGGCTATGCTATCTCCTCCATATCCTGGGGGGAAAGTGGGAGGATGGGAAGCACAGAGATTTCAAAAGAGCTGTGCCAACCACTCCCTTAGAGGGAAAAAAGAAAAAAAAGAGAGAGAGAGAGAGAATTCTGCTCAGTCACACACAGTATTTTCATTTCATAACTGTCTCCAGCCAGCTCCATGGCAACCTGAGAAAATCCTAATGCTATTATTGTGTAAGCTGGGACTGTTTGTTCTGAGGGACACAAGCTCTTAATTACACCGGATAGCTCCATTCTTTCCCTTCCACTTTCTGCCAAACTACTTCCGGCCAAAACGAGCACTTGAGAGTCAATGGGCCGTGCATCCCATGCCAAGAGCCCCCTCCACCGGGCCGGGTGCCCAACCCCTGCCATGGTGCTCAGTGTCACATCTGGAGAGCTGGGAACGTTCCTCCCTGGGCACCTGGAGCAGGAGGTGAGTGGAGGGGGATGAAGAGCAGCATCTCCAGCCATTCCCAAAAAGCACCTACTACGAATCCCGCACCTCTCACCTTCCAGGCTCTTGGGTTCATGGTCCAGCGTGCGGGTTTTGCAGCGGAGGTGCTCCCCAGTCCCGTCGATCCAGATGTACATGGCTTGGACCTTCTCTCCCTGCGGCAGCTTCATGTACATGTGCTTGATGGCTTTGCTCAGGTGGGAGCTCGCCGAGGTGGCCATGGCTGCGGAGCTGATGAGGGCTGTCCTGCAGGGAGGATGCCAAAACCAATCCCAAACGTTGAGACTCTTCCTTGCACTCCCAGTTGTTGTTTTTTTCCACACTCTATTCACAGAGACAGCTCAGTCATGGTCCTGCGCTACTCCGCACTCCATGCCCAAGGTGGAAAACCTGGCAGCTGCTCTGATACCTTCAAAGTATCCCATTAATACCCAAACTCCTTCTCCTTGGCAAGGGTCCTATCCACCAAGCAACAGCCTTCAAAACACCTTCTGAGCCCGGTGTGAACTTTTTACCTCTCAAACACCCCCGTGCTCACCGCTGCTCTGGAGCAGGGCTAATGCACAGGAAAGCTTAGCTGGGGCTTTCTTAATATGCTTGCTTCAGCAAGGAGGGCTTGCCAGCCCAGCTGCCTCCCCAGATCAGCTGGTCTGAAGTTACACAAGCCTCATCCAGGGCTAAGGAAAGCAACAAGCAGCACAGCAACCCCAAAATGGGCTGCCATGGAGAGGCTCTGGTCCCAACCGAACCTTTCCAACAGCCCACGTGTGTTGGGTCCATTCGTGTTTGCAGTGGGGTTGGCAATGCCAGCCACTTGGAAATGGAAAACGAGTTGGAATATTCGTGCTGAGAGCCTTGAAAAATGCCAGAGCTGCTCAGATCATAACCCCCTCACGTGACCCTTCTCTTGGGGAGGGGGCCTTCAGTGGGGTGAGCTCTGGGGAGCATCACCTATCTCTCAATGCAATTGCCATTATTTAAGGAAAAAGAGTGAGAGCCTCGCAAAGAAAAAGAAAAAAAAGACAAATGAAAGAAAGAAAGAAACAATGAAAGAAAGAAATGAAAGAAAAAATAAGGGGAAAAACAAAAAAGAAGGGGGGGGGGAAACAGCAGAGAGCGTGTTTTGAAGACAAAACAAGAGCCGCCCCTTATCCTTCTTCCCCAACACCC